>OW240915.1:332013369-332058478 GCA_933207985.1 Pelobates cultripes
ATGTAGAACAGCCTCTAGTTTATGAGGGTTCATCTGAAAACCAGAGGCAGAAATGTTATACCCTAAAAACTGTACTTCAGTCTGATCAAAGATGCATTTTTCCAGTTTACAATAAAGATGATTTTTAAGTAAAGTTTGCAATACTTGTTTGACCTGTTTGTGGTGAGTATGAAGGTCAAGGGAATAAATAAGGATATCATAGACTAGGACAAATGAATATATATAGTCCCTGAGAACATCAATAATAAAGTCCTGGAATAAGTCCGGAGCATTGCACAACCCGAAGGGCATCACAAGGTACTCATAATGCACACTGTAACGGCACCTCCGGGTATACGAGGAGTTAATGCCGTTTAGGATGTTCCCTTCCCGAATGCGAAGGCAGCTAACGAACAGTCCAACTAGCCGAACAGGAATCACACTCTCCACTCCAAACAGCCGAACAGTAAATCCACACGAATCAATCCCCCCCAAGTACGAGACAAAGCTCTGTATTGAGGGTCAGCAGAGATCTGGTTTAATGTGGGCTACCTGCCTGGTATTTATGCAGGTCTTCCACCAGGTGGACACTCCCCTAGGGGACCTGGTGGAAAACTGGTACAAAATATCACAGTAACCAATCCGAGCATTGTAGGGATAAACACTCCCACAGGCATATTGTAAACCCTCCTCTCTATCCTGGAGATAATTGGGAAGTAATTCAATTATCTCCAATGATAGAGGCTAAGACTCCATTTTACACTTGGTGATGAAAACACACAAAAATATATAATATCAAAACTGCCGAACAGAATATGGGCATTTAACACATCCCCAGATTATTACCAAATGGCGCTCAGATCACATACATACAGTGTAGCGGATGATACTGTGGCTGTCCTTAAAGACTATGAGAATCCTGCAATTTGTGTGTTGTTTCTGCTTTGTATTTCATTGTAACTGGCAGTCGTATGATTGTTCGGTAGTTTACATCTGTATTTCATACGAATGGAAACTACCGAACTAATAGACCTCCCCAGAGTGAAGTGTGTTCCTAATTAAGCTGTAAAGTACTCGTTAACCGCAGACTAATAGGTGGTTTATGGATGCATCTGGGTTGCCTCCATTCGGCATGCAAACACGCGGCGGTGGCCATCTTACGCACGAAAGGCTCCGTGGTGTTTGGTCGTCGAGTGTCTGGAACTCAAATCGGACACTCGATTACCCGAACACCGCTGACACCTCCAGAGCTCCATAACTCACGAACGGGAAGACAAATCCACTCCCTTTCGGTGAGTTTGGATTACCGAACAAGGGCATTCATGTGAATGCCGTTTTAATGGTGGATGTCATGTATTTCTGTGTATTTTACCTCCCGAACGGAGACCGACCGCAGGGCCAAAACGCATGGAACCCTTTTCGGATACCACCTCGCGTGCGGTCGGTCAAATTTCACCCTCCACCTAACTCCCGAACCCCTGGTCTGATCTGGGTGAATTTTGGATATGTTAGTCACCCAGATCAGGGCCACCAGGGGGTACCCAAAGTATTGGTGTAATTGTAAATCTTGGGGGTACATCCAGAACTTGGGGAAAACTGTAACCTGTATAATGGAATTAGGTGTCATACTAAGGGGAGGAGATGTGTGGGAGGTAACTGCTATTTCATTGGGTACTGTACTAATGAATGTGAATCCCTCCCTTGCATGGGAGAAATGCTTAAAAGGAGGTTGTGTGGAATAAAAGTCAGTTCTGCTCCTGATGATGCTGTGTGTCGTCCAGTCATTGGGATCTGTATGAGGATATTCGTGGATTACCTTGCTTGCTGGAATTATTACTTCATGGGATTTTTCATCACTTGTTCCTGAGCCTCACTGGGATCTTAGTGGAGTTAACCTGTGAAATACCAGGCCTCCGCTACATACAGTTCAATCGCCATGGAGCCAAAGTCTTTCACATAGTCTTTCGTTATACGAATGGGCTCCATGGCATAGCTATCTGGGGTAACTCCATTCGTGCAGAAAAGTACAGAACGGGCCGGCGTTCGTATGTTGAATGAACAGAAGAAGGGAGGTCGGCAGCTTCAGCGGTGTTCGTGAGAAATAGTGTCCGTTTTTAGTTCCATGAAATCGTCAACGAACAACGCTGGGCATTTGTACGTCCAAGATGGCCCGCCTCGTGGTCGACATACGAACGACAACCACCCAGTCGGCATTCGACAATTAGGAAGTGTCTGCGGTTAACCACAACGTTCTGATGAGGCCAAGAGGTTAACAAGCAGCACACTTCCATACTGGGTGGCCCCTCGTTCGGCAGTTGTTCGGTAAAAAGAGTAAATAAACGTAGGGGCTGCAAGGACAGGGAAATAGCCAAACAAACAGACGAATGGAGGGAAAATAAAAGTAATTCACAGACAGATGGGTCTGTCACATGGCTCCCTCCTTGTGGGACACTCCAGCAGACCCGGCTTGATCCTTTTCGGGTCAACTTGGGGTTGTCCAAACAAACATGTAAGCGTCTGTGTGGACAAGGAAACATTTGTTAGGTACTGGAGCAGCCAAGACAGGGGCATTAACAAGTGCTTGAAACGCGGCTTCACAAGCTGGAGACCACAGGACCTGCTTAGGTAAGTTCTTCTTTGTCAGGTCAGTCAGGGGTTTGGCGATAGCACTATAGTCAGGGACGAACCATCTATAGTACCCTGCGGTCCCCAAGAAGGCTAGTACCTGGGTCTTAGTGTGGGGTGTGGTCCAGTTATCTACCGCCTCTACCTTGGCTGGCTGTGGTCTCTGGCTCCCACACCCCACTCAGTGACCCAAGTACTGCACTTCAGCCATACCAAGATGGCACTTGTTCAGTTTCAAGGTCAGGCCAGCGGCCCAAATCTTGTCCAGCACTACCCCTACGTGAACCAAATGCTCCTCCCAAGACCCACTGTAGATCGCAATGTCATCCAGGTATGCACACGCAAAATTGGAAGGTAGCCAGGGCATTTTTCATTCCGAATAGCATGACCTTAAACTGGTACAGGCCAAACGGGGTAACAAATGCCGACTTGGGGATAGCATCCTCGGCCAGGGGAATCTGCCAATAGCCTTTACACATGTCTATTGTAGTTAAATAACGTCCCCTGGCTATGCGATCTAGCAGTTCGTCTACCCTGGGCATCGGGTAGGCGTCAGTGGTGGTCTTCTCATTGAGTCGCCTGTAGTACACACAAAACCGGGTGGTTCCATCTTTCTTAGGTACCAGGACTACAAGCGAGGCCCAAGGGCTGTCTGAGTGCTCAATGATCCCTAGGTGGATCATCTCCTGTATCTCCTTCCGCATTCCTTCACGAACTGCTTCAGGGATACGGTAGGGGGTCTGTCGAAGGGGTGCCTGTCCGGGGGTCTCTACCTTGTGGACAGCCAGGGTCGTATAGCCCAGTTCTTGGGAGAAAGTCGCTGGTTTCTCCCACAGACGTTGCTTAGCCTGTTCCTTCTCCATGGGGTTTAACCGGTCCCCTAGCTGTACAAGGCTAGTAAGGCCAGTCTGGGGGTCTCTTTCTAGTAAGTCAGGGAGTGGTAAGCTCTCAGAGTCGTCTGCAGCAGGGGCACACACTGCAGCAACATCCTCCTGTCTCTTTTGGTACTCCTTCAGCATGTTCACATGAAAGGATCGCTGGATCCTTTCATCTGCACAGCTGGCAATAATATAGGTGGTATCACACACCTGGGCTACTACCTTATACGGGCCCTGCCAAGATGCTTACATCTTATCTGTCTTCACAGGATTGAGCACTAAGACCTTCTGCCCAACCTGGAAGACACACTGTCGGGCACCCCGATCGTACCATCTCTTCTGTCTCCCCTGGGTTGCTTGGAGATTCTCTCTTACCATATGGTACTATGAGGGTTTCCTCCTGCTCTGTCTCTCCCTCCCAGTGTCCTCTAATGAGGTCGAGGGGTCCGCGGACCCTTCTCCCATAGAGCAACTCGAAGGGGGAGAACCCAGTAGATTCCTGAGGTACCTCCCTGTATGCAAACAACAAGTGAGGTAGGAATCTCTCCCAGTCTCTGCAGGTGTCGGTAAAGGTCCTCAGCATCTGCTTGAGCGTGCCATTAAAGCGCTCACAGAGACCATTAGTCTGGGGGTGGTAAGGTGAGCTTAACAGGGGCTTAATATTGCACACCTTCCAAAACTGCTGAGCACCACGGTAAACTGGGTTCCCTGGTCAGAGAGAATCTTCTTAGGGAACCCCACCCTAGTAAAGATCTTAACCAGGGCATCAGCTACTGTCTCCGCTTCAATATTGGACAAAGCTACTGCCTCTGGGTAACGGGTGGCATAGTCCACCACGGTGAGAATATACTTCTTCCCGGATGGACTAGCCCTGGCCAATGGCCCCACAATGTCAACAGCAGTGGGAAAAGGGCTTCCCAATAATAGGCATGGATATAAGTCTGGCCTTCGGGTAATCCCCCCGCTTACCTACCCGTTGACGTGTCACATGTACTACAGTATTGTCACACAGCCAGGTTAAAATTGGGCCAGAAGAAATTTTGGGTCATCCTATGGGCTGTGCGACGGGACCCTAGATGTCCGGCTAACGGTACATCAAGCTGCAGAACGAAAGTAATGGCCACTGGGCCACCAGGCAGCCCACACTGTACCACCAGGGAGCCCACTGGACCACCAGGGAATAAAGTAAGGTATGCAGTCCCCCCTCCCTCAATATCACCCCCATCCCTCAATATCACCCCCCTCCCTCACCATCAACCCCCTCCTCATCATCACCCACCTTCCTCATCAACCCCCCTCCATCAACCCCCTCCTCATCATCAACCCCCTCCTCATCATCAACCTCCTCCCTCAACATCAGCCCCCTCCCTCAACATCAATCCCCTTCCTCAGCATCAACCTCCTTCCTCAGCATCAACCCCCACCAGGGGAATAAATTGGTATGCAGCCCTCCCTCCCTCCCATCCCCCCTCCCTCAGCATTAACCCCCTCCCTCACCATCATCCCCCCTCCCTCAGCATTACCCCCTCCCTCACCCCATCCCTCATCACTCAACACCCTCCCTCATCATCAGCCCCTCCTTCATCATCAACCCCACTCCATCACCTCCCTCTCCCTGTCACCATCACCCCCTCTCACCATCTCCCTCTCATCACCCCCCTCTCCCTCAGTCTCCTCACTCTCCCTCCCACCACCCTCCCTTCCCTCCGTCTCCTCACCTTCCCTCCGTCCCATCACCCCCTTCCTTCCCTCTCATCATCCCCTCTTCCCTCCCTCTCATCACCCCCCTCTCCCTCCCTCTCATCACCCCCTCCCTCTCATCACCCCCCTCACACACAGCCTCCCCGGACACATTGTTAGCATCCCCTCACACTGTCACCCCCCACACTGTCAGCCTCTTCATGCATCCACACATTAACCACTCCCTAATCTGTTAATCTCCCCAACTCACCTGCCCTCACTCTGCCACACTCACCCTGTCACATTAACCCCCCTTAATCCCGTCACACTCCTACCATGCCACAATTGCTCTGACACACTTACCTCCACTCGCCCTGTCACACTACCTCATCAAACCATGTCATACTCTCTGTCCCTCATTCTCTCTCACAACCCCCCCCCCATCACGCTCTCCCTGCCACTGGTACCCCTTTACTCACCTTGTCACAGTCACCAGCTGAAGACATTCATCATACACACACAGTCAGGAAACATAGCTTTGCCATAAACACTTCAAGCAGCTACCCCATATGCATACATGCTCACAGACAAAAACGCAAACATGCTCACAGAGACATACATACATACATACACACACACACAAGGATACTCTCTGTCAGACACACTCTCATGCACACACACAGGTAAACTGTGCATCAATGTGCATATGTGACAGTGTGCATGTATTGCAACTATTTTTTTCACTTTTTTGTTAGTGGGGCCTCATGTTTGAGTTTCGCCTAAGGCCTCATAAAGTCTAGAGCCGCCTCTGCATATACTGCTCCCTTGGGTGGCAATGCGCCGGGTAGCCGGTATTATGGAACAGTTATATGATCTGTGAGGAGGTAGAGTATTGGTCTGACTTTTACTGAATACCTCCTTAAGCTCCCAGTATTGTATGGGAACGTCGGGGGCCTGAGGCGTAGTAGTGGGTAATGTAATGATGCCCACTCTTTTGGTAAGATGTAACATATGTAGCGGAGAGCTGGTATTACACAGCCTATCTCCACTTTAGATCCCAGGGAGACTCAGGAACAAGCAATTATAAATCCATAGGGTAAAGTATCCAGCAGGCAAAATAACAGCAGTATCCCAACAGCAATTCCCAAGAACTGGACGACACACAGTTTCAAGAGCATAACTAAAGCTTTATTCAGACAGTGGCCTTTTAAAGCCTGCTCCCATGCAAGGGAGGGATTTCCATTCATTAGTACAGTAGCCAATCCTGTTCTGGTAACCTCCCACACCTCTCCTCCCCTCAGCCTGCATCATAATCCCCTTATCCAGGACACCAATTCCCCCCGTTTCTGGATGTACTCCTAAACTTAGGGGTACCACTTTAAATCCTACATCCCCTGGTAGCCCTGATCTGTGTGAACAATATATCCCAAAATCACCCAGATCAGACCAGGGGTTCGGGAAATTTATGGAGGGAATAAAATGACCGACCGCACTGGGTGAAACAGCCGAATTCGGTTCCATGTGAATGGACCCTGCGGTCGGTCCTGGAATAAGGGAACAAACTGCACGAAAACCTCTAGCTACAGAGGCTAGGGAGGGTTCGCCTGAATCCCCTCGTTCGGTTCTTTCTATCTACCGAACGAGGGGCCGTTCGGTAGTTGGGAACCGAATGGACCGGGCTTGTGGAGGTTTCAGCAATGTGCGCCTAGTCGAGTGTCCAATTTGAGTTCCAGACACTCGACGGCAAAACACCGCTGTTCGGGAGTTTTAAAATGGCCACGTGTTCGTTTTTCGAATGGCGGCCACCCCCGAGAACAAAGGACGGCTACTTAACTTGTCAATTACCCGTTCGCAACAATGTTGCAACGGTTAATTGAGGACACACTTCACACCGGGGAGGTCTGACTGTTCGGTAGTTTCATTCGAACAAACTAAGGGAATGAAACTACCTAACATTCAGACGAATACAATACATTACATACATAGAACTTGCTGTTTTTACACGAACACATTAAAATACATAAAATTGTCAGGAGAGCCCAGGGCCATCCGCTACAACATACATCTCTCAGTACAGTACAATATTTCCCCTTTAGCCCAGTCAATATGAGGATTGTGCTTAAGCCAAGGAAAGCCTAATACAAGAAGCAATAACTTGGAATGTTATGTCTTCCCTGTGTAAGGCACCAATGGAATGTTAATGGGCAAGGTTTCGTGGGTAATTAAGGGTTGAGAGAGAGAGGTATCCCGTCAATAGTCTCAATAGTGAAGCGGGATAATATCTCCTTGATAGGTATAGCATTTTTTTTACAAAATGTACATCAATGAAGTTTCCTGCTGCACCTGAGTCCATCAGGGCTTTGCATGAAAAGTTCTTCTTGTTACATTTGGCCGTAATATCAAGGAGGAATCTATTTTTGTGATTCCCAGAGGATGTATCCATCACACCTAAGACCTGTCCCCTTTGGGTTCTTAGTTGCGGAAGCTTTCCGGACGAATGGGACAAGCACTCCTCATATGTCCTTTTCTACCGCAGTATAGTCATAGACCCTCTTTTCGCCTATATTGTCTTTCGACAGTCTAGTGACTGTATAGGTTCGGGTTAGGACTGTACAGGGAGGTCAGGAACAACAGGTCTGGAGAAATGAGGTGCTAATGACATACGTCTGGTTCTATTTCTGGTAGTTTCTCTGGTTCTGAGTCTATTATCAATTTGCATGACAAATGTGATAAACTCATTTAATTTTTTAAGTAGATCTTTGGCAGCAATCTTGTCCAAAATTGCTTCGGGTAATCCTTTTTTAAATGTAGAGATTAAAGGACCACTCTAGGCACCCAGACCACTTCAGCTTAATGAAGTGGTCTGGGTGCCTGGTCCAGCTTGGGTTAACCCTTTTTTTTAATAAACATAGCAGTGTCATTGACAGCCGCTAGAGGCGTTTGCGTGCTTCTCACTGTGAAAATCACAGTGAGAAGACGCAAGCGTCCATAGGAAAGCATTATAAATGCTTTCCTATGAGACTGGCTGAATGCGCGCGCAGCTCGTGCCGCGCATGCGCATTCAGCCGAAGAGGCGGAGAGGAGGAGGAGAGCTCCCCGCCCGGCGCTGGAGAAAGGTAAGATTTTAACCCCTTCCTCTACCCAGAGCCCGGCGGGAGGGGGTCCCTGAGGGTGGGAGCACCCTCAGGGCACTATAGTGCCAGGAAAACGAGTATGTTTTCCTGGCACTATAGTGATCCTTTAACCTGCTATTAGTCCAGTCTACCTTAGAAGCCAAGGTGCGAAATTCTATGGCGAGATAGACCGGTTGCCTTGTCTGATATGCATTAGGGCAGTGGAAGCGTCATCCTCTCTGCCTAATGGTTTGAATGTTAATTTGAATCCCTCAAGGAATTCCTGGTAATTATGTGCAATACTCCTTTACTCTTCCATAACGGATTGGCACAAGCTAAGGCTTTACCTTTAAGTTGGTTCATTAGGTAACCAATCTTAGCTCTATCTGTGGGAAAAGATCCTGGTGAGGCCTCAAAATGATACTCAATTTGATTCAGAAATACCTGGCATTCTTGAATGTTACCATCAAAATGCGGGGGAGGAGATAGGGAGATGGTAGGTGCCTTATGTACCATAGATGGAGGTACATTAGGTGGAGGTGACATAGTTGGAGAAACCTCAGGCTATAGATCCGTTGTTCGAGTAAGAAGCGTACTGAAAGCCTGGGCAAATTTGGTGATCATTCTCCTCTAGCTTTCTTTAGCAAGCTGCTATGTGCTGACACAATTCTACTGGATCTATGGCCATGTCGTAATGTCAGGATTACAAGTTGATCCAGCACGTAGAACTGTGTCACACTTAGGACTAACAAGACTTAGGACTTAACGTACCAGAGAATAGTCAGAATACTTGCCGAGGTCGGGGACACAGAATGAGACACAACGATGAGAGAAAGCACAGTCAGGGATACCAGAATACAGGGAAGTCAAACAAAGCCAAAGTCAATAACTAGAAATAAACGTTCAGAAACACACTCTCGGACAACCACTAGGGAAACCACGACAGGGCAATGAGGGAAAGTAGAAATGCATTTAAATAAGCCTTTTACACTTCTGATTGGGCGAAATCGGCCCTTGACTCCAGAGCGTGCGCGCGCGTCTCCCACGTGACATCACATGCACGCCGACGTGGGCCTAAAATTTGGCGTGTACTGACGCATGGCCGCTGAGCGCAGATACCGCAAGGTGAGGATGAATATTTTACACTGGGTTAGTCTGGTTTCTATTCTCAAAAAAGGCCATGATCCAGAGGGCCTCCTGCCACCTGCTCCAAAGTATAACTCTGGGGTCTTGCTGGGCTAGGTAACAGTAATAATCCCATCTGGAGGCCTCCTGTTGTTGTTGTTGGAGGGGAAGGGCACAACTCTCCCCTCTCCGGAATACACAGCGCCATTGGGGAGGGAAACGGAGGGGACCATATCCCAGGCATTGGCTCTGCTGAAGGTGCAAAAACATGGTGACTTGGGCTCCCATACTTGGGGATCTGGGCCGACTGCCCAGCATCCCTGTACTCCAGGGGTCGAGACCACGATTGCTTCCACCCCTCCAGTGCCAAAAGCTTCACAGACTAGTGGGCAGAGACCAGTGGTGCTCTGCGCTGATGCCAGCTCTTCAGCTGGGTCAGTCCTCGGCTGCTGGGGAGAGAGACCGATTGTCTCTATCCCCTGAAACTCCTGCTGTGGTTGGGGATTTCGGAAGGCTGCCCAACATCCCTGTCGGGTTGGTGCAGAGACCTCGGTGTCATGCGGTAACACTTCCGGGTTCGGCACTCCGCTGTGCGGAGCCGGATCCCGCCCCCCTCTGACGGTATTTAGGGAGACCGCGACAGAGAGAGGGTGCGTGGTGATACTGGGAGCTACTTCCGCCAGACTTACCTCTCCGCAGTCTCTGACAATGTGGGTCCTACTTCCGAGTATGCACGCCGGCTTCTGGGACACGCCGGCTCTACAAGCTCTGAAGTCGTCCTAGCCTTCTGGGCTAAGACAAGTCTGCTTCATACCACAGAGGATTACTGGAGAAAATAAACTCACTTACTTTACAAGTGGACCATATCTCTGAACTATTGGAGGACTACTCACATTAACCTTAAGTATATCTTTCAGCTATTTGTCTACAATATCATTTAATAATGAACTAATGCTTGCTTACTTAAATCTTCACTGCTTCAAGCTACTAATTATATGGAGGACAACTCCCATCATGCTTATTCACTATGAACTGTTCCTGCTTTGCAAATATTCTCAGCTACTTGCCTATTGTTTCTATTGAAGATTATTCTCATGAACTTAAAGAATGTTACTTAATGCATCTCTGAGGAAATACTTAATAATGAACTTTGTGTTGTTGACTACTTGCACTTCTTCTTGGATTATTGCCTAAATGCAATTCATTTAAGTTTAACACGGATTAAAACTTCGTTTGAATCAAGTTACCAGCAATTCTCTCTTTTCTTAAAGCTACAGTATTGATACTTTAAAGATTCTCCGTTTCTTCACTATTGTAATTAGGAAGTTTTACAAGCTGCAGTTGAGTTCCAATCAAAATCACCCAAGTAGCGTAACACTCGGTCCCATCTGTACCCACCGCTCTACTCGTCCTGTCTCCTGATAGCAGGAGAGGAACCAGTGGTATCCTCTCCCTTTGAACCATACTGCCGCTGGGGAGTCGGACTGCCTGTCACGACTCCTAGTAACGCTGCCTGGTGGGACCGACCATTTCCACTCACAGTTCTGCTCGCTGCGGATGAGACGAGGGACCTACCTCCACCAGCCAACTGGAGACTTTCCCAGGACCAGTCTATGAGGTCTTCTGTTTCTGGAGTGGGTAGTGGGGCACGGGTTACAGCAGCCCAGTCTCCCAGAGATGCAATTTCCATCAGTTCCATCCTCTGCGTCATTATCCGGTGAAACAGTTGTGAATAATCCTGCTCAAGCTCCCACTCCCATGTAACCAGAAAAATAACATCCTGTCTTCCCTCATTAATGGTAGACCGCTCATGTATGGCCTCTCTGTAGTCATATATTTTCCAAAATCGAGCTCCTCTGGAACTCCTGAAATTTGGTTCTCCTACAACAGGCCAGGGCCATCATAGTCCTCACCCTCGGGCCTATCATGCTCAGCCATCCATGAGCAAGGCTGGACCATGGACCACCATAACGCATGGTACGCATCGTCCAGCCACAGTTCCTTCTGGACCAGCCTCTCCAGCACCGCCACCCACTCCTCCAGGGGCTACTCTCCCAGGAGGGGCATCCTCAGCGCCACTTGTCTCTGCACTTTCTGCTCCGAACTTGGAAGCCTCTTTCCCTGTCGAACCTAAGCTCTCTCCAGGGCCCTCGTGCTAGACGTCTTTCCGGGCTGCATTCCTCAAGTCCAGGTCACTCTCCTTCTCGTCTGTGAACACTGCCCGTGGGCTCTTGAGTTCCTTTCCGCCAAGGGCACTGCTGAACTGCACTTCCTTGTTTGGGATATCCATTCAGGAGAAGAATCCCGCCACTTGCCATCAGTGTAACAGATCTCCTATACTCCGGCTGAGTATATCAGTTTGTAGTTTCCCGAAGCCCAAGTGCTGCAGTGATTATAGCTCTCCTGTTTCCAGCAGAGTAGATATTAGAGCTCTCCAATCCCCCAAACATGAGCCTAGACTTCATGATGGGGTAAAACGAATGTGTTTAATGGGAAACTACAAATGGCCTTTTATGTAACTCCCCATGCAAGGGGTTTCCCTAAACATGTCTGTTACGGCACCCCCAGGCATAAAAGGGTTTAAACACCGTTTAGAAGATATTCCCTTCCAGATATACAGGCAGCTACTGTAGACACCAATCCACCGAACCGGAGAAGCATACGAATGCTCTCAAACATATGAATGCTATAAACAGCCGAATAGGAAAAACCATACTCCTAGCAGTCGAACTGGAACAGCATATTACACTCCTAGCAGTCGAACTGGAACAGCATATAATAAATCCCCCCCCACCCCAAGAGCGAGACAAGGCTTCGTGTTGAGGGTCAAACAGGAACAGACTGAGCTGTGTCTTTATTGGCCTTATATACACATTTCACAGACAAAGTCCCACCCACAGGGTTTTGTGTGGAACATCCATTCAAAACATACAACACAGGTAAACACTCCCACAATGACATCACAATCCCTCCTCTCTACTCTGGAGATAATTGGGAAGTAATCCAATTATCTCCAAGGACAGAGGCAAAACTCCATTAAGCACATGGCAGTAAAAAGACAGTAAAATACACAAGGTTACATTTATTACATAAAATACAGACATGCAACATATCCCCAGATAGCTTAGGTCTGAGCGCACATTATTACCGAATGGCGCTCAGACCACACACATACAGTTCAATTGCCATGGAGCCAAAGTTTTTTATTACACGAATAGGCTCCATGGCATAGCTATCTGAGTTAAATGAGTTTATTCAGTAAATCCGAGAATCTACTGAACTCCAGGGCAGAAATACATGAATAGACCTTTCTGCATAGGAAAATAAAGTATTTAAATGCAGGTCCATAGTCAAAAGGCAGCAGGCAGACAACCATGCCCCTCCAATGCACAGTGGCGAGATTGGTCTCGTCACAATGTCCCAGGGACATTCCCTTCTGGACCTGATAGGGAACTCGTTACAAGCAAACATTCCACACACTCCTCCCCTGTGCCAGAGATATAATTACCTGAGCACACAAACATATAATTAAATTATCTATCAGGTACAACATACAATATAACAAAAAAACCAAAATACCCTCCTGATAGCCCCGATCTGGGTGACCAACATATCCAAAAATCACCCAGATCGGTTCAGGGGTTTAGGATTTTTGACCAACTGTTCACATCGTCCTATGCCCAATAAAGTTCAAGGAAATCAGGTTGGTCTCTTTCGGGAGAACAAAAATTCATAAAACACCGAACGGAATCCTTAAGTTACTTGTGTAGCCTGTTCCCCCTTCTAAGTGCCTTTCTAAGTGGGGTAAAACCAAACGCAGGCGATGATGGAAGTCCAGCGGTGTTCGGGAGTTTCTGTGTCCGATTTTAGTTCCATGAGAACTATGCTCAAACATCGCTGCCTGCTTTAGCTGGAACAAGATGGCCGCCACCTCGGGGTCGTTCAACACTGCGGTGGAAATTGCTTAACAAGCACCTGGGTGGTCTCTGGTTCGTGCGGCTGTTCGGTTCCCAAACAATATATGCCAAATTGCAGAAACCATGTCTTTTTTCAATGTTATTTTGCATATTTTGCCCATAATCCTTGGGCAGGAGGCTGGCTAGCAGGCTCCCACAGGAGCCCGTGATGAGGTTCGGTTCGTCACAACAGTCTATAGAAAATGGGAGACAGGGAAACACAAGAGAGCTTGGCTCACAAGCTTACACTTTATAGAGAACTGGGGGTGTAGCGAAGCTCTAATACCACGACTAGGTATCTCCATTAATCCTTCCTCGAAGCTGAAAAAAGCAGTGTAATAATCCAAGACCCTTCCCCCCCAGCAACTAGACGACACATAGTTCTGGGAGTCAACTCATTTTATTTGGGCCACAGCATGGGTTCTCCATATCAATTATCTCTGTTACAGGATTTGATGGACCACTGGCACTCCGACCGAGTACCTCCGCTAATCGATGCTCCTAGTGCTTGCTGAAGGACTCAAAGCACTCTACCAGACACCATAAAGACTGCAGACTCCACTTTCAGCGATGCAGCTGCGCCTGGGTCTCGACGTCCTCCACCCACCCTGGACCCAAGACCAGGATCCAGCTTCCAGTGGGTAGACCTCTCCTAATTCAGAGTGCGTAGCAGGAACAAGCTTTTACAAGAGCTTATGCTCAGGGGAGTATTGTGATTATAGCAATCCCCAAAAGTGTAGTTATCCCATCCCCCAAACATGAGCCAAGGCTTCAAGAAGGGGTCAAGCAGGTCTGTTTAATATAAGCCATCATTCTCAATTTATACAATTCCTCGGGCCAGAGGCACACCTCCTGGACCTGATGGTACACAGGCATACAAGGGACATAAACCAATCAAAACAATACAACAATGTCCGACACTCCCTCATACAAGCCCTCCCCTCTGCCTGGGATATAATTAAAGCAGCTACTACAATAGCAGAAAAACACACATTTTCCCCAAGCTCATAGCCTTATAATCTATAGAGAATGGGGGACAGGAGTACACAGGGTGGAGAGAGTTTGGCTCACAACCCGGCGGCGATTCTATGCAACCGACCTGAGCGCTTTTTAGCCAACTTGGGTGCTCAGATCAGGGCTTTCCGGAAATGTAACTCTTATGGGGTTCCCATGTATTTCAGGGGTACTTTTGGTGTGTTGTATGACATTTGTTAGGCTTCCCTGTAACTAATAATTGAGTTATAGTTTCCTGATTCCATTATCTCTCAGGCACAGGGAGGAGCTTTCTGTGTTCACTTTCACTACTTGGTAGAGCTACTTCACAGTGGGAAAGGGAGTCCGTGGCGGCTATATACTGGAGTCTGGTGGAAGCGGTGGGATGGTCCCTTTCCCCGGAGCTCTAATCTGAAGCTGGAACTCTCCTGGAGAGCGACTGATGGAGATCGGATACGCTCAACTTAAGCGTACTTTTCACATTAATATGCTCAAGGACAGAGAGGAAGTAGTACCTGCGGTATGCGCCCCAGCCTCAGAGGATCCAGATGCCGTACCCCTACCTGACCTGTTAGGAGGTGACTCTAGAGAAGGACCTATAGAGTTGGTACAGCTGGGGGACCGGCTATTGACCCAGGAATGGGCCCAAACTATCTGACTGCTGGAAGCCAAACAGGAAACATTTTCCCAGGAACTCGGATACATTACTCTAGCTACCCATAGGATAGACACGCCAGGTCAGACCCTGTAACACCAACCCCCATACCACATTCCCGAGGTAGTCCGAGAAGGAATACGGAAATAGGAGTCATTGAACAGTCCAAGAGCCCCTGGGCCTGTAGTTCTAATCCCAAAAAGGATGGCACGACCCGTTTCTGTGTGGACTACAGGCGACTGAACGACAAGACGGTCACAGATGCCTACCCAATGCCCAGGGTAGACGAATTGCTAGACTGCATAGCTAGGAGATGCTATCTCACTACCATTGACCTCTGTAAAGGGTATTGGCAGATTCCCCTAGTGGAGGAGGCTATACCCAATTCGGCATTCGTCACCCCGTTTGACTTATACCAGTTTTGTGTTATGCCGTTAAGGATGAAGAATGCCCCAGCTACCTTCCAACTGATGGTAGTTCGCCTCCTTGATGGTCTCCAAGATTATGCTTGTGCAAACCTGGATGATATATCGATTTACATTGACACCAGGGAGGCTCATCTAGAACACATAGGGACTGTATTAGAGAAGCTGGCTTCACCTTAAAGCCAGTCAAGTGTCACATTGGTAAGGCGGATCTACAATATCTGGGCATCCAGTGACTTACCTGAGTCAGAAATTATTACCAAGAGAGGTCAGTTACGCAGCTATTGAAAAAGAGTGTCTGGCTCTAGTGTGGGCATTAAAAAAAATAACCCAGTATCTTCATGGATGATCCTTCACCCTCATCACTGACCACAATCCGCTAGTATGGCTCAACCGGGTCGCCGGAGACAATGGCCGACTACTAAGGTGGAGTCTAGCCCTACGACTTCACTATACACTATCGATCCAGCAAACAGAATGGGAATGCAGATGGGCTGTCTCGTCAAACCAAGCTGGCCAACTAAAAGACCTTTTTCCATTTTCCGGACATCTCCAAGTTGACCTGAAAATGGTCAAACCGTGTTTGCTGTATGCAACGGCAAGCGATGTGAAGGAATACCCTAGCACTTGGATCGATGCAATTTCATTTTCTTTTAAAATTTTCGTTTAAACTCCCTTCGTTCGGCTACCAAACGAGGACCACCCAGCACCCCATTAGAATGTGGAACACCAGTTATCAAGTGCGAAACCACAACGGAAACAATTAATGAATGTGTAGCGGACCCCAGGTAACCCGGCTGGTTACCTGCGCTAATTCCCTCCCTTCATCCATTCAGGTACCATTTCAGCATGTCGAGAGACCCTTTTCCTCCCAGTAACTGGACGACACACAGATCTGGAGGTACAAAGGGCGGCCACCCAGGAGAGCACTCATTAATTACTTCCCTTGTGGTTTCACACTATGTTGCCAGTGCGAACGTTGCGGTTTCACACTTATGTTGCAAGTGCGAACGTTCTGATTAATTGGGGGGGGAACGTTCTAATGGGGCACCGGGGATGTCCTCGTTCGGGAGACGAACAAGTCAGGAAACAATCCACGAACGCTCCCCATGGCTGGCGTTCGTCTGTACAGTAGCCCTAACCCTAATTGCTTCCCTTGTGGTTTCGCACCGATGAACGAGGTGAGAACGTTCTATCTCGCGTTCTAAATGTGATATGGGGGTGGTGCCTGTTCAGGAACCGAATGAGTTCCTTTTGTGGGAGCTCTCCCAAACAGGGAGGGGGCACAGTATACGAAAATGACAGGGAACACAAACAATAGGGAAAGAACTCCACTAATATGCAGTGGTTCTGCCACAGAATGCACCCCTGGATGGCCGCCATTTTGTATGACAGAACGCACATGGTCGACAGAATGGATGAAGGCCATTTTGTCTTGCAAACGCAGGCAGCTGTCCCTGGTCGTCGAGTGCCTGGACCAGCTATACAAATGGTGTTCTGGAGATAGGAACTACCAAATGGTTGGAGCATTCGCTACTTGAAAGCATTTGAATATATTGTGTGGTTTTTGTACAGGAACCCCTGAACAGAGACCGGCCGTTGCCACCATTTCCGTGGAACTATTTTTTGCTTCTACCTTGTGGCCGGCCGGTCAAAACTTTACACCTGCGGTGATTCCATACCACCGAACCGATCTGAATGCTTTTTTCCCAACTTGGGTGCTCAGATTAGGGCTATCCGGGGATGTGACTCTTGTGGGCTTCCCGTGTATTTAAAGGGTACTTTTGGGGTGTTGTATGATATTTGTTATGTTTCCCTGTAACTGAGAGATAATTGAGTTATAATTTCCTGACTCAATTATCTCTCAGGCACATGGAGAAGTTTGTGTTTCTACTGGGGGTCTGTGTATAAATTTAGAGTGCTTGCCTGAAATAAACAGATCTACTCCCAGCATTCAGTCTCGACTAATGTATGGGGGGAAAGCTATACCAGCTATACTCACTTGCACTACTTGGTAGTGCTACTTCACACTGGTAAAGGGAGTCCGTGGCGGCGGTATACTGGCAGTCCGCCACACAAGGTACAGAAAGAGCTTGGCTCACAAGCTTACACTCTAGAGGGAATGGGAGGACAAGGAAACACAAGGTATAGAGAGAGCTCGGCTCACAAGCTTACACTCTAGAGGGAATGGGAGGACAAGGAAACACAAGGTATAGAGAGAGCTCGGCTCACAATCTAGAGGGAGTGGGGGGATAGAAGAACACAAGGTATAGAGAGAGCAAGTGATTGTGTTAGCAGAGAATGAGTGTGGGTTCAAGTTGAATGGCTTTTGATTTTTATGATAGGGTTTAATTTTGCCAATTGTGAAATCGCTATGATATGACTGATAGCTCATATAATATACAGCAGATAAAATGCATATAATACTAGGAGTATTTACAAAAAAATAAAAAATAAATAATATATATATATATATATATATTTGATATAACGATATACAGTGACCAAGGATGCAAAATATTTGCACTTTTTAGGTCAAAATAGCAGCTTTGCAGAATTCTAAATTGCTATCTTATAATAAACACAAAGGTTTTATAACATCCAGCGTGCACAGAATACCCAGGCCATAAAATTGCCTTGTAAGGCTCGCAGCTCATTCCTAAATACATCTTCCTGCACGTTGTCCCTCTCTCTAGATGTCTGCGGGGACGAAGAAGTGCGTACGAAAATCCTCGAACTCAAACACAAACATGACGCCATCAAGAAATCTCAAGATAAGCACAAGACAGCGCTGCAGAGGAGAACATCCAGCGCCGGTAGCCGAGGGTGAGAATATGTCATGTGTGTGTACGTACAGAGATCACTCCATCTTCCTTCCAAAATACAACAGTGTTTAACTCTCTCCTATACAGGAAGGTGGTACGCAGGGTGAGCGTCACTGAACGCACAAACATGTACCGGAGGGAACATCAGAAGGAAGCCATGGTGTGGCAGCAGAGAGGAACCCGCGAGAGTGAGACAGAGGTCCAGGACGAGGATGAGGATAAGGCGACCAATGCAGAGATCCAACAGCAGCTGGTGAGTTCTGTTCTCAGTTTGTAGGATTATCGCAGCACGTGTTTCATGGAATGAGTGCTCTACTCCTGCTCGGTGAATGTGCCAGCATGTCCATCTGCGATTTTAATGGTAACTATGCCAGGCTTGTCCAAGGCAGTTTGAACACTTTGTGCCAGGTTTGTTTGTCTGCGTTCTGAATGTTATGCCAGGCTTGTATCCAGCTCTATTAACACTTGTAGTACCAGGCTCGTACGTGGCTCTATTAACACTTGCAGTGCCTGGCTCCTACCCGGCTCTATTAACACTGCAGTGCCAGGCTTGTACCTGGCTCTATAACGCTTGTAGTGCCAGGCTCGTACCCAGGCTCTATTAACACTTGTAGTGCCAGGCTCATACCCAGCTCTATTAACACTTGTAATGCCAGGCTTGTACCTGGCTCTTAAACACTTGTAGTGCCAGGCTCGTACCTGGCTCCAATAACACTTGCAGTGCCAGGCTCGTACCTGGCTCTATTAACACATGTAGTGCCAGGCTCATACCCAGCTCTATTAACACTTGTAGTGCCAGGCTCGTACCCAGCTCTATTAACACTTGCAGTGCCAGGCTGGTACCCAGCTCTATTAACACGCGGTAAATGTAGATAATGCAATATCTGCTATGATCACAATGGGAGAATGGGAAACACAGCATTTTCCTTCTTTATTTTTTCACAGAAACCAGAGACCGAGACTGAGCTCCCGAACCCTGGGCCTGCGGAGGAAGGTGCAGGGCAATCTGTGCACAGTTCAACAGAAACCACCTCTAACCCACCACTGTCACAGAGGAACGGAAGTGTGCGTTCTGGCCCAAAACACACTTTCTCCAAGCGCCTTGACCGCAGTGTGTCTTACCAACTGGCCACCCAGTCCGAGATGTATCCAGACTTAAGCAATGAGCGAAGCCACCATACGTTAGCAGAGCTTAAACGCCAAAGAGCAGCGGCCAAGCTCCGACACGCACCTCCTCCATTCTCTGCAGCTGAATCCCTGAGAGAGGATTCTGCCGAGCTGGAATCGCACAATTCTGTATATTACACATCAGCCAGTGGTGAGCCCCCGTTACTGAAGCTCATAGCACCCGCTGAGGACACCACTCCAGCCGAAAAGCGGCCCTGCTGTGGGGTTATGTGACTCTCCCATGCAGTGTGCTATTTAAACAGTGGCCCAAACTACTGCGGTTTGGGGAGGGGGGTCTCTTTCGATTTCATGGGGGTAGTTCAGATCTGGACACAGCATTTTCTTTCTCCTTGGATTTCACAATATGGCACGTTGGGTGTCAGAGTAAACAGACTTCTCTCAGGAAGTTACAAATCGATTCCACAATCAGGGATATTTGTGTTGGTGAATGCCCTGTGTGTTAGAATGGGATTGTGCAGGGATTGACGTGAATGTATTTAAACTGACAATCTGTAAAGTTGATAAAAATAAAGCTGCAATATTCACACATGCACTCCACAGGAAGGGAACACAGCTGGGAATGGCACACAATAGCTCAGGAACCCCCATGTCATAGTCAACACATTTTAGACACGTGGCCCCTCATGTTTTCATTCCCTGGCCAGCAGCACAGTCTGCTTCTAATGTGTAGCTGTATAGGGATGGAGACATATGATCTTCTAGTGTTTGATACTTTTTATAAATTACTTTATATTTCCATTTTCCAGATTATCACCAGCACTGAGCAGATCCATGCTCACTTTGCAAATAATTTTCATTCCAGATACCTCATTACACCAGCAAATACCACAAATAACTACTGACATGAGTTTTCATTCCTATCCCACCCCAAGAAACCCTGGCCCGTCCCACCCCGATTAATCCCAGCCTGTCGTCCCAGCTCATCCCCCCCCCCCAATTAGTAAACCCAGCCCTGTACTATAGAGATTAACCTTAGCCTGTCCCACCCGAGCAACCCCAGCCTGTTCCCCAGTAACACCAGCCTGTCCTACGGGCAGTAATTCCTGCCTACAGGAACTTTTCCCATAACCTACTTTTCCCATGTCCCAACCTCTAACTTGTCCCGTCCCGCACACTCTGACTCTTGGCCCGTCCCGCGCCCTCTGACGCCTGGCCTGCCACATTTCCATTAAGGTATTGATTACTCCCATCTGTCCAAATGGAAACCTTTTAAGCACATTCCATTTATTTTAGCAGTTAATCAATATGTGATGTTAAACGATTGGAAGTCTGTATTTACTGGACCATTTATCAGATGATTAGATCTATTTTTATATCTAAACTGCTGCTTTGATTGCACTATGTTTTGTTCTGTTTCAGGTATGCAGGGCAGTATTCTCCTCCCAAGTCGCATGTAAATGTCTCACAGAGCAGTATGTTAGAATGACACCTTCCTGTGCCTATGCATCACCTGCACCCTTCTTTGTGGGTGATGTATGTTTATATTTTGATTTTATGCAGAGCTATTTTTGGATTGAGCCGCCCATGTGAAGTTGTCCAGTGGTTACACACGTTTAGTAATGGGCGTTTCCAGCGCTTGTATCATATTAAAATGTGGAATTATTGGAATTGCCCTCCTGTTACTAAATAGTTTATTTTTATGCAAATTACCTGCTCAGCATCCTTATTTAATTTACCAGCAATCAACCTCTTTGTAAAAAAAATTCAATGTTACAGACTTTAACGGAGCACTCTGTATCACACAGAGGGCGCTATATCCCGACATTACACGGAGCACGCTATATCCCGACATTACACGGAGCACGCTGTATCCCAATATTACACAGAGCGCGCTGTATCCCGACATTACAAGGAGCATGCTGTATCCCATTACACGGAGCATGCTGTATTGCAACATTACACGGAGCGGTACAGCACCATATCCCGACATTATCCGGAGCAGTACAGCGCCGTATCATAACATTACCCGGAGTGGTACAGCGCCGTATCCCGACATTACACGGAGCGGTACAGCGCCATATCACGCCAATACACAGAAGGGTACAGTGCCGTTTCCCGACATTACATGGAGCGGTACTGTAAGGATAAAACCCAATACGCAGCGTGAAAATCACCAGAACTCACCAGAACTACAAAGACCGATCCTGATGTCAGTGGACCAATAAGGTAAGTGCTTTCTTTCTTACATCACGTTGGGTGTCTCTTAGAACCGCCCCCTGGGCGGGCACAACCTGGACGATTGGGAAAGCGAGAATGGAAAGCCTGCAGAAGGCGAGGAGCATGGATTTCATTAATCCGAACCAAGGATCTCTCCTCTGGACTGTATCCCTTCCAATGAATTAAACACTGGAGTACACCCCTAGATACACGAGAATCTATAATAGACTGGATTTCGTATTCTTCCTGTCCTTCCACCACAACAGGAGCAGGGGCAACAAAGGGTCTGGTGAACCGATTACAAGAAAGTGGTTTCAATAAAGATATGTGAAAAGTATTGGGGATATGTAGAGCAGATGGCAATTGTAATCTGTAAGAAACAGGAGTAATACGTCTCAGAATCCGATAGGGACAAAATTAAACGTGGAGCCAATTTTTTATAAGGCACTTTAAGATTAATATTTTTAGCACTGAGCCAAACTCTGTCACCCACTTGATAAGACGGGCCAGGTTGGCAGTGCCTGTTGGCATATCTTTTCTGCAGAGCGGCCTTGTGAGTCAGGATGCGTCGAATCTGCTCCCAAGTGGACCTCAGGCTGCCCAAATATTCCTTTACAGCTGGCATCTCCAATGAAGGAAAGCCAGCCTGAAGAACAGAAGGGTGGAAGCCAAAATTGAAGAAAAGGGGAGTGTAGCCCGTGGATTCTCTTTGGGAACAATTATGAGCAAATTTAGCCCAGGGAAGCAGAGTGGACCAATTATCCTGGTTGTCAGAGATAAAACACTGTAGGTATTGTTCCAGGGATTGGTTAGTTCTTTCTGCAGCACCGTTAGATTGAGGATGCTAAGCTGAGGAATGACACAGTTTAATACCAAGCTGATTAGTAAATGTTTTCCACATAAATTGAGGACCCCTATCGAAAACGATCTCTTCTGGTATGCCATGCAAACGGAACACTTCTTTAGCGAAAATATCCGCCAATTCAATAGCTGAGGGAAGTTTAGGTAATGACACGAAATGTACCATCTTGGTAAATCTATCAGTGATGGTCAAGACCACGGTATTGCCCTTAGATTTAGGTAATTCCACTATAAAATCAATGGATATGCTAGACCAAGGCTTCTTAGTAATGTTCAAAGACTGCAATAGACCACAGGGCAAGGTATGTGAGGATTTAGAATGGGTACATACGTGACATGTAGATATATAATCCTTTACATCTTGTGTATAAAAAGGCCACTAAAATCGAGCAGCAATGAGGTCACTGGTTTTCTTGATACCAGGATGACCAGCAGTTTTGTTATCATGACATAAGTCTAGAACCTACCTTCGGAATTCAGAGGGTACAAATAGTCTGTCCTGTGGAGATTAACTAGGCACTAGGTTTTGTACTGCCCGTAAGGAACTAATGAGGTCAGAGCTTATGTTGAGATGAGTAGCTGCTATAATTTTGTGTTTAGGGATAATAGGAACTACCTCTTCCAGCTTGGGAGAAAGTGGTTCGAATTGATGGGATAGTGCGTCTGCTTTCGAGTTGTTGGTTCCGGGTCTATAGGTAAGTACAAAGTTAAAACGAGAGAATAATAATGATCAACTAGCCTGTCTAGCTGTCAGTCTTTTGACTTCACACATGTAGGATAGATTTTTATGATCAGTCAATATCGTGATAGGAGTAGAGGAACCTTCTAGCAAATGATGCAATTCTGTAAGGGCCAGTATGATAGCCAAGAGTTCCTTATCCCATATCACATAATTCTTTTCTGCTTTGGAAAGCTTTTTAGAAAAGAAACCACAGGGTTGTAGAGGTTTATCATGAGACAAACGTTGGGAGAGAATGGCCCCTACGCCTGTGTCAGATGTAGCAAAGGAAGTGACTAATCAGGATGGACAAGGATAGGAGCTGAAGCGAATGCGGTCTTCAGGGTATCAAAGGCAAAAAGTGCTTCCTGCGTCCATACTTGATTGGAGTTACCCTTTCTAGTTATATTGGTAATAGGAGATATTATGGAGGAACACCCCTTTATAAACCTCCTATAATAGTTGGAAAACCCAATGAACTGTTGTATGGCTTTCAACCCTGTGGGTAAGGGCCACTTTTGGATCACATCGAGTTTTTTGGGATCCATCTCAAAACCAGACTCGGAGATGGCATAACCCAGAAAATGTACTTTCTCCTGATCAAACAAACATTTATCTAATTTGCAATAGTTCAATAGTTTCCGTAAGACCTTTCTTACATGTAAGTGATGGGTAATGACATCTGGGGAATAGATCAGTATATCATCAAGGTAAACGATAACAAATTCATGCAAATATTCCCTCAGTACATCGTATATAAGTTCTTGAAAGACAGCAGGAGCATTACAAAGTCCGAAAGGCATGACGGTCTATTCATAATGTCCATACCTAGTGGATTGTGTTTAAATAACCATGGATACTACAGGGAAGGAAGGAGAAGAGATAAATTGCAATACAACAATTTCCACATGAAGAGCCCCAACCATCATAAGGACAGGAATGGATTCCCTAGTGATGGAGGGCTCCTCAAGAGGGTGTTGTTTTTTCTCGGAGAGGAATCGCGAATCTCTCTGCAAAATCCTTATTTAAATGTTTTCAGCAGCTCCAGAGTCTATATGGGCAAGAGAGTGGACAGCTTTCCCCTCCCTCTTTAAGATGACAGGTAGAAGAAGCCTTTTTTCATGAGTCTTTATGGAGGCCCTATTAAGTACACCCAACAGCCAGTCCTCAATGGGGCCTTAGGTTCTGTAGTTTTCCGGCCGTTCTGGACAAACTAAATGAAGGTGTTCCTTCCTCCCACAATACATACACAACCCCTCACTCCTCCTATGAGGTTGTTCCTCCTCGGTTAAAATAGTCATACCTAATTGCGTAGGTTCAATGCAGTGAATGAGGCCAAAACCTATTGCATGCATTAAAGTTTTATTGGTGCCTGGAGTGTCCCTTTACATTGTAGGAGTTGCTTTGAGCCAAGAGGCAGTAATGTGGTTTGCAATATATATTCCTCCTGAGCTAAGATGTAAAAATGTTAGCTCCCACTAATAATGGAGTACTCACTAAGAATGTGCAATATTGTGTGACTCAATCACCATATTCTGTAAATAGCCGTTGAGGGATTGGTTCCAATAGCAAAGAAAAGCTTACAGGACTGTTTCAGCATGTGTTCACTGAGCCATTTGTCACGGGATGTAGGAGAGAATGAGCCCTGCGGATAGCTCAGTGGTTAATGTGACAGCTGCAGAATTTAACATTTGTATTGAAGTTGAATTTAAAACCTGTTGAAAGCTAAATGTATTGATGCTCCAGGAACCAATGGTGAGTAGAATATCAGATCTGCATCCACGGTTCCGAGGAGCTCCAATGGGTCAGAAGATTACCGAAGCCTCTCAGCACTGTGGTTTCTGACATCACAGCCTGTCAAGAGAGATTGAGTTGGATTATCCAACCCAAAACTGCCCTACCTGGGCATGATGAATTGTCCTCTGCAGTTCCTGATGAAATATCACAGTGCACGTATGCTTATTATCTCACCAATAGGGGTCGAGCAGGGAGCCACAGTGACCTATTCCGACCAATATGGGGTTACCAGCGCATCAAATGTTACACTAATTATATAAGCTTAGAAAACGGTCCGTTAAAGAAATCGTTTAACATTAAAAATGCACACATTTTATCAGTAGTCCTGTTAGTAGTAGATCCCCTTTCCCGTTCCTTTTAATTTTTTTAATTTTTTTTTAATTACTATAAAACTCAATTTTATTCTGCTTGCCCTCCGCAGCAGCCATCAAGCTTGGTGTCCTTTCTGTCCTTTATAAAATCTCTTTAATGTTCACAGACCCAAGACACAGCTCCTTAGACTCTAGTACTGGGGGTCTCAAAGTCAACTTACCTGGGTGCAACTGGCCAAGTTGTCTCCTGTGGGGGTTGCAGGTTTGTACAGCCAGATGTGGACCCACACACACACTTCCATACTGTCACGGCTTACCTTAGTTGGGAGTCTGTAATGCAGATATGTGCTCACCCTTACAATTAAACACAGGCCAAGGTGGTCAGGTAAGAACTCACCTGGCCTGTGAGTCTGTGCACAGGGGCGGTGCTGGATAATGCTCCAAGTCGCAGTACAGAAAGGACATAAACAGGAGAATAGTCGTGGGTAAGCCAGAGGTCAGTGAGTGCCAGAAATCAGAATTAACGAGAAGAAAGCCGAGGTCAGAGGATGCCAGAAGTCGGGATATTCGGAGTAACAAACCAAGGTCAGGAATCAATAGGAGCACACTGGAACACAAACTGCAATACGGGAACCAGAGTCAATGAACTGACACTGCCCTCTGGGAGAGGCAGTGTCTTATACCTGACTAATGAGACCATCAGCTTCAGGTGTACCATGAGTGACAGGAGTAATCTCAAATAATGTCCAGCCCGATCATCGACCGGTTCATAGCAGCTGTGGAGGCCAACCTACTACGCCAAAGCGGCGCTGCAGCAGCTCAAGTCCCAGCAACCCCGGTGGAAAAGAGAAAGGTGCAGTTTGCAGCATTTAAACCCTTCATTGAGACAGAAGGAGAGATTGATGGGTACCTTGCTGATTTTGAGAGGCAATGTGCCCTACACAAGGTACCCACCGAAGACTGGGTCACTATATTGTCTGGAAAGCTATCCGGCCGGGCCAGTGAGGCTTTTCAGGCCATTCCTGATAAGGAGATCGGGGATTATGGGGACGTAAAAGAAGCTCTGCTCTACAGGTATGCCGTTACACCAGAGGCATACCGGAGGCGGTTCAGAGACACTGCCAAACTAGCCGGGGATTCCTACGTTGAATGGGCATGCAGGGTACATCGCACAGCCGCCCACTGGATGGCAGGGTGCCAAGCCATCTCGGGGAAGAGGTGCTACAGATGTTTATGCTGGAACACTGCTTTGAAAAATTATCCCCAGGAGTCAGGGAGTGGGTCCGAGACCGTAAACCCTCCACCGTGCATGAAGCAGCCCGCCTGGCAGATGAGTATACAGATGCCCGCAAACTAGACAATGCTACCACTAAGACTCCTGCCAGAGTGGAGTACCGACCAGCAACACCCCCAGCAGCTACCGGCTACCAAAACCCGACGTACCGCACGCCAGCACCCTCTCCAGTTACTGTCTTTAGCCACCCCGGTTCAACTCACGGGACTACTCCCAGCCCATCCGGTGTTTTGGATGCAAGCAGCTAGGACACAAAAGGCCGGAGCATCCGCTGAATACAGCTAACCAAGCTCAGTCCTGGAGGAGATCCACCAGTGGAAACCAGTGCAACCCTCAGCCTGCTGCCCACTGCGTAGAGGAGGAGGAATGTTGGGGCATCCTGCACGAGGCAGACCCCGTTCAATCCGCTCACCAGGACAATCGACAGCAACACCAGAAACTAGTTAAAGTGAACGGGAAGGAGGTCAGTGGTCTGCGCGACACCGGTGCCACCATGACCTTGCTCCAAAAGCACTTTGTGTCTGAAAACCAGCACACCAGAGACACTGTGGCTGTGAGAGTAGCCGGGGGTGCCCGTTGCCCAGGTACATTTGGATTGGGGAGTGGGCGCTAGGCACGTGAATGTGGGGATCATGAGGGATTTGCCAGCTGACGTCCTCCTGGGAAACGATTTGGCTCCCCTTGTCTCAGCATCCCCTCCCGATGGGTCCCGCTGAAGTGCCCAGACCTGTGACGACCCGTGCCCAGACCTGTGCCGCTGAGAGACCGGCCCACCTGCTGCTGAGACCCAGGTAAGACTCTCTACCCCGACTTATACCCTAGATCAGGCCCCCTTAGGCTGGGATACCCCAGAGATGTATGGGAGGGAAACCCGGGAGGATCCAACCCTTGAGAAGTATAGGGCTAGGGCAGATGCGGGAGTAGAGGGAGTAGATGGGGAGCATTACGAGTGGGTGGGGGATAGGCTGTATCGGATTCCTAAACCTTCCCAGAAAAAGAATACCCCTCCGCAGAATCGGCAGTTGGTGGTACCTGCGAAATACCGGCAAGAGATTCTGCGGATTGGGCATGATGGACATCTAGGGTCCCGCCGCACAGCTCATAGGATCACCCAAAATTTCTTCTGGCCCAATTTTAACCGAGATGTGCGGGTATATTGCAGTACTTGTGACACATGTCAACAGGTAGGTAAGCGGGCGGATCACCCAAAAGCTAGGCTTATATCAATGCCTATCATTGGGGAACCCTTTTCCCGCATAGCCATTGACATTGTCGGTCCACTGGCCAGGGCTAGTCCATCAGGTAAGAGGTATATTCTCACCGTGGTGGACTATGCCACGCGTTATCCAGAGGCAGTAGCGCTGTCCAACATAGAGGCAGAGACAGTAGCTGACGCCCTGGTTAAAATTTTTACTAGGGTAGGGTTCCCTAAGGAGATCTTCTCCGACCAGGGAACTCTGTTTACCGCTGTGCTCACCCAGCAGCTGTGGAAGGTGTGCGGCATTAAACCGCTGCTTAGTTCACCTTATCACCCACAGACTAACGGTCTCTGCGAGCGCTTTAATGGCACCCTCAAGCAGAAGTTGAGGACCTTTACTGACACTTGCAGAGACTGGGAGCGATTCCTGCCTCATCTGCTATTTGCCTACAGAGAGGTGCCTCAGGAATCTACTGGGTTCTCTCCCTTTGAGTTACTCTAATGAGGTCTCATTAGAGGACACTGGGAGGAGAGATAGAGCAGGAAGGGACCCCCATAGTACCATATGTCCTGGAACTCTGGCATCGCATGGAGAAACTGTCCCTGATGGTAAGGGAGAATCTCCAGGCGGCCCAGGGGAGACAGAAGAGGTGGTACGATCGTGGTTCCCGGCAGCGTGTCTTCCAAGTTGGGCAGAGGGTATTGGTGCTTAAGCCTGTGAAGACAAACCAGATGCAAGCATCTTGGCAGGGCCCGTATAAGGTCGTAGCTTAGGTGTGCGATACTACCTACCTTACAGCCAGCTGTGCAGATGAGAGGATTCAGCGATCCTTTCATGTGAACATGCTGAAGGAGTATCAGGACAAAACGGAGGATGTCGCTGCAGTGTGTGTCCCTGCTGCAGACGACCCAGAGAATCTACCCCTGCCCGATTTATTAGAGAAGGACCCCCAGACTGACCTCACTAGTCTTGTACAGCTAGGGGATCAGTTAAGCCCCACAGAGTAGGTACAGGCAAGGCAGCTTCTGTGGGAGAAGCAGGCGACGTTCTCCCAAGAGCCCTGCTACACTACCCTAGCTGTACATAAGGTAAAGAACCCTGGACAGAACCCCCTGCAACAGCCACCCTACCGTATCCCTGAAGCAGTCCGGAAGGAGATACAGGAGATGACTCGGCTTGGAGTCATCGAACACTCTGACAGTCCTTGGGCCTCGCCTGTAGTCCTGGTGCCTAAGAAGGATGGAACCACCCGGTTCTGTGTGGACTACAGGCGGCTCAACGAAAGGACCACCACTGACGCCTACCCGATACCCCAGGTAGACTAATTATTAGACCGTATTTCCAGGGGACGCTATCTGACCACCATAGACCTGTGTAAGGGCTATTCGCAGATCCCCCTGGCAGAGGATGCTATCCCCAAGTAGGCCTTCGTCACCCCATTTGGCCTGTACCAGCTTAAGGTCATGCCATTCGGGATGAAGAATGCTCCGGCTACCTTCCAACGTATGGTGGATAGACTCCTCGATGGCTTCCAGGAATTTGCTTGTGAATACCTGGACGACATTACGGTCTACAGTGAGTCTTGGGAGGAACACCTGGTCCATGTAGGGGTGGCTCTGGACAAGATTCGGGCCGCTGGCCTGACCTTGAAACCAGACAAGTGTCATCTAGGTATGGCTGAAGTGCAGTACCTGGGTCACAGAGTGGGGTGTGGGAGCCAGAGACCGAAGCCAGCCAAGGTAGAGGCCGTGGCTAACTGGCCCACACCTATCACTAAGACCCAGGTGTTAGCCTTCTTGGGGATAGCAAGGTACTACCGACGTTTTGTCCCTGACTACAGCACTATCGCCAAGACCCTGACTGACCTGACTAAGAAGAATTTACCTAAGCAGGTCCTGTGGTCTCCAGCTTGTGAAGCTGCGTTTCAGGCCCTGAAGCGGGCTCTTGTGAATGCCCCTGTCCTGGCTGCCCCAGTCCCTAACAAACGCTTTCTCGTCCACACAGATGCTTCCATGTATGGACTGGGGGCTGAGCCAGGTCGGGGAAGACGGAGGAGAACACCCTGTCGCATATCTCAGCAGGAAGTTACTACCTCAGGAAGTCAGCTATGCGGCAGTGGAGAAGGAGTATTTAGCCCTGGTCTGAAGAAGTTGAGCCCCTATTTATACGGGCAGGAATTCTCCCTTATAACGGACCACAATCGCCTTGTTTGGCTTAACTGGGTCTCAGGAGACAATGGTTGACTCCTACAGTGGAGTTTAGCCCTCCAACCTTATAATTTCACCATCAGCTACCGACCTGATAAGCAGAACGGGAATGCTGACGGATTGACCCGGCAAACTGACATCCCTAGTCCGGTCATCCCCAAGTTGACCCGCCAAAGGGTCAAGCCGGGTCTACCGAACACCGCTAAAACTGCCGACCGCCCTTCTTATCCCCGGGCATGCGAACGCTGGTCCGTTCTGGACTTTTATTACATGAAAGGACTTAACCCAGATAGTCATCCCATGGAGTCAATCGTATACCGAAAGAGCAATGTGAAAGACTTTGACTCCATGGCGATTGAACTGTGTGCATTGGGTCTGAGCGCTATTCGGTAGTTATGTGCGCTCAGACCCAGGCTATCTGGGGATACGTTACACGAACTAAAAGCATTCGGTAGTTTTATAGTTCGGAATTTTTATGTGTTTTTATTATACTGTGTAAAATGGGATTTGCCTCTATCCCTGGAGATAATTGGATTTCTTCCCAATTATCTCCAGGATAGAGAGGAGGGAATTACTTGTGCAAAGGGGAGTGTTTAGAGTTGAGCCACTGTGATTGGCTACTGTACATTATGTGTCCCAGTCTCTCATCTGGTCCCCTAGGGGAGTGTCCACCAGGTGGGAGACCTGCATAAATACCGGACAGGTAGCCTTCATTAAAGCAGATTCCTGTTTTACCCTCAAGACAGAGCTTGGTCTCGTGTTTGGGGGGGATTGCTACTCGGAAGTGTTATTTCGCCAATTCTAGGAGAGAAGGAGTTTGGCTGATTCTTTGTTCAGGAGTTTGAAGTATTCCCTTACACTCCGTTCGGGAGTTTGGCGGTCCACAGCAGCAGAGCATGTGTCTCAAAAGGGGGAAGATCACCTAAACGGCGGTTTCACTCATTTAAGCTGAGAGTGTCTTAACAGTATGGACTTCTATTAGACTGTGTGTAGATTGTGTATAGGAAGGTGTACCCCTCCCAGTTTGTTCACAAGCAGGGCGTTGTCCCAGGCACACTGCCAGACTAGTTGGAACTGGTTTGGGCTGGAAAGTCGACAGGCCCACTCAGCATGAGAATCTTTCCCAGTCTTTTTTTTTTTTTTTTAAAGATTCTTTATTTTCATTTTCAGGTTTCATTTGCACATTTGAACATTTTGTACAGAAAGAAGAAAAGAACGGGGTGGTTATTTGGGAGAAACTAGTTGGGTACGACATTAGTTCGTTTGCTTTCGTGTCTGGCACTTTGGGCCGAAGCATCATTACTATCCCGTCTGTCGCGGATCCCTGTTTGTAGGGAGTCGTATATTCAGCTCCTCTGTTTGTGTTGTTAGTATTCATGCTTCAATGAGGAGGTCGTAGTTGGGGTGCTGAGCGTTGTGTTGGTCTTATTAGTTAACTGTCTGAGGATAGTATGGCGCTTGTATATCTGTTCCGCCAGGGTTGTCGTGGATGGTCGTTTTTAGGTGGGGGTTGGCGTCAGTGTAGGTTGCTGCTGCAGGGTGGTTAGTTGTGTGGCATTGGGCAGCAGTACCTGACTCGTGAGTAAGGTCACAAGTCAGGGGATGGGTAGGGAAGGGGGGGTGGGGGGAGGGGGAAAGAGGGGGTGTTCGATGGGGCTGGTGGTAGGGTGCTGCCCTCCTGGTTACCCCCCGGAGCTCCGATTTGGTGGATTGGGTTGGGGGTTGGGTAGATGGGCTGCATTTTGTCTTTTGTTATGGGCTGATGTTGGTGGAGTGGGTTGTGTGGTAGCCTTGTATCACCATGGGAGTGCGTTGTATCCTTCCAGCCATGGGTCCCATACTTTATGAAATGAGTTTGGGGTGTCATGGACCTGTGCTGTCAGCTTATCCATGGCTATGTTGTCAGTTATTTTAGTGTTTATTTGGGGTTGAGTGGGTATGTGTGGTGTGGACCAAGTTTCCGCTATAGCTCTGCGTGTGGCCAGTGCTATTCTAGCTATGAGTTTGTTTTCATTGCGGGTGAAGGTATCAATGGGCTTAGAGAGTAGGAGGGCCCAGGGGTCCAGGGGTATTGGCTTGTTAAGGATTCTGGTTAAGAGTGTTGTAATTGTTTTCCATAGAGGAGTGAGTTTGGGGCATGTCCACCAGCAGTGGAGGAAAGTGCCGGTTTCGCCACACAATTTCCAGCAAAGGTTATTGGGTAATCGGTTCATTGCCTTCAGGCGGAGGGGGGTGAGGTACCACCTAAAGAGCATTTTGTAAGCTTGCTCTTTGTGGGTGACACAGATTGATATGGATTTTATGGATGCCCATATGTCTGCCCATTCGGTGGGATCCTCAAGAGGTCCCAGGTCGTTTTCCCATGCTGCTATGTAAGGAAGGGCCACCTGAGTGTGGTGTGTGGTTAATGTTATGTATAGGTTTGAAATTTGGCTCTTTCTGGCTGGAGAGCGGAGGGTATCCCTCTCAAACTCAGTTAGGGTCGAGGTGGCTGCCATGCGTACCGTATCCGTTGCTGCAAAGCTTCGGAGTTGGAGATATCGAAAGTAGTCGTAGGTGGTTAGGGATTCAGGGTTGGGGATTTCTGAGTATTGTAGGAGCTTACCATTGGGGTAGAGATGTCCTAGTCGGACTATGTCTCTGTCCTTGAAGTGGGCGTAGTGTCTTGGTGTGAGGCCTGGTGGGAACATTTTGTTGCGGAGAATCGGTGTGAGGGGCGATAGGCCCGTGGAGAGATCAAACTTATCGCTGAGGCGATCCCAGAGATCTAGGGAGTGAGTGATCGTTGGTGACGTGGGTGGTGGCAGTGGTCTGTATGGTTTTGGGGTCCACATATATTGGGAGGGATGGTCCCAGCCGAAGATGAGGTGTTCCAGGTCTACCCATCGTTTGTGGGCAGGGGGGAGGTGCCAGTGCTGTATTTGTGTTAGGTGTGCGGCGTGTAGGTAGTGTGTGAGATTAGGGAGGCCTAGCCCTCCGGAAGGCTTGGGTACGTATAGTGTGGATCTGCGGACTCGGGGTCTCATTCCATTCCAGATGTATCGGTCTATGGCTGTTTGCAAGTGTTTGAGGTCTGATTTTTTACAGGGGATGGGAAGCGCTTGGAAGGCATAAAGGAATTTAGGTAGGAGATTCATTTTGACCGACGCTATTCTTCCGAGCCAGGAGATGGACATCGGTTTCCAGCGTTCTAGGTCCGAGTACGCTTTGTGCAGGAGGGGGGGATAGTTGGCAGTGTATAGAGTGGTGGTGTCGTTGGTGATTTGGATACCTAGGTATGTGATCTCTGTTGGGCAGATATGGAAGGGGAAGTTATTTCTCAAGGTGGAGGTAGTGATATTGTTGAGGTTTAGCGGCATGAGGTCTGATTTTGTGGCATTTAATTGATATCCTGAAATCGTTGAGTATTCTTGTAGGGTTGACATTAGGGCCTCTAGGGTTGGGAGGGGGTTAGTTAGGGTTAGGAGGATGTCGTCTGCGTATGCAGCGACGGTGAATGTTTCGTCCCTTATCCTGATTCCCTCGATTTGTGGGTTGATCCGTATGGCCTCTAGGAGGGGTTCGAGGGAAATGGCGAATAAGAGGGGGGAGAGGGGGCATCCTTGACGGGTGCCGTTTAGTATCGGGAAGGAGGGGGGGGTGATGTTGGGGATTAGAAGTTGGGCAGTAGGCGTATGATACATGGCTTTCAGGAATTGGGTAAATTCTGGCGGGAATCCGAATTTATGGAGTACTGCATAAAGGTAGGGCCAGAGGAGGCGATCAAACGCCTTTTCGGCGTCCAGGGATAGTATGATCGCTGGGAGGCGTTTTTGGTTGGCGTACCATATTAGGTCAATGGTTCTCCGCGTGTTGTCTTGTGCTTGTCTTTGTGGTATGAAGCCTACCTGGTCCGGATTAATGAGTTTCGGTAGGTAGGGGTTAAGTCTAGTTGTCATGACTTTGGTCAGTATTTTTAGGTCAATGTTTAGGAGGGAAATGGGGCGGTAGTGGCCTGGTTCGTCGTGGGGTTTTCCTGGTTTGGGTAAGAGAGTGATGTTAGCTTGTGTCATGTCAGCGGGTAGTGGCTCCCCTTGTAGCATCGCATTAAAGACTTTGCTTAGTCTGGGTGTAAGTATGTCCCCGAAGGATTTATAGTAGATGGCCATTAACCCGTCGGGGCCTGGGCTTTTATTAGGTTTCAGGGTCTTTATTGCCGCTATTATTTCCTCTGGAGAGATGTCTGCTGCTATCCTCGATCTGGCGTCTTCGGTGAGGGAGGGGAGGGAGAGCCTCCTAAGGAGGTTATCCGTTTGGGATTGGATCAATTCTGTTGGGGGATCTGGGGTATGGTTGTATAGAGAGGTGAAGTAGTGTCGGAAGACTTCCCCTATCGTGTGTGGTATGTCGCTCATCGCACCGTTTGAAGTGCGGATTTTTGTGATACGCTTTGTTTCGGTCAAGTTTTTGAGGCGCTTTGCTAGCATGGAGTCTGCTTTATTGCTTTTCTCGTAGTATTTTTGTTTGGTCCATGCTAGAGCTTTAGTGGTAGCTGCAAGAGAGAGGCTTTTGAGCAGGGACCTGGCTGTTGTGAGTTGTTCAAGGTGTAAAGGGGTCGGGTTGCGTTTGTGGAGGGTTTCTAGTCGGCCTATTTCGGTTATGGTTTCCATTAATAGTTTGTTGTGTTGTTTTTTACGTGCAGTCGCTAGAGCTATCAATTTGCCCCTTATTACCGGTTTATGGGCCGCCCATAACGTGATTGTGGAGGATACAGAGGGGTCATTTAGGGTGAAGTATTCTGTGATGTCTTTTGCAATGGATATGGTCACTAGTTTGTCTTGAAGAAGTTGTGAGTTGAGTTTCCATGTCCATGGGCGTAACATGTTTGGGATGGAGAGGGTTAGGGAGATGTCGGCATGATCCGACCAGGTGATGTGACCAATGGATGTGTGTGTGATTCGCGAGGTGACGTTTGGAGAAACCAGAAAGTAGTCAATGCGGGAGTAGGTGTTGTGGGGGTGGGAGTAGTATGTGAAGTCTAGGGTTGACGGGTGTTGGGCTCTCCAGATGTCTAATAGGGTGTGTGTATTTAGAAAATTGGAGAAGAGGGTGTCGTTTACGGAGGATCGTGGTTCATTCCGGGGCCTGGCAGTGCGGTCCAGGGTTGGTTGATGTGTGGCATTGCAGTCACCGCCTATGATGGTGAATGTGGCACTGTGTGCTGTTAGGTGGGCGGAGAATGTTTGCCAGAACAGTGGTTCAGGGGTTGTAGGGGCGTATAGGGAGGAGATGGAGTAGGTCGTGGGGCCTATTCTGCCGGTGAGTGTGAGGTATCCCCCGTGTTTGTCCGGGAAGGCCTGGATGTCGGTCAGTGGGCATGATGATTTGAGTATGATGGCCACCCCTTTGGTTTTTGCATCCGGCGAGTTAGCGAGGAAGGTGCGGTTGTAGTGTTTGTTCTTGAGTGGGAAGTGTTTATGGGGGGTGAAGTGGGTTTCTTGGATCATAAGGATGTCCGCTTTTTGGCCGTGAGCCCAGCGTAGAAGGGAGTGTCGTTTTTTAGGGTTATTGAGGCCTTTAGCGTTTATGGAGACACAATGTAGATTAAGTGGCATGGTACGGGTTATATCGCTCGTAGAGCGTGACTTGTGGAAGAGGGGTACTATGGTCAAGAGGGGGTTTTGGAGCCCAGGTGGTCCCCAGAGGGCAGCGTTGGGACTTAGTGGGGCGGGTGAAGTGGGGTAGAGGGTGGGTTTGCTGGGCTTACTACGGTTGCCAGCAAGGGTGGACTGTGTTGTCCGCGGTCTCTCGGGCCTGGAGGGTCCAAGGCCGGCGGTACTGGTCTAGTCGCGGGGGGAGAGGTGGTCGTCTACTTCAGGGCATGTGGCAGGCAATTTTCTGTTTCGTTTGGGCAGTCGTAACTTATAACAGAACTTAGGTGGGGTCAACTTAGGATGCAACAGGTGGGAGTCAGGTTTTCCCCCGATCCCTGCCTCCTCCCTCCAAGTGTCCAGGGCCGGAGGGGGGTGAGGGCATGGGGTTAGGTGATGTTGAGGAGTAGGTGGGGGCTGATCTCCTGAGTCCTGCTTGAACTATTTACATGTCGAGCCGCACCCCTTATCGTCTTTTAGGTCTTGTTGAGTGGTGTGTTAGTAATTCTGTTGGTGTGGGTGTTGTTAGTGTGGTGCATGGGCCGGGCTCCAGTAAGTGTGGTCCCTCTATGGGATATCGTCTGGCACAGCAAGAGTGGTTATGAGCTATGGGTTTTCAGCATGCACTTTCCTCCGGCTGTGGAGCCGTCACGGCCCGCCACCCCCCCCGCCCCAATGAGGGGGGGGGGGAAGGCCGCCAGGGCCCCAGGCCGTCCGCTCCCTCCCGCAACTCGTCCCCAGATGTTGGGCGCTCCCCTTGTGTGTAGCGACAATACTCGAGGACAATGCTTCATCTTGTATTCCCCTGGGGCCTCCCCCCTCCACGGAGCCAAGACCGCCGGGCCCCCACCGCCAGGGGAAGGGAGCGGAAGGCCACTGGGGCCGCCCACCCCCCCCCAGGCGCGGGGCCCAAGGCGCCCCCAACCCCGCGGCCGTCGTCAAGCTAAGGGACCAGTCCCGAGCGCCTCCTAGGGTGCACTCCTTCCCCGGGGTCCGGGGCCCCCAACAGTCCCCCCTCCCCACTGCCCTTCCCCGCACCCAGGCCCAGAGTGTCCCATTGTGGGTCTTACTGTGCGCCCAGTGTCAGTTGAGTTCATGTGGCACTTCATCTTGTGAGCTGGGGAGTGAACAACCCTCGGGGGGAGTCCTCTCCCGGTGCTGCCGAGGGGAGCGGTGCAGCATTCCGGCTTGCCACGTGGTCTTGCCGGAGGGCAACAGGTCCAGGGTCAGGCGGAGGGGAGCCCGGTGGTGAACTGTGCCAGCGGTGGGCGCGATCATTGAGGTCTGCAGATCTCCGGTATCACCCCGGCCCCTTAGAGGCAGTCCATGCACTGCTGGTGTGTTGATTCGGTTGTCATCTGGTGCCGGGGTGCCGGAATATGCTGTGGTGTAGATCTTGTGGGTCGTGGATGAAGTAGGGGTGCGGTCACGGCTCCAGTCGTTGGGTTTAGGCGTAGGTCTGTGAAGAGCGTTGTCCTCTGGTGCGGTCTCTTTGAGGCTGCGGGTCCCACGGTCGGCGTTGTGGCATAGGCTGTTGTGATGCTGTGTGCAGTGCTCCGTTGAGGTCGCTGATGCCTAGTTGTGCAGCAAAGTCTCGTGCCTCCGACGGTTTAGTTAGCGTGAAAGTGCGGTTGTTGTGTCGCACCATTAGCTTAAAGGGATGACCCCAGGAGTAGCGTATCCCCTGTGCTTGTAAGGCTTGGGTCAAGGGTTTCAGCTCCCTCCGTTTTCGTAGGGTGGTGGGTGCTAGGTCATGATAGAGTTGTACTGTATGACCTTCTATTTGTAGTGGGGTCTCCCTTGTCGCCCGCATTATCGCTTCCTTTATGTGGAAGTAATGACAGCGGATGATGATGTCTCGAGGCTGTGTGGGGCTCGAGGAGGGCGGTCGGAGGGCCCTATGGGCTCTGTCTAGGAGGAGGTCTGATGGTAGGGCGTCAGGAAGCAGGTTGCTGAAGGCTTCATGGAGTATGGCAGTGAGTGCTTCGGGCGTTGAGGGTTCTGGTAACCCCCTGATGCGGATATTATTACGCCTGGACCTGTTATTGAGATCTTCTTGCATGTCTTCTAGGTATGTGAATTGCTCCTGTAGCTCTTTTATGGAGGCTTCGTGGGTGGAGGTGGTGGCTGTTACCTCCTCCATTTTGTTTTCTAGCGCTTGCGTCCGCTTGGTGAGGTCTGTGAGTCCTTCCTTGAGTGGGGCCAGGTGTTTTGTCAGCTCCTCTGCCACCAGTGATTTCATCTCTGTCAGCATGTCCTTCAGGTCTCTTTTAGTGAGGGGTGCTGATGGTGCATCCACTTTGTGGCTGGTTGTGCTGGTCTCAGAGTCGGAGTCTGAGGCCTGCTGGCTAAGCATGCCTGGCGCCTCTTTGTCCGGCCTGGGTTTGAAGATGGGAGCCACGGCCGTTCCGGACTTTGATTTCCTCCCCCCGCCCATACTGTTGCGGTCCGGAGTGGTGGGTGGTTGGTGTGCTCGGTCTGATGCTAATTTTAGCGGGCTTAGTCGCCCCTGGTGAAAGCTTTACTTTTTTGCCGCCACGGAGCTCCCTCAGTTCGCGGCCATCTTCGTCGGCGGTCAAGCTCCGCCCCCCCCAGTCTTTTTAAGATCCCGTAACCGCTTCCGGTATGCTTCTGGTGTCATGGCATATCTGGTCAGTATGATTTCCTTAACCCGGTTGTAATACCTTAATTCCTCGTCTAGGTTTTAAATGTCTGATACGGTATCTTTGGCTTGCTCTCCTGTACCATGGGCACTGTCTGGTTTCTCTCTGGATTTTGCTGGACCCTTCGTCTTAGCACAAACTCCTGCACCTCCATCATGGTTCTGGAGATAATATCCGCTGGTGGGTTTTCCCCATAAAATGATAGCCTGAATTGTAGTTCTCTCTGAAATTCCAACCGCTCCTGTTCCTCAGCTGGGTTGCTCTGTACCAGAGCCGAACTGCCCTCTGCTCTGTATTCAGCCATGACTTCTGCAACCAGAACTGCCTTAGTCTTATTGCTGGCGGAGTTACCCCTTGCTTCCAGAAGAACTTTTAAAGTGGATCGCTTTAATGTGGTGTAATCGATTTCCATCCTTGACCCATTGGTGCTGTTGCCTTTCCTGGTACTTGTTCCTCTGTGAGTCTGGATCCCGACACTGCCAACCAATGTAGCGGAGAGCTGATATCCTAGAATGGCTCAGGAACAAGTAGTAAATCCAATAGGGTAACAAGCACAATCACCAAGGCAATCCAGTAATATCCCATCACCTTTCCCAATAACTGGACAACACACAGTATCAGGAGTAGAACTTAACTAACTTTTAATCACACAACCCCTGCTTTTATGCAATGCTCCTGTGGAAGGGAACCACCCACAATAATTAGTACAGTAACCAATGAAGTACAAGGTACAACCCACACATCTCCTCCCATCAGCTTATCTGTTAACAGAATTAAAATGTACATATTTTTCCCCAAGTTCTAGATGTACCCCAAATACATAGGGTACTCTCCTAAGTGTGGTATCCCCCGATAGCCCTGATCTGGGTGAATAACATATTCAAAAATCACCCAGATCGCACCAGGGGTTCGGGAGTTATGGGGGTTAAAAAGTTAGGTGGAGTTTCCTTTATCGACTACAACGAGCGGCCCTGGGTTGGATACAGGCCAATAAAGCACAATCCATGGAGGATTTACTACAGATGGTGCTTTTGGTACAGTTCTGCGATGGGCTGGCACCAGAAATACAGGAGTGGGTAAGGGATCACAACCCTACAACCCTCACCGAAGCAGCCCGGAGGGCAGACGACTACCTGGATGCCCGGAGGCAACAGAAACCGGCACCAGGCAAAACAGTGTGTAGCGGATGGCAATGGGCTGTCCTCAAGGATTCGTGTTACAAATGTAAACATAGAAACATAGAAACATAGAATGTGACGGCAGATAAGAACCATTCGGCCCATCTAGTCTGCCCAATTTTCTAAAAACTTTCATTAGTCCCTAGCCTTATCTTATAGTTAGGATAGCCTTATGCCTATCCCATGCATGCTTAAACTCCTTTACTGTGTTAACCTCTACCACTTCAGCTGGAAGGCTATTCCATGCATCCTCTACCCTCTCAGTAAAGTAATACGTAATGTATTTCGTATAATTATTGCTAGGTGTAGAAGTATTGTGTATAGTTTTCATCTGATTGTTCAGTAGTTTTCATTCCGTTTTTCATACGAATGAAACTACCGAACCATCAGACCACCCCAGTGGTCATTAAGCTTTCACACTCTGTAACCGCAAATTAATTGACCGTGAAATTGCTACATTGTATGTATCTGTGTGGTCGCTGTTCGGCGTATGAACCACGTGGCGGCGGCCATCTTACGCAAGAAAATCTCAGCGGTGTTTGGTCGTCGAGTGTCTGGAACTCAAATCGGACACTCAAACAACCGAACACCACTGAGACCTCCAGAGCTCCGTAACTCCCGAACGGAGGGGCCAACAAGCCCCTCGTTCGGTAAAATCAATGTCCCGAACAAGGGAATTAATACGAACGTAAGATTAACCATGGATGGCAAGTATTTGTATGTATTTTAACCCCCGAACGGAGACCGACCGCAAGGCCAAAACACATGGAGCCTTTTTCGGATACCACCTCGTGTGCGGTCGGTCAAATTTCACCTTCCATCTAACTCTCGAACCCCTGGTCCGATCTGGGTGAATTTTGAATATGTTAGTCCCCCAGATCAGGGCTACCAGGGGGTACCCAGTATATAATTCTAGCTGACTGTTTTGGGGTACATCCAGAAATCGGGTAAACTTACAGTATGGATAAGTGGATTATGTGTCACACTGAGGGGAGGAGATGTGTGGGAGGTAACAGGCATACTATTGGATACTGTACTGATTAATGTGAATCCCTCCCTTGCATGGGAGAAAGCTTTAAAAGAAGGATGTGTGGATTAAAAGTTCAGTTCTGCTCCTGATGCTGTGTGTCGTCCAGTCATTGGGATCTGTATGGGGATATTCGTGGATTACCTTACTTGCTGTGATTATTATTCTATGGTATTTTATTACTTGTTCCTGAGCCTCACTGGGATCTTTAGTGGAGTTAACCTGTGAAAGACCAGCTCTCCGCTACACAGTGGTACGCCCAAATGTAACTACCACCTACATTTCAGGTCCAACGGCCCCACCGCGACAGCTTCCGCCACCTGCAACGTCACAACAGCGGTTCAGACAGCCTAACACCATTCAGTGTCATCAGTGTCAGCGCTGGGGACACTACAAAAGAGACTGTCCACAACTTCGGGATCGAACAACCTGGATCCGGCCGGGTCCACCACCACCACCACCACCAGCAGCCCATTGTTACTAGGCAGAGACCACCGTACCCTATTGTGACGAAGTGCCCTTCGCCACTTGGTCCTGGAGAGGCCTACTTGCCAGCCTCCTCCCCTGTGACTATGACTCTTTCATGTATCTGGCTTTAAAGCCCTTAGTCTACCTTCAGACAGACTATTTATGTAGGCTGCTTTATTTATCTTATGTTTTAGTCACCCTGTACCCATTATAGGTGCAGGGTGTGTGTAATGTAATTGTTTATAGTGTGTGCACTGTGTAATGTATTGCCTGCTCTCTTGTATTGCTGAGGTTTGCTACCAACTAGGTGGGTTTGGCTATGGAGCTTGTCTAGTGCCCTCTGTTGGTAGCAACAGCAATATGCACTACCTGAATTGCAAGACTGGTTCATTTGCATATTCAGGTAGATTTGCATATTGCTAATTTTGCAGGCAGGTGAGATATTTACTGTTAAATATTGTCTCCCCCACCCCTTTAAAAATGTGCCATTGTGTTGTGATAAGTCACTGTGTGTTGCCTGCTATGGTTTGACTGTTTTTGATTTTATTGAGGTTTCACAACAATGTTATTGTGGTGACCCTATTGGCTGGTCCCAAGGGAAATAAAGGTTTTGACAGTTCTTCTTGATCCCTCTAAACGTAGCCTTGTCTCGTTATTGGAGGGAGCTCTTATAATCACACTGGGGATTGCTATGCTCTGCATGCTCCCCTGAGCTTGAGTCACTTAGCTCTTTTAAGAGCTTGTTCCAGACACGCTCTCCTTGGAGGAGGGATCTTCACCACACAGTCCTGGATGCTGGAGGTTCATACAGGGTGGAAGGGAGAGGTCTTTCCCACACAGTCCTGGAGGACAGAAGTTGATCCAGGGTGGAAGGAAGACGGCAAGACTCCAGTCAAGATACGGCGCTTGCGGAGTCTGCGGTGGTTGTGGTGTCTGCTGCAGTGCTTGCGGTCCTCAGGAAGCGCTAGGAGCATCCGTCAACGGAGGGTACTCAGTCGGAGTACAAGGAGCTCTGTTACATTGGTGGCAGCGGTGGGATGGCGTCCTAGTGCGAGGAGAAGCAGCTTGGAGACACTGGTATCGTATGAGAGGTTATTGAGGGCAACGCTAGCCACTGTGCAGCGTCCCTAACTACAGCAGCATGGAGCAGGGATGGATAGAGCCCTGCGAAGAGCACCTCAACATGATACGTCGCTATGAGGACGACGCTTGCATTGAGGAGGTAAAGAGGCGGTTGGTCTGCTATGGACCAGACCTTTCGAACGAGGTGGTCCACCAAGTAATGCGCCAGTTGAGTGCTGAGAACAGTGCGGCAATGGCCTTTGAGCGACAACTGTGGAGGTTGAGGATATGGACACCTAGTCTCCAGTGGCAGTGCAAGTTACAGGGACCTGAAGGTGTCGTCCTTCCTCCCCAGCGGCAGTGCAAGTTATAGGGAGCCGAAGGTGTCGTCCTTCCTCCCCAGCGGCAGTGTGTCCTACAGGGAGCAGAGACAGTTGGTCTCTCTCCCCAGCGGCAGTGCAAGTTACAGGGAGCAAAGGTGTTGTCTCCTCCCCAGCGGCAGTGCAAGTTACAGGGAGCCGAAGGTGTCGTCCTTCCTCCCCAGCAGCAGTGTGTCCTACAGGGAGCAGAGACAGTTGGTCTCTCTCTCCAGCAGCAGGACAATGTTATGGGAGTGGAGACAGGCGGTCTCCCTCTCCAGCTGCAGCCTGTGTTTCAGGGAGAGGAGCACAGCACCCTATTTCCCCAGCGGCAGCTTACCCTACCAAGGGGAGACACCAATCTCCCAGATGGCGCAGAAGGGACCGTGGTCTCTGTGCCCGACCTACAGGGATGCTGGACAGCCTATCCAGATCCCCAACTACCCTCACAGGGACAACAGGAGGAGGGGGTAAGTACGAATTCCTCTCCCCAGCTAACTCCTAACTTGGCCCCAGGGTTAACAGGGGAGATGTTAACCGCCACTGACCCCCATGTTCCCCTGGCTACTGAGCTGGACTATGTCCCAAGCACCCCAGCGGAAGAGCTGGCAGCTGGGCAGAGTGCAGTCGGCCTCTGCCCTCCCTTTGTCCCTTGTCCAGAGCCTGATGTCCTGCAGGCTATACCAGCAGAAGAGCTGGCATCAGGGCAGACCGCTGCTGGCCTCTGCCCTACCGATCCCCTTGTCACAGGACTGGCCTGCACCCCCCTCCTCCCAGCAGAAGCGCTGACATCAGGGCAGAGCGTCGCTGGCCTCTGCCCCTCAAGTCCCCACAGCATGCTGCCCCATCACCCCAGAGGAATACCCAGGTGCAGTCACTGTTTGCTGTGGGTGGGCTGCTCTAATAACTGTTTGTTGTGGGTGGGCTACTCTGGCACTTGCTTATGGTCGGTGGGTGACTCGACTAACTTAGGCACTGACCGACAGAAAGTCAGGTGCCTGGTTAGTCTTCCTCCTGAAGGGGAGATATGTGACGAAGTGCCCTTCGCCACTTGGTCCTGGAGAGGCCTACTTGCCAGCCTCCTCCCCTGTGACTATGACTCTTTCATGTATCTGGCTTTAAAGCCCCTAGTCTACCTTCAGACAGACTATTTATGTGGGCTGCTTTATTTATCCTATGTTTTAGTCACCCTGTACCCATTATAGGTGCAGGGTGTGTGTAATGTAATTGTTTATAGTGTGTGTACTGTGTAATGTATTGCCTGCTCTCTTGTATTGCTGAGGTTTGCTACCAACTAGGTGGGTTTGGCTATGGAGCTTGTCTAGTGCCCTCTGTTGGTAGCAACAGCAATATGCACTACCTGAATTGCAAGACTGGTTCATTTGCATATTCGGGTAGATTTGCATATTGCTAATTCTGCAGGCAGGTGAGATATTTACTGTTAAATATTGTCTCCCCCCACCCCTTTAAAAATGTGCCATTGTGTTGTGATAAGTCACTGTGTGTTGCTTGATATGGTTTGACTGTTTGTGATTTTATTGAGGTTTCACAACAATGTTATTGTGGTGACCCTATTGGCTGGTCCCAAGGGAAATAAAGGTTTTGACAGTTCTTCTTGATCCCTCTAAGCGTAGCCTTGTCTCGTTATTGGAGGGAGCTGTTATAATCACACTGGGGATTGCTATGCTCCCCTGAGCTTGAGTCACTTAGCTCTTTTAAGAGCTTGTTCCAGACACGCTCTCTTTGGAGGAGGGATCTTCACCACACAGTCCTGGATGCTGGAGGTTCATACAGGGTGGAAGGGAGAGGTCTTTCCCACACAGTCCTGGAGGACAGAAGTTGATCCAGGGTGGAAGGAAGACGGCAAGACTCCAGTCAAGATACGGCGGTTGCGGAGTCTGCGGTGGTTGTGGTGTCTGCTGCAGTGCTTGCAGTCGTTAGGAAGCGCTAGGAGCATCCTTCAACGGAGGGTACTCAGTCAGAGTACAAGGAGCTCCGTTACACCTATGACGCAGCAGTACCAGCCACTACAGTGGGAAGTGCTGCATGAGGCTGATCCCCTTCAGGCCAACGCAGACAACCGCCAACATCACCGGCAGACAGTCTACCTGGAGGGAAAGGCAATACAAGGACTTCGCGACTCTGGAGCCACCATCACTTTGGTAAAAAGCCACCTGGTTCCCAATGAAGCAAGAACCAGCAGAACTGTAGCTGTAAGGGTAGCCGGGGGAGCAGTATACAGGTTGCCCACAGCTCGAGTGCATTTGAATTGGGGAGCAGGGCACGGGAACGTGGAGGTGGGGTTGATGCCGCAACTACCTGCTGAAGTTTTGTTGGGGAATGACTTGGGAAAACTAACCTCAGCGTATGAACCTTATAAGGTGCTGGAGCAGCGATGTGATACCACCTATATAATTGGTCTATGAACCGGCTTGGGGGGTGACGCATGCTCCATGTGAACATGATGAAGCCCTACCGGGAACGCTCAGAAGAGGTGACAGCCATTTGTGCACCTCCCTCTGAAGAGTTTGACAACCTTCCCCTCCCAGACCTGCTGGGGTATGGAAAGTTGTCTAGTGACATAGCTGAGGTTAAGCTGGGGGAGTGGCTGAATCCACAGGAGTGTAGTGAGATACAACAGCTGGGAAAAGCAGGACACCTTCTCCAATGTGCCAGGCTACACGCTCCTGGCGACTCACCACATAGAGACCCCAGGCCAGTTGCCTATGCGCCAGA
>OW240915.1:332066863-332104196 GCA_933207985.1 Pelobates cultripes
TCCGCTACAGTGGCTGGGCAGGGTTAACTCCTGGACAAAGTCTTTGTATATGGCCCATAGTCCTTGGGCAGGAGGCTAGCTAGAAGGCTTGTCCAGGAGCTCATGGCACAGGCACATTTGCCACACATAGATAGATAGAAGGAAGCAGGGCTCACTCTGTTTATACACTATATAAATCCATAGATAGAAGCAGGGCTCGCTCTGTTTATACACTATATAAATCCATAGATAGAAAGAAGCAGGGCTCGCTCTGTTTATACACTATATAAATCCATAGATAGATAGAAGCAGGGCTCGCTCTGTTTATACACTATATAAATCCATAGATAGATAGAAGAAGGGCTCGCTCTGTTTATACACTATATAAATCCATAGATGGATAGAAGCAGGACTCGCTCTGTTTATACACTATATAAATCCATAGATAGATAGAAGCAGGGCTCGCTCTGTTTACACACTATATAAATCCATATATAGATAGAAGCAGGGCTCGCTCTGTTTATACACTATATAAATCCATAGATAGATAGAAGCAGGGCTCGCTCTGTTTATACACTATATAAATCCATAGATAGATAGAAGCAGAGCTCGCTCTGTTTATACACTATATAAATCCATAGATAGATAGAAGCAGGGCTCGCTCTGTTTATACACTATATAAATCCATAGAGAAGCAGGGCTCGCTCTGTTTATACACTATATAAATCCATAGATAGATAGAAGCAGGACTCGCTCTGTTTATACACTATATAAATCCATAGATAGATAGAAACAGGGCTCGCTCTGTGTATACACTATATAAATCCATAGATGGATAGAAGCAGGGCTCGCTCTGTTTATACACTATATAAATCCATAGATAGAAAGAAGCAGGTCTCGCTCTGTTTATACACTATATAAATTCATAGATGGATAGAAGCAGGGCTCGCTCTGTTTATACACTATATAAATCCATAGATAGATAGAAGCAGGACTCGCACTGTTTATACACTATACAAATCCATAGATAGATAGCAGGGCTCGCTCTGTTTATACACTATATAAATCCATAGATAGAAGCAGGGCTCGCTCTGTTTATACACTATATAAATCCATAGATAGATAGAAGCAGGGTTCGCTCTGTTTATACACTGTATAAATCCATAGATAGAAGCAGGGCTCGCTCTGTTTATACACTATATAAATCCATAGATAGATAGAAGCAGGGCTCGCTCTGTTTATACACTATATAAATCCATAGATGGATAGAAGCAGGGCTCGCTCTGTTTATGCACTATATAAATCCATAGATAGATAGAAACAGGGCTTGCTCTGTTTATATACTATATAAATCCATAGATAGATAGAAGCAGGGCTCGCTCTGTTTATACTCTATATAAATCCATAGATAGATAGAAGCAGGGCTCGCTCTGTTTATACACTATTTAAATCCATAGAAAGAAGCAGGGCTCGCTCTGTTTATACACTATATAAATCCATAAATAGATAGAAGCAGGGCTCGCTCTGTTTATACACTATATAAATCCATAGATAGATAGAAGCAGGACTCGCTCTGTTTATACACTATATAAATCCATAGATAGAAGCAGGGCTCGCTCTGTTTATACACTATATATAAATCCATAGATAGAAGTAGGACTCGCTCTGTTTATACACTATATAAATCCATAGATAGATAGAAGTAGGACTCGCTCTGTTTATACACTATATAAATCCATAGATAGATAGAAGCAGGGCTCGCTCTGTTTATACACTATATAAATCCATAGATAGATAGAAGCAGTGCTCGCTCTGTTTATACACTATATAAATCCATAGATAGATAGAAGCAAGGCTCGCTCTGTTTATACACTATATAAATCCATAGATAGATAGAAGCAAGGCACGCTCTGTTTATACACTATATAAATCCATAGATAGAAGCAGAGCTCGCTCTGTTTATACACTATATAAATCCATAGATAGATAGAAGCAGGACTCTCTGTTTATACACTATATAAATCCATAGATAGATAGAAGCAGGGCTTGCTCTGTTTATACACTATATAAATCCATAGATAGATAGAAGCAGGGCTCACTCTGTTTATACACTATATAAATCCATAGATAGATAGATAGAAGCAGGGCTCGCTCTGTTTATACACTATATATAAATCCATAGATAGAAGCAGGGCTCGCTCTGTTTATACACTATATATAAATCCATAGATAGAAGCAGGGCTCGCTCTGTTTATACACTATATAAATCCATAGATAGAAGCAGGGCTCGCTCTGTTTATACACTATATAAAATCCATAGATAGATAGATAGAAGCAGGGCTCGCTCTGTTTATACACTATATAAAATCCATAGATAGATAGATAGAAGCAGGACTCGCTCTGTTTATACACTATATAAATCCATAGATAGATAGAAGCAGGGCTCGCTCTGTTTATACACTATATAAATCCATAGATAGATAGAAGCAGGGCTTGCTCTGTTTATACAATATATAAATCCATAGATAGAGGCAGGGCTTGCTCTGTTTATACACTATATAAATCCATAGATAGATAGAAGCAGGGCTTGCTCTGTTTATTCACTATATTAATCCATAGATAGATAGAGGCAGGGCTCGCTCTGTTTATACACTATATAAATCCATAGATAGATAGAAGCAGGGCTCACTCTGTTTATACACTATATAAATCCATAGATAGATAGAAGCAGGGTTTGCTCTGTTTATACACTATATAAATCCATAGATAGAAGCAGGGCTCGCTCTGTTTATACACTATATAAATCCATAGATAGATAGAAGCAGGGCTCGCTCTGTTTATACACTATATAAATCCATAGATAGATAGAAGCAGGGCTCGCTTTGTTTATACACTATATAAATCCATAGATAGAAGCAGGGCTCGCTCTGTTTATACACTATATAAATCCATAGATAGATAGAAGCAGGGCTCGCTCTGTTTATACACTATATAAATCCATAGATAGAAAGAAGCAGGGCTCGCTCTGTTTATACACTATATAAACCCATAGATAGATAGAAGCAGGGCTCGCTCTGTTTATACACTATATAAATCCATAGATAGATAGAAGCAGGGCTCGCTCTGTTTATACACTATATAAATCCATAGATAGAAGCAGGGCTCGCTCTGTTTATACACTATATAAAGCCACAGATAGATAGAAGCAGGGCTCGCTCTGTTTATACACTATATAAATCCATAGATAGATAGAAGCAAGGCTCGCTCTGTTTATACACTATATAAATCCATAGATAGATAGAAACAGGGCTCGCTCTGTTTATACACTATATAAATCCATAGATAGATAGAAGCAGGGCTCGCTCTGTTTATACACTATATAAATCCATAGATAGATAGAAACAGGGCTCGCTCTGTTTATACACTATATAAATCCATAGATAGATAGAAGCAGGGCTCGCTCTGTTTATACACTATATAAATCCATAGATGGATAGAAGCAGGGCTCGCTCTGTTTATACACTATATAAATCCATAGATAGAAGCAGGGCTTGCTCTGTTTATACACTATATAAATCCATAGATAGATAGAAGCAGGGCTCGCACTGTTTATACGCTATATAAACTATTAGATAGATAGAAGCAGGGCTCGCTTGTTTATACACTATATAAATCCATAGATAGATAGAAGCAGGGCTCAGCCTGTTTATACACTATATAACCATAGATAGATAGAAGCAGGGCTCGCCTGTTTATATTAATTCATATAAATCCATAGATAGATAGAAGCAGGGCTCTTCTGTTTATACACTATATAAATCCATAGATAGATAGAAGCAGGGCTCACTCTGTTTATACACTATATAAACCATAGATAGATAGAAGCAGTGGGTCACTTCTGTTTATACACTATATAAATCCATAGATAGATAGAAGCAGGGCTCGCTCTTTTATACACTATATAAATCCATAGATAGATAGATAGAAGCAGGACTCGCTCTGTTTATACACTATATATAAATCCATAGATAGATAGAAGCAGGGCTTGCACTGTTTATACACTATATAAATCCATAGATAGATAGAAGCAGGGCTCGCTCTGTTTATACACTATATAAATCCATAGATAGAAGCAGGGCTTGCTCTGTTTATACACTATATAAATCCATAGATAGAAGAAGCAGGGCTCGCTCTGTTTATACACTATATAAATCCATAGATAGAAGCAGGGCTCGCTCTGTTTATACACTATATAAATCCATAGATAGAAGCAGGGCTCGCTCTGTTTATACACTATATAAATCCATAGATAGAAACAGGGCTCGCTCTGTTTATACACTATATAAATCCATAGATAGATAGAAGCAGGGCTCGCTCTGTTTATACACTATATAAATCCATAGATAGAAGCAGGGCTTGCTCTGTTTATACACTATATAAATCCATAGATAGAAGAAGCAGGGCTCGCTCTGTTTATACACTATATAAATCCATAGATAGATAGAAGCAGGGCTCGCTCTGTTTATACACTATATAAATCCATAGATAGATAGAAGCAGGGCTCGCTGTTTATACACTATATAAATCCATAGATAGATAGAAGCAGGGCTCGCTCTGTTTATACACTATATAAATCCATAGATAGAAAGAAGCAGGGCTCGCTCTGTTTATACACTATATAAATCCATAGATAGAAGCAGGGCTTGCTCTGTTTATACACTATATAAATCCATAGATAGATAGAAGCAGGGCTCGCTCTGTTTATAAACTATATAAATCCATAGATAGAAGCAGGGCTCGCTCTGTTTATACACTATATAAATCCATAGATAGAAGCAGGGTTCGCTCTGTTTATACACTATATAAATCCATAGATAGATAGAAGCAGGACTCGCTCTGTTTATACACTATATAAATCCATAGATAGATAGAAGCAGGGCTCGCTCTGTTTATGAAGAGTTAGGGTAGGGCTAGCAAAATATTTTGAAAAATACTTTTGTTCATATCCTATTACAAGACAAGTTGCCCAGGTTTCTAGCAGAATTTGCTGGAAAATACCAGACAGAAATTTAACAGATTAACTCAATTTGTCCGTGTGTCCATTGATTGTCCAATCACACTCTCTGCTGAAGACTTATTTGTTCCACGTAATATCCTCCTGTATGTCTGGTCTCTCTTTGTGAAGGTCATGCTGCAAGCCTTTAGACGTCATGACGTGCTAGTTATTAATCCTCAATCACTACCAGAAACCTACAGTTGCCAATATAATTACTGGAAAAGGCTGCCGGCTTTAATGGCTGTAAAGGGATCTGGTGCCTGGACACTGGCTTGTCTCCTACTTTGTTTGTTCTTTGTCCGTGCCACGGAGGACTTCTATGAGCAACCGCAGCACCTTTGCAACTTGCTGTTCTACATTTCACAACCACCAACCAGCCACTTAGAGACACTACAGGCTACAACTTCATAACTATGACATTTTGATACGAGGAGTTTCAGCTGCCATCTTACCTTAATGGAACATTATAGCGTTGGGAATAAAATGCTTAAAAGAGGTATTTTACTTCTTCTCCCAAGCGGTGCTGGTCTCCGTACTGCAGTCCCACCTCCTTGGCTGAGATCATGGGGATCGATATTCTCAGCCAATACGACACTTTCCCATGGGGGGGCGGGGGTGTGAAGTAATATGAATTGGTCTGGGTGCCTATAATGTCTCCTTAAAGGGTTAAACCGTTGGTGAGCAGATTAATCCAAAACACTAGAAGATGGCTCCCAATCACACTTGTGATCTTCTTGTTTTCTTCTGAGGCTTCGAAAGCCTGGAATTGTATGTTACTGAGAACGTCAGCTGGCACTGCCCGAACAGCACATGCTGCCAATTCAGTAAACAGAGTGAAAAATGTACATCTCCACTTACTCTGTTTTATGAATGGGGAGTGTAGCGGATGGCACCAGGCGACCCTACAAATATACTGTATGAACCTGCATTCGTGTATCTGCTGTATTTTCTATGTATTAAAACGAATTGTATTCCTCTGATTGTTCGGTTCATTCCCTTAGTTTATTCGAATGAAACTACCGAACAACCAGACCTCCCCTGTGTGAAGTGTGTCCTCAATTACCCGTTGCAACATTGTTGCGAACGGGTAATTGAACAGTAAGTAGCCGTCCTTTGTTCTCGGGGGTGGCCGCCATTCGACAAACGAACACGTGGCGGCAGCCATTTTAAAACTCCCGAACAGCGGTGTTTTGCCGTCGAGTGTCTGGAACTAAAATCGGACACTCGAGTAGGCGAACACCGCTGAGACCTCCACAGCCCTGGTCCGTTCGGTTCCAAACTACCGAACGGCCCCTCGTTCGGTAGATAGAAAATACCGAACGAGGGGATTCAGGCGAACCCTCCCTAGCCTCTATAGCTAGAGGTTTTCGTGTATTTTATTCCCTTATGCCAGGACCGACCGCAGGGCCCATTCACATGGAACCGGATTCGGCTACCTCAGTTCGTGCGGTCGGTCATTTGATTCCCTCCATACTTTTCCCGAACCCCTGGTCGGATCTGGGTGATTTTTGGATATGTTGTTCACCCAGATCAGGGCTACCAGGGGATGTATGATTTAAAGAGGTACCCCTATGTTTAGGGGTACATCCAGAAACGGGGGGAATTGGTGTGCTGGATAAGGGGATTATGATGCTGGCTGAGGGGAGGAGATGTGTGGGAGGTTACCAGGACAGGATTGGCTACTGTAATAATTACTGTAAATCCCTCCCTTGCATGGGAGCATGCTTTATAAGGAGACTGTGATTAAAGGCTTGTCAGTTATGCTCCTGAAACTGTGTGTCGTCCAGTTATTGGGATTGCTGTTGGGATATTACTGTATTTTACCTGCTGGAAACCTTGCCTGTGGATTTCTTATTTCCTTGTTCCTGAGTCCCACTTGGATTATAAGCGGAGATAACCTGGGTAATATTGCATCTCCGCTACAGGGAGTGACTGAGAGTGTCAGCGGTGATCCTGGAATTTCAGTGGTGTTCGGGAGTTTGTGTCCGAAAACCGTTCCGTGAACTCGACGACCAAACACCACTGCTGGCGTTCGTGGGAACAAGATGGCCGGCACCTCGTACTCATTCATGCGAACAGCGGCCATCCAGACCAACACTTAGAACACTGCGGTGGAAAGTGTTACAAACTGTCCAAGGTTTCCTGATTGAAGACTTGGATAAAGATAGGAAGTAGAAGCATATAGCGGTCGGACACAATGTTCTGGTGTTTGTTAATGTTAAACTGGCTCTCTGAACCTCCTTGCACTATAATAACTACATTGCGATTAAGTTGTTATGGTGCCTGGAGTGGTCCCTTTTTTTTTTGACAAATTGCTCTCCCAACCTCGTGCCTAAACACTACACAAGGCGTCATTAAGGGACAAGAGGCAGGCTATTTATACAGTTAAAGATAAAATAACAGTGCGTCGAACAGTAAAACTGGGGGAGGAACTGATGGGACACTGCGGTGACAGTAGGATTCAGAGGACTGATCTTAGCATGTGTGGGCTATGTAGGTCTAATGGCTGAGGGGGTAACGTCTGCAGACTAAGCATCCTGGGAACTGTAGTTCTACAATATCTACCTTTTTAATAATTTTTGTTTTTAGTGACCACCTCCATTCCTGACCCTGTGTTAGCATTACAATGTTTATCCACCAGGGGGTGCTCTTGGCAGTCCATCTCCATTCCTGACCTTGTGTTAGCATTACCATATTCCTCCACTAGGGGGAGCACTTTACAAGCCCTCTCCATTCCTGACCCTGTGTTAGCATTACTATGTTTGTCCAGCAGAGAGCTTGTGGCGGGACCGCTGCCCAGCTGTGAATTGTCCTTTCCTATGTGTGGATGTGTTTGCCCTTTGTAATTATCTCCCTTTCCTTAATTTTGACCTTAAATCATGCAAAGTACCTTTTTAACCACACAGAGCCCCGTGTGCCGGACCACCCTGATACGCTTTTTAGAACGTTTAGTTAGAATGCTCACACCTCGCTAATGAGGCTCTGTACATCCGATCACCCCGCTTTTTGCATGGATCTCAGGTGGGACCCGGGACTATTTATCAATATGTTTCAACCCTGTAACCCCTTCCTGTCCTGGGGTGCCTAGCCCCAAAGTTTAGCCCACTGTATGTAATGTGTGTCCCTGTGTCCTGTTAGTATCTCCCAGAGCGGGAGATGGTTATATGTTCCTCAGCTCCCTCCTGCCTGGGATTGTGTTGTTTTTGATTGAGACCCCCTGCAGGGATCTGTGCATAAAAAAGCTGTGTACTCAACCCAAATAAAGATTGTCAAAGGTTGTACCCTGGAACTGTGCCGTCCAGTTACTGGGGGAATGGGTCTGACCCCTTTTAATAAAAGGGAATAACCAGCCGGGTTACCCAGGGCCCGCTACAGAGCTCTTTAAAGGCCATCTCCATTCCTGACGCTGTGTTAGCATTACCATGTTCCTCCACCAGAGGGAGCTTTGTGTAGGCCATCTCTTTTCCCTAACCTGTTAGCATTACCATGTTCTTCCACCAGGGGGTGTCATCCACATGCTACAGTCACAGCTGTCAGGAGTAATGGTTGGTTTTTTTTTGAGTATTTTGCTTGTGCTTCTGGTACGTGTTGTGACCTGTCCTCCAGCCCATACTTTTCTATATGAAGCACAATGATGACTTATCTAGACACTAGAATTAAGTTTTACCTCTTGTCTCTCTCAATAAAGCCGTGTGTAAAAATCCCCAATTATCCGTGAAGGTGTATCGATACGGCAGGGTAGGACGTTCTTTCACTCTGAGAATCCATCCTATTACCAGGGGACGTGTCTGTACTGGAGATGGAGTTTGCTCTTTGCTGCCTCTAAAGCTGTGTTTAAAGGACCACTATAGTGCCAGGACAACATACTCGTTTTCCTGGCACTATAGTTCCCTGAGGGTGCCCCCACCCTCAGGGTCCCCCTCCCGCCCGGCTCTGGAAGGGGGAAAGGGGTAAAAACTTACCTTTTTCCAGCGCCGGACAGAGAGCTCTCCTCCTCCTTTCCGCCTCCGTTAAGCTGAAGTGGTCTGGGTGCCTAGAGTGGTCCTTTAACATTTAGAATAAATTGCCAAACTTCGAACTGGATCAAATAAAACGCCTGACTGCGGCTTACTACCGACTTGGCGTAGAATTCCTGGTTAAAGTGGCAGTCTAGGCACCATAAACACTATTGTCTTCTGGAGTTGTTATGGTGCCAGGAGTTCCCTGGCTCTTTCCTTTAGTCGTTAAGTAATTGATCCATTTCTTAGCAGTTTGACCCTTACTGGGCCCCCAGGGGCCTCTGGTCCTTTTGTGATCACACTAATAAATCCCTACGACGATGTTGGTGGTATTTGTTCCATGTTTGGGTGGAATTTATTGGCTGGGAGAAACTGAAATTTTGTGTGTTTCTTTGTGTGCCATAGTCCTGAGGCAGGAGGCTGGCAAGCAGGCCCCTCCAAGATCACGTGGCAGGTGCATTTCTGCCACAGTTACTAACAAAGCACCATGACAACTTCAGCAGCCTAGATTACCCATTTGACCTGTATTCATACACATTACTAGATAGTGCGGTCTATAAGGACAATACAATACATTTTAGACTCTTTAAGTCTACCGTATGTTCTTATATTAGCGGACTAACGCCATTCCCCCATCCATTCTAGATCCTTCTAATAGTCCTTTACCCAAGTCTGTGTGGGATTAACTAAATAACTCACCATTTTCTCCCCATTGATTATGGTTGAGATAATGTCACATGTTGAGCACCGGATAGAAGCCAGGTTGAATTGGGTCCTGTAGCACTGGGTGGATCGAGCTTAGATGTAGGATTAAGAGACTGATTCAGTGGGCGAGATGCTGGTAGCATGGAGGATTGGATCGGGATCGGGGTCCTGCACACTGTTATAACAGCAGTGAGTGGGCAGAACATGTGAAGGGGATAGTGGGAAAGGATGAACCAAGAATAAAATGAGCAAGGAAGAATTACTGGGATATAGCATCCTTTATGTTAAGGGGGTGAAGGACTGTGCGTTGGGTACTGTCTGCTCCGTCTCATCACTTGTCTCCAAAGCCGGCATGAGAACGTGTCCTGCACTGTATGTGATGTCAGCTATGAGATTGTGTCCTGCACAGTGTGTGTGTGATTGGGAGGAGGTGTGTGTTTGTATTTGGGAGGGTGTGTGTGTGTGTGTGTGTGTGTGTGTGTGTGACAAATTCCCCTCACAGTGTGTGAGTTTGCCACGAGCTCCTGGAGGGGCCTGCTTGCCAGCCTCCTGCCCACAGACTATGGGCCCGGCAGGGAAACCTGAAAAAGACTACTGAACTTGACCGACTATTAGCACTGATTTCATGGAACTGTTTTAGGCATAGGACCATGTGCACGGTCGGTCAAAATTATGACTTCCAAGAAATTCCTGAACCTCTGAACTGATCTGGGTGATTTTTGGATATGTTGGTCACCCAGATCAGGGCTATCAGGAGATGTAACATTTGTGGGGTTTTATGTATTTTTAGGGTACTTTTGGGATGTTTTGCAAGTTTTTGTTTTTGTTTTTCTGTGCTTGGAGATATTGATTTAGAATTGTATATTACGCTAACAACGTACCTATAATCTTAATTTTATAAAGGACAGGAGGCGAGTATTTTGCATAATCTCTCTTTACTAAAACTCCAGCATTACAGATTTAACAATAAAGTTTAGTGAAAAAAAACATTGCCACAGGGTATAAAAGGCCCCTCCGCCTCTCACTCCCTCTTTCTTTGATGTAATATAAACATAAACACATCCTGTAAATTCAATAAACAACGATAACAATGAAGATTCCGACTGTAAACGATCCCATGTATCGATCCACGAAGAAGGATCAAACTGAAAGGAAACAACTGTTCGTCATTATTATTATCATTACTATTATTATTGCTATTTATATAACGCCAGCCTATTCTGCAGCGCTTCACAAAATTTTACCAAATGAGACAATAACATTTCTGTAACAGGAATAATAGGTAGTTCAGGATAAATACATTAATATATACAGTCAAATTGTACGTAATAAGTAATCATAACAGGTAATCGCAATCTCAAGATGTGTGATATAAATAAACCACATAATAATGAAATAAACACACCCCGGAATTCAAATCTTTATTGAAGTACAAACCCAATGAATCATATAAATAGGGGCTTCGTATTTTGCATTTTTAAAGCTGTGGTTGAAGAGCAAAAGAAGCCTGAGAAACCTGACGGAATGAACAAACATGGAATGTACTATCTCTAGTCCAGTCCGCGGATCGCAATAGGTCGGTAGACTAAGCACCTGCCGGAAAAACCTTCGATGTGGTTGTGCCCTGAACGAGTGAGCGCCAAAACAAGAGTCTACATCCGCTAGGGATATCCGCCAGCAAAAGAAATGAGGTCCCAACTAGGGTGTCCTTAGAGGAGCGGTACACTCCACCTATCCTAGTAAAGTGTCCAACGTGCAGAAGTGGGAAACACACTGGAAAACGGGATATGAGACGGAGGACGTACCATCTTAGTCCAATGCGAGAGAGAAAATACATTCCTTCCAGAATGAAGGAAAAACGTCTACGTCGAACCTTCGCAATCCGTTGAAAGAAAAGGAGACAAAAGTGTAAGTATTGCAGAGAGTTGGTGCAAAGACAATTTCATTTTGTCTGGCCATACACAACGCAAATTTTAAACTAGATCCATGTCCTATATATGCGAGTATTTGGGAGCGGGTGGTCTAGACAGACGAATCCCCCTAGAAGGGGGAGTCCCTTGCAGGGGGCATGACCTGCCAAGATAGCCGAATGTATAACATTGATAGGGCGATATGACTTTCCTGACGAAAAGGGATGGTATAAGAAATTTAGCACGGTCGTAACAGGTGCCATAAAGGGATCGAGGTCCCTCTCCATACATCAATTACTCCATCTGGTCCATGTGGAGTCATGGCTCCCTCTATTGCCTGGGGCCCCAGGCCACTAGGTCCAAGTGTCTTTGGAGTGCCAGTGGCTGCAATTCCCCTTGGGTGTTTGTCAATAGCCACGATAAGGATTATAGCAGGAGGGGTGATCCTGAGAGTTTCATTAAATCCGGACACCATGCTTGACTCTGCCATCAGGGAGTGACGAATAACAGAGTGAGCTTGTGGATCCGCATTTGATGAAGGACTCGCACCAATCTGGAGGACAGAGGAAGAGCATAGGCTCCTTGGAACCTTCAATTCCGAAGTAAAGCGTCCACTGTCTCGTACTCCGGATCCAGAAGTCTATTGAAACAGCTCTGTATTTGCCTGTTGCACCAGGATGCAAATTGTTCAACTGGAGCAGACCCCGCAGAGTCCACATGGAATATTGAGATGTTCAGTCTCCATCCGTTGACGTCCCTCCAGAGTCGAAAAACCCAGTCCGCCCATAGGTTGTCAAATGCTGGTAAGCATACTGCATGTAGAGTGGTGTTGCGAGGCAGGCAGAATTGGTATATGTCCGTCCGTCACATCTGTGAGATCCCGGGATCATGCTCTGCCCAAGCGGTTTATGTATTGAACCACCGATATGTAGCCATTCCACGCCTGCATGTGAAGTAATCACCAATGGAGTTCAGCCCTTCATTTGGGCATTACTGGTATCCAATGGCCGAAAGCATGACCAGTCTGCAGATAATGGGCTTACAGTCAATGCATAGTTCTGTAGTGTAGTAGACTTGGAAAATCACCTGGATGGATGATGACAGGAGTCCCACCACACGAGCCATAATTCGGAAAGGGATGGAGTCTTTGCGCAGAGATCTGGGTGCGAAATATGGGCGACGTGAATCTCGCGGTACCAAATTTAGTTGGCGCGACCCGCGATCGCAGCCGTGGTCTGCCGGTACTAGTGACAGATTCTCAAACTCCCCCCACCCGCAGTACCCTCACTGCTAGCCCCAGACCCTGTTAAAATCGTGGCGAAAAAAACGTGATGGAGATACAGTAGAGTGACAGGGAGGTAAAGGGTGTGACATATGCAAGACAAACACCAATAAGGAGGGCAGACAGGGTGGATGAGAGGGGAGTGTAAAGGAATAAAGGAAAATAAATATAAGGATAAACAATGCAGGATAATCTAACTATAGAGACATAGTGAGTAATCTGTGAACAAATTACTCTGGCCTGCCTGGCTGGAGCAGCAAAGAAAGAGGGCCTTTTATACCATATCTAATGTAATGACCGCACGTTATCAGGACAGGCTCAGACAGCGCCGGGTTTATATCTAATGTAATGACCGCACGTTATCAGGGCAGGCTCAGACAGCGCCGGGTTTATATCTAATGTAATGACCGCACGTTATCAGGACAGGCTCAGACAGCGCTGGGTTTATATCTAATGTAATGACTGCACGTTATCAGGACAGGCTCAGACAGCGCTGGGTTTATATCTAATGTAATGACTGCACGTTATCAGGACAGGCTCAGACAGCGCTGGGTTTATATCTAATGTAATGACCGCACGTTATCAGGACAGGCTCAGACAGAGCTGGGTTTGTATCTAATGTAATGACAGCACATTATCAGGACAGGCTCAGACAGCGCTGGGTTTGTATCTAATGTAATGACAGCACATTATCAGGACAGGCTCAGACAGCGCTGGGTTTATATCTAATGTAATGACAGCACGTTATCAGGACAGGCTCAGACAGTGCTGGGTTTATATCTAATGTAATGACCGCACGTTATCAGGACAGGCTCAGACAGAGCCGGGTTTGTATCTAATGTAATGACAGCATGTTATCAGGACAGGCTCAGACAGCGCTGGGTTTATATCTAATGTAATGACTGCACGTTATCAGGACAGGCTCAGACAGTGCTGGGTTTATATCTAATGTAATGACTGCACGTTATCAGGACAGGCTCAGACAGCGCTGGGTTTATCTAATCTGACAGCGTTATCAGGACAGGAATCAGACGTTATCAGGACAGGCTCAGACAGCGCTGGGTTTAATCTAATGTAATGACTGCACGTATCAGGACAGGCTCAGACAGCGCTGGGTTTATATCTAATGTAATGACCGCACGTTATCAGGACAGGCTATCAGGACAGGCTCAGACAGCGCCGGGTTTATATCTAATGTAATGACTGCACGTTATCAGGACAGGCTCAGACAGCGCCGGGTGTATATCTAATGTAATGACTGCACGTTATCAGGACAGGCTCAGACAGCGCTGGGTTTATATCTAATGTAATGTCTGCACGCTATCAGGACAGGCTCAGACAGCGCTGGGTTTATATCTAATGTAATGACAGCACGTTATCAGGACAGGCTCAGACAGCGCTGGGTTTATATCTAATGTAATGACAGCACGTTATCAGGACAGGCTCAGACAGCGCTGGGTTTATATCTAATGTAATGACAGCACGTTATCAGGACAGGCTCAGACAGCGCTGGGTTTATATCTAATGTAATGACCGCACGTTATCAGGACAGGCTCAGACAGCGCTGGGTTTATATCTAATGTAATGACAGCACGTTATCAGGACAGGCTCAGACAGCGCTGGGTTTGTATCTAATGTAATGACAGCACGTTATCAGGACAGGCTCAGACAGCGCTGGGTTTATATCTAATGTAATGACTGCACGTTATCAGGACAGGCTCAGACAGCGCTGGGTTTATATGGGTTAATGTAATGACTGCACGTTATCAGGACAGGCTCAGACAGCGCTGGGTTTATATCTAATGTAATGACTGCACGTTATCAGGACAGGCTCAGACAGCGCTGGGTTTATATCTAATGTAATGACAGCACGTTATCAGGACAGGCTCAGACAGCGCTGGGTTTATATCTAATGTAATGACAGCACATTATCAGGACAGGCTCAGACAGCGCTGGGTTTATATCTAATGTAATGACCGCACGTTATCAGGACAGGCTCAGACAGCGCTGGGTTTATATCTAATGTAATGACAGCACAGGACAGGCTTATCAGGACAGGCTCAGACAGCTCTGGGTTTATATCTAATTTAATGTCAGCACGTTATCAGGACAGGCTCAGACAGCGCTGGGTTTATATCTAATGTAGGGGATCTGACTGCACGTTATCAGGACAGGCTCAGACAGCGCTGGGTTTATGGGTTTATCTAATGTAGGGGATCTGACTGCACGTTATCAGGACAGGCTCAGACAGCGCTGGGTTTATATCTAATGTAGGGGATCTGACCGCACGTTATCAGGACAGGCTCAGACAGCGCTGGGTTTATATCTAATGTAATGACAGCACGTTATCAGGACAGGGACAGGCTCAGACAGCGCTGGGTTTATATTTAATGTCTGACAGCAGCACGTTATCAGGACAGGCTCAGACAGCGCTACGTTTATATCTAATGACAGCACGTTATCAGGACAGGCTCAGACAGCGCTATGTTTATATCTAATGTAATGACAGCACGTTATCAGGACAGGCTCAGACAGCGCTGGGTTTATATCTAATGTAATGACAGCACGTTATCAGGACAGGCTCAGACAGCGCTGGGTTCATATCTAATGTAATGACAGCACGTTATCAGGACCGGCTCAGACAGCGCTGGGTTTATATCTAATGTAATGATAAATGCCAATATGCAGTTAGATCATTCCAAAGGGGGAACATTTCTAAATCCGTAGATGCTTGTCAGTATGGGGTCTCTCGTTGACTGAATTTTGAATGAAAGTCTATATGTATGCAATATTCTCTGTATTGTGTGATGGGAGGCTGGATGGCTGGCTCTGTGTTGTGGAATGGGTGGCTGTTTGGCTCTCTATTGTGTAATACGATGAGGCCAGGGACTAATGAAAGTATTTAGAAAATTGGGCAGACTAGATGGGCCAAATGGTTCTTATCTGCCGTCACATTCTGTGTTTCTATGTCCTGAGTGGCTGGTGGAATGGGTGGCCCTGTGTTGCGGAAGGGGTGGAATGGGTGGCCCTGTGTTGCGGAAGGGGTGGAATGGGTGGCCCTGTGTTGCGGAAGGGGTGGAATGGGTGGCCCTGTGTTGCGGAAGGGGTGGCTGGTTGGTTGGCTCTGTCTTGCGGAAGGGCTGGCTCTGTTTTGTGTAAGGGGTGGCTGGTTGGCTCTGTGCTGGGTAAGGGGTGCCTGGTTGGCGCTGTGTTGTGGTTGGTTGGCTCTGTGCTGGGTAAAGGGTGGTTGGTTGGCTCTGTGCTGGGTAAAGGTTGGTTGGCTCTGTGCTGGGTAAGGGGTGGCTGGTTGGCTCTGTGCTGGGTAAGGGGTGGTTGGTTGGCTCTGTGCTGGGTAAGGGGTGGCTGGTTGGCTCTGTGTTGTGGCTGGTTGGCTCTGTGTTGTGGCTGGTTGGCTCTATGTTGTGGCTGGTTGGCTCTGTGTTGTGGCTGGTTGGCTCTGTGTTGTGGCTGGTTGGCTCTGTGTTGTGGAGTGGCTGGTTGGCTCTGTGTTGTGGAGTGGCTGGTTGGCTTTGTTGTGGAAGGGCTGGCTGGTTGGCTCTGTGTTGTGTAATGGGTGCCTTGGTCCATACTAGATTGATATGAAAAATCTAGTTTGGTGATATCTGGGCTGGACTTGTATCTATAGGAAGTAGAAAAGTACCTGCAGCTCTGATCTCCTCCCGTGGAGGTATAAACCACCTCCCTATATGAGGTTTGTCCCCATCTGGGTCATGCTGGAGACAGCAGCTGAGATGTCATTGTAAGAGTAGCCATACCAGGGTTAGCAGCTCTTGCAAGTCTCGTCTCCCTGAAATCTGTCTCTAGAGGAACCAGTTTCCAGATCCTGCTCTGTACTGCGGGGTGGGGAATGCAGCACTAAGAACACGAGTCTAAAGTTTAAATTTTTTTTTTTTTTTTCTCCCTTTCAGCTTTTACTGTGTGTGATCTGTCTTAGCTTGTTCTCGTCCTGCCTCTTACTCTCTGATTTCCTGCATTTCACTTGTTCAATAATTGCTGAGTGCCTCGCTTTCCCTGTGTGGATGCAATCCTGAGATCAGATGCATGTGTGCATTTTAGGATTTACGCTAGACGATCTGGAAAGTTTTACTCACTGAATATAGTTTGTCTCCAGCCCCAGTCTATCTGGGTGCCTTCAATTAGTCCACGGTTCACCCGATCCTTGTAGTTTCTCAGCATGTATAACCTGTGGCAGTCTCTGACGTGGCCCCGAGTCTGGGCTCTCCGATCCTGCAAGCTTCCTCTAAGTGCTGCTCCTCTATCCTTTGCCAGGTCTCTGTCTGGGACGCCGCTGGCTGAACGGGACGGAAACCTTGCTCGCAAGATGTCTCAGAATGGCACACCTGACCGCATCCTGACGCTGGATTCCATGAATCCCTGTATTAAAAAGGTGGAATATGCTGTGCGTGGCCCCATTGTCATCCGTGCTGTGGAACTGGAGAAAGAGCTGGCACAGGTAAGACCTGCTACGAAATGCCTTGCTTTCTGATTGACGTTTCTGTCCCTTTTGTCACAATTTTTGTTTGCACCTTGCTGGGCGCAGAGCTTTAACTGCAGTGAGATGGCAAATCCAATCTACAATGTCTCACTAAATGAATGGCAGTGCCAAGGGTGGCATTTAACTTTGTGGCTGGAGTTTGTGGGAGTTGTATTTCTGCAATGTGGGGGAAGCTCCGTGTGGGCCGTAGCAGGGTTTTTCTGTGGACCGGTGAAGTTTGAGTGAACGTATTCCCATACAGAGCTACGTAACCCCAGGCACTGCAAGGGTTAGGATGTTGCAGGATTCCTGGGGTCCCTGTTTCCAATTAGAGGGGCTGTCCTGGGGGAGCTGCAGATCGACTTGGTTCCCCGCAGCACAGGCGGCCATTCATTCCTCTGGCTGTTCCAGATGTGTCCGTACAGAGCTCCAGATCTGGAGTCTAATACCGTAATAATGACAGAAGTTCTGGATGTTGTCTGTGGGCCATGTCTGCTAAGCTGCGTGACACTTCATGACAGAACCATTCTATGCTAGCTGTTATTAGCTGTGCCAGCTATCATTTAATCACCACCATCTCTTATTAACAATTCGAATGGATTTTTAATTTCACTACTCACTAGGCCTGGCCAGAAATCTGAATTCAACTCTATAAATCAAACGGTTGGATGTGCGTCAGCCGTGTTGAGCAGGTCCCCCCCGTTTACTGATATCATTCTAACCCTGACGGCTTATTCTAGAAACTGGTAGTACTGAAAACCCGACTTACTCATTAAAATGCACATTTTTGTGACTTTAATGGGAATGACAGAACTGAAATAAAAATAGCTCTGACTATATCAGAATTCCAGAAATCTTCCTGATCCGAATTCCACAAATGAATCTGAATGGAAAAATAACCTGGATATCTGTGTAAGAGAATGCTAACAAATCTGCTATTTCGTCATAAATTTATTTTTAGGAACCGGCGACAAAATACTTTTAATTGACTAAATTCCAGCCAGTCAGCTATCATTGGTAGTTTTTATACCAGACACATTGGCTAATGGCGGTCTGTATAAAGCTATAGGGCGTCGATCAGCGCTGGCTAATGGCGGTCTGTATAAAGCTATAGGGCGTCGATCAGCGCTGGCTAATGGCGGTCTGTATAAAGCTATAGGGCGTCGATCAGCGCTGGCTAATGGCGGTCTGTATAAAGGTATAGGGCGTCGATCAGCGCTGGTTAATGGCGGTCTGTATAAAGCTATAGGGCGTCGATCAGTGCTGGTTAATGGCGGTCTGTATAAAGCTATAGAGCATTGAACAGCGATGGCTAATGGCGGTCTGTATAAAGCTATAGGGCGTCGATCAGCGCTGGCTAATGGCGGTCTGTATAAAGCTATAGGGCGTCGATCAGCGCTGGCTAATGGCGGTCTGTATAAAGCTATAGAGCATTGATCAGCGCTGGCTAATGGCGGTCTGTATAAAGCTATAGAGCATCGATCAGCGATGGCTAATGGCGGTCTGTATAAAGCTATAGAGCATTGAACAGCGATGGCTAATGGCAGTTTGGACTGTACTGTCCTGTTCATAAAAGCCTGTGGCACAACATTGTGTGACCTGTTTTGGAAAAGGTTAAATATTCCATATAGAATGGTCTCCATTCCCTTTAACGTTGTGACCCCTTTGTGTTTAAGGTTAATCCATTGGGTTTAAAGCTTCACTGTGGTGGAAGATCTCTTGTTACAGATTATATGAAATATCTCCTGTAATAATCTGTGCTCAGTGTAAGAAGACTGACTCTCAGAATGGACACTTTAAATCCACACTCCAGCTTTCAGACATCATGATTTCTCTTACCCCCCCTCCCCCTCCCCCCCACACCCTCGAGAGATGGGGTACAGGGTGATCCCCCTATATCCCCAGGCTGTGAGATGGGGTACAGGGTGACGCTCCTATATCCCCAGGCTGTGAGATGGGGTACAGGGTGACGCTCCTATATCCCCAGGCTGTGAGATGGGGTTCAGGGTGACTCACATATATCCCCAGGCTGTGAAATGGGGTACAGGCTTGGATATGGGGTTCAGGGTGACCCCCATATATCCCCAGGCTGTGAGATGGGGTTCAGGGTGACCATCATATATCCCAAGGCTGTGAAATGGGTTACAGCGTGAACCCCCTATGTCCCCAGGATGTGAAAAGTGGTACAGGTTGACCCCTTTATCCCCAGGCTGCGAGATGGGGTTCAGGGTGACCCCCCATATATCCCAGGCTGCGAGATGGGGTACAGTGTGTGCCGCAGATTAGTAAAATCATTCTGCATGAGTATTTCTGTAGCCCCCAGAGCCCCTCACAGTTGAGGTTTGGACAGTCCATAAGGGCCGGCAGCCATGAGTCATCCCTCCTCTGATTGTTCATATCCAACAGTGCCACATCTGTATCAATACACTGCCACGCGGGGGCCGAGGGGACATCCAGTGTTTTCCAGTCAGGATCCAGGAGGCCGTTTCAGTTACTTCACTGCTCGTTTTAAGGGGGACCGGCTCATTTTGGGGGGATCAGTAATGAGGAGCCAGGAAATCTAATGGAGGAATCAAATAGTGATGGGCAAGGGAATCTGTAGTGAGGGGCACAGTTTGGGGGGTCTGTAGTAGAGGTGCTGGTTGGGGGGTCTGTGGTGGGGTGCTGGTTGGGGGTCTGTGGTGGTGCACAGTTTGGGGGTCTGTGGTAGGGTGCAGTTGGGGGTCTGTAGTGAAGGGTGCACAGTTTGGGGGGTCTGGTAGGGTGCACAGTTTGGGGGGTCTGTAGTGGGGTCTGCACAGTTTGGGGGTCTGTAGTGAGGTGCACAGTTTGGGGGTCTGTAGTGAGGTGCACAGTTTGGGGGTCTGTAGTGGGGTGCACAGTTTGGGGGTCTGTAGTGAGGTGCACAGTTTGGGGGTCTGTGGCAGTGAGGTGCACAGTTTGGGGATCTGTGTTACTACTTTGTGGTCTGGAGAGGGAGGCAGTGTGTCCCTGTGGTTTGACATGGCTGAGTCACATGCGTGCTGATTGTGCTGTGGACAGGCGACGGGTTCTACTTTGCGTGGCTTACTGCAGAGGTGTGACTGCCATTATGTAATTCAGGCTGCTGGTTACGTGGGCTGTGTCTGTTCCCACATCAATTATTGAGACATTAAAGGTCTTGGCTGTCTGAGGGTGACGGTACTTGCACTCCTAATAAGATGTTGCAATATTTGTGGCTCCTGTCACTGATCCCTCTCAAGGATTAGTGAGAGACAGTCTGTCTTCTCCTGGCATATTAATAAAGGAGATTGACGGAATTACTGGCCGCAGCCATGACACCCATAACTCTCAGGCAGCCTGGGTGTGTTTGTAACGGATTATGTATTCCCAGAGATACTTAGAATAGCATGGAATTACAGCATGCTGTAGTGGTTATGGTGCGAGGAGTACCGTGGCACCCTCCAGGAAAGTAGTCGGTTTGCTCCATGCATTGCACGGTTTAGCTCAGGAGAGATAGCGAGAGCTTCCAGCGTCCAGCAGACCCTGGTAAGAAATCTTCTAAAATCTATCTTGCTGCCCATGAAAGAGCCATGTGTGATTTTTATTTTTGTGCATTTCTGCTGTCTAATCCCGTTCTGTGACAGTCAGATTAGCACCAGACTCTGTGTTTAGATCAGGTGAGGCGTGTTTGGCCGCCGTATCCTGGATAATGGGATCTGGGAGCGTGTTCCAAGAACAGGTGGAACAGGTTTCAGTGTAATCTCTTCTCATTGACGAACAGAGTATTCCCCTAATGACTGTGACACGTTGGATTGCAAGCTCTGCAGGCAAGGGGTTAGCTAATGTAATTATTTAGGGTGCTCACTGAACCTAAATATGTGCTCTCCCATCACCCCAGCAAACTGCCTTGCCGTCTCCCTGCCCAGCCGTGTCCTTGTGTTACCCCATGTTACAGTCACCCCACCCGGCCATTTCTCTCCACCTCATTTACCCGGTATCCCTTATACCTGCAGTGCTTGGAATGTTATTACTGAATGCAGCAGTTTGCCCAGTTATATCCGTGAGTATTTGGCACAAACATGTTTACATATCGCTGACACAATGACCTGCAAGCCAGCTACTGACGCCTAATGTGTGTAAAGAGCTGTGCATGTCATTCACCTCTCTGTGCTCACCGGGAGTTGGCAGCTGTGCAAGGTAATAATTCTGGCACACTGACACCACAACCGCACCCTCCGTCACTGCACTCCCCTCGCACGCCGCCCTCCGTCACTGCACTCCCCTCGCACGCCGCCCTCCGTCACTGCACTCCCCTCGCACGCCGCCCTCCGTCACTGCACTCCCCTCGCACGCCGCCCTCTGTCACTGCACCCCCCTTGCCCAGACTCTCTAGAGTGTCGTGTAATATAGGGCTGGGTGAAGATTTTAACATGTCCATATTGGAACCCCTCGGCACTGCCACCTTGCTTCGAGACAGACCATCCATTCCCTGCTTTTAGTCGTGTCCATGGAATTCTTCCACTTTAACGGTCTACCACCTCTGCTGGAAGGCTGTTCCCTGCATCTACAGCGTTCTGATAAAACGTGTCCCTGCCCTGTGACTCTGTGATTGTGCTATAGATATGATCGTGTCAATCTAGGACACTGTGTCCAAACCCATAAAACAATGTCATTTTCTTTGTAGAATGAAATCTCCCCGATTTGTTCCATCTTGCAGATAGCGTTGCCCTTGGAGGCTGATACGGAGTGAGTGGGGCTACCTCTCCTGGTGCCACGTGTGAAGTTGGATATTTAGAACCTGTGGTTTTGGCTGGGCCCGGGCGATGTCGTTAATGTATGTACCATGTGACCCCAATAACTTTCAGAGGGCCCCCTATTTTCCTGGACTTGACGTGTTCTGAATTATCCAAACATTGGCAGTGCGAAGCGAATCTGCTTTATGCCAGCCAGATACTGCGCCTTTGTATTCTGTCTGCGAGGGCCTCATCCTCAACTGCAGGAATGTGGCTTCATCTACCATTCATCACCATGGCGACCGACTCCATCACATTCCTCCCAAGTGTTCCTGGCCTCCTTGTGAAGCATATCACAGAGCTCCACAGCCATTAAACTCTCTGTAACGTACTGTGTATTTATCACAGAGCTCCACAGCCATTAAACTCTCTGTAACGTACTGTGTATTTATCACAGAGCTCCACAGCCATAAAACTCTCTGTAACGTACTGTGTATTTATCACAGAGCTCCACAGCCATAAAACTCTCTGTAACGTACTGTGTATTTATCACAGAGCTCCACAGCCATAAAACTCTCTGTAACGTACTGTTCCGTTATCTGAATATAAAATGTTTTAATCTGAGCTAGATTTGAATGCTTTCTGTAATTTTCTTTTCTCTGTAAGATGAACACTTGATCTAATTCTGTATAGAAACATTTGCAGTTCGTTTGGTGAATGCAAGGTCAGTTCGCTCTCTAGGTGCCCGAGAATCAGAATTGTCCTGTAAGAAGCCAAAACATTTTCTTATCTGTCAGAACACGTTTTATTTTCTTATCTGTTCAGGATTTTGAACTTGTTAAGTTTAAATGTTACATTAGTACAAAGACTTGATCATTGCGTGGTTACATCGAGCGCCATGTTCAGCTTACGTTGGCATAATTCTTACATATTGAGATGTATTGCGGACCCCGGTGCTGGCTGAGTGAGTTAACCATGTCTTTGCCGCTGAGCTCTGTGCTGGCTGAGTGTGTTAACCCTTTCTGTGCTGCTGAGCTCTGTGCAGACCCCGGTGCTGGCTGAGCGTGTTAACCCTTTCTTTGCCGCTGGGCTCTGTGCTGGCTGAGCGTGTTAACCCTTTCTTTGCCGCTGGGCTCTCTGCTGGCTGAGCGTGTTAACCCTTTCTTTGCCGCTGGGCTCTGTGCTGGCTGAGCGTGTTAACCCTTTCTTTGCCGCTCGGCTCTGTGCTGGCTGAGCGTGTTAACCCTTTCTTTGCCGCTGGGCTCTCTGCTGGCTGAGCGTGTTAACCCTTTCTTTGCCGCTGGGCTCTGTGCTGGCTGAGCGTGTTAACCCTTTCTTTGCCGCTGGGCTCTGTGCTGGCTGAGTGTGTTAACCTTTTCTGTGCCGCTGAGCTCTGTGCTGGCTGAGTGTGTTAACCTTTTCTTTCTTTCTGAGCTCTGTGTGGACCCCAGTGCTGGCTGATTGAGTTAACCATGTCTTTGCTGCTGAGCTCTGTGCAGACCCCGGTGCTGGCTGAGCGTGTTAACCCTTTCTTTGCCACTGGGCTCTGTGCTGGCTGAGCGTGTTAACCCTTTCATTGCCACTGGGCGCTGTGCTGGCTGAGTGTGTTAACCCTTTCTGTGCCGCTGAGCTCTGTGCTGACTGAGTGTGTTAACCCTTTCTGTGCCGCTGAGCTCTGTGCAGACCCCGGTGCTCGCTGAGTTGTTACTCCCATAATATGTGACTTGTTAGTTCTCTGCTGGCAAACACGGGTGGGTGAGGTGTGAAGTCTCGCTCCTGCGCGGTGTTGGGGAGGGGGTGCAGTGTTTGCTTTGAATTAATAAGTGAAGTTTTGACTTTCACTGCTGGCTGAGATAAGATAACTCTGAGCAGGTGACTTTCTGTTTTGCTGACCGTACAGGAACCCAGACTGTAACTTGCACTCTGCACCCATCGCCGCCCCTCTCTCTCATTCGCCTTCACTACCCCACCTCCATTTCTGCTAATCCAAACCTTTGTAAATAGGAGTTACAGTAAATCTTGCAGCTTCTTTCCTAGTTAACATGGAAACGAATTCCTTCAATAATTCACAATATGTAAATGGTCAGTTTTAAAGTGAATTCTAAATTTGAGGACATATTGGGAAAATTCTTCAATACAGCTTTTTCATTTTCACTATTTTGGACTAAAATTTCAACTAGTTTTAAATTGCCTTCAGTTGGTCACGGGGGGGGAGAAGGCTGTGGCAGGAGCCGGGCCTGCTGGGGGGGAGGAGGAGGCTGTGGCAGGAGCCGGGGCTGGGGAGGAGGAGGCTGTGGCAGGAGCCGGGCAGGAGGCTGTGGCGGGCCTGCTGGGGAGGGAGGAGGCGTGGCGGAGCCGGGCCTGCTGGGGAGGGAGGAGGCCTGGCGGAGCCGGGCCTGCTGGGGAGGAGGAGGCTGTGGCGGAGGCGGGGGGAGGAGGAGGCTGTGGCGGAGCCGGGCCTGCTGGGGGGAGGAGGCTGTGGCGGAGCCGGGCCTGCTGGAGGAGGCTGGGGAGGAGGGAGGCTGTGGCGGAGCCGGGCCTGCTGGGGGGAGGAGGCTGTGGGCGAGGAGCGGAGCCGGGCCTGCTGGGGGAGGAGGCGGAGCCGGGCCTGCTGGGGAGGAGGCTGTGGAGCCGGGCCTGCTGGAGGAGGAGGCTGTGGCGGGAGCCGGGCCTGCTGGGGGAGGGAGCTGTGGAGGGCCTGCTTGCCGGGCCTGCTGGGGGGAGGAGGCTGTGGCGGGAGCCGGGCCTGCTGGGGGAGGAGGCTGTGGCGGAGCCGGGCCTGCTGGGGAGGAGAGGCTGGGGAGTAGAGGGAGAGGGGGCTGTGGCGGGAGCCGGGCCTGCTGGTGGGGAGGAGGCTGTGGCGGAGCCGGGCCTGCTGGGAGGGGGGGGCTGGGGGGAGAGGGGGCTGTGGCGGAGCCGGGCCGGGCTGGGGAAGTAGGGGAGAGGGGCTGTGGCGGAGCCGGCCTGCTGGGAGGGGCTGTGGGGAGGGCCTGGGGAGGGGAGGGGCGTGGCGGGAGCCGGGCCTGCTGGGGGGAGGAGGGGGAGGCTGTGGCCTGGAGGGAGAGGGGCTGTGGCGGGAGCCGGGCCTGCTGGTGGGGAGGAGGCTGTGGCGGAGGCCTGCTGGTGGGGAGGAGGCTGTGGCGGGAGCCGGGCCTGCTGGTGGGGAGGAGGAGGAGGCTGTGGCGGGAGCCGGGCCTGCTGGGGGGGAGGAGGCTGTTCAGCTGGTTTATTATACTGTGAAAGTATAAAGTCAAGCAGTGTTGGCAGTTTTGGAGAAGGTGGTATAGTTTGTTTTAAGGAGACCAGGATATCGCAGACTGTAAATTACATTAGTCAGCAATTCCTTGTGTTAAACTGCCCTAGAATGCCTCTTGTATAACCTCTCTTCTGTCTCTTACAGGGGGTCAAGAAGCCCTTCACCGAGGTCATTAAAGCAAATATCGGAGACGCACATGCGATGGGTCAGAAACCGATAACCTTTCTGCGTCAGGTGAGCAGCGCAGCTCTTGCTGAGCCTGGCTTTATAGAGCTGCTTTGTGTGTCCAGTTGCGGCCCATTGTCCTGTCTCCCTCTGTGTGTTCCTGCCAGTATTGTTAGCTGCTTCCTCTGACGGAACTTTCTGTTTCTAGGTCAGCGCTCTCTGTATGTATCCCGAGCTCCTAAACGACAACAAATTCCCCGAAGATGCGAAGCAGAAAGCTGTGCGTATCCTGCAGGCATGTGGAGGACAGAGCATAGGTCAGACATTCAGTCACTTGTGTGACTACCTTGTTTCCATTTCAGGCCCACGCATGGAGATAGCAGTGACCCCGGTCTGGTGTCCCCGCAGACACGGTTTGCTTATAGTGATTATAGTGGTGTCTCCATGTGTGGCGTTCTCTGACACACTTACTGGTACTGAGCGCTCTCGGTAAATTCGGAAAATCCAGCCCCCACACATTCCTCTATTCACTGAACACTATGCTAATGAATTGAAAACAAAACCAACGGTGGAATTAAAAAATGTTTCCAAATCTGCCATTTGGCCACCGTTCTCCAATTTGTCTCTCAGTTCAGTAGAACTCGGTGTTTAGTCAATAAGGCACTGTATAAGCAACTAACTAGCTGGGCTATTTAATACATGGTCAGGCCTTTATAAGGGCTTTTACCACTTTAAATGTTTGGCCTGTGCAGAGCCCACCAAGGACTAAATTGGATGGTTTTGTTGGGTGTTTTTGTTGATGCCTTTATAAAAAACCGCTAGTTTATGTTCCAACTGATCTTGTGTATATATTTCACTTAACGGCCAATTTTCCAGGAAGATTTGTGTGAATTTTAAAACCATTCAGGATCCACGCTCTGTCATATTATCAGGACATGGCTGTGTGGGGCCCCATCAAGATAAATGAGATCGGTCTTACGTGGCTGTTTCTGCCTGATTTTATTACTAAAGGGTTACTCCAAGCATCGTAGCCAGTACAGCTCGCTGTAGCAGAGTATCCTGGCCTGGTGTCCGGTAACAGGGCAAACCATCTGTGTCAATAGCTGATAAGGCGCTTCCAGTAACAGATCATTGGCTGAGAGTGGACCCCGTACACGCTCGGGCAATGAATGATACTCTGCCCGTGGCCGTGAATAATTACACAATAACTAGTCCCGATCTTTCCTCCACAGGGGCGTACAGCGCCAGCCAAGGGATTGAAATCATTCGTCAGGATGTGGCAAAGTATATTGAGAGGAGAGATGGCGGCATTCCTTCCAGCTCGGATAATATCTATCTGTCCACTGGGGCCAGTGACTCCATCGTGGTAAGTGGGTCTCCCTCCTGCTTTCACTGGGCACAGAAATAAAAGATGTAGCGGAGATGCAATATTACCCAGGTTATCTCCGCTTATAATCCAAGTGGGACTCAGGAACAAGTAAATAGTAAATCCACAGGCAAGGCTTCCAGCAGGTAAAATACAGCATTATCCTAACAGCAATCCCAATAACTGGACGACACACAGTTTCAGGAGCATAATTGAAAGCCTTTAATCACAGTCTCCTTATAAAGCATGCTCCCATGCAAGGGAGGGATTTACAGTAATTATTACAGTAGCCAATCCTGTCCTGGTAACCTCCCACACATCTCCTCCCCTCAGCCAGCATCATAATCCCCTTATCCAGCACACCAATTCCCCCCGTTTCTGGATGTACCCCTAAACGTAGGGGTACCTCTTTAAATCCTACATCCCCGGATACCCCTGATCTGGGTGAACAACATATCCAAAAATCACCCAGATCAGACCAGGGGTTCGGGAAAAGTATGGAGGGAATAAAATGACCGACCGCACGAACTGAGATAGCCGAATACGGTTCCATGTGAATGGGCCCTGCGGTCGGTCCTGGCATAAGGGAATAAAATACACGAAAACCTCTAGCTATAGAGGCTAGGGAGGGTTCGCCTGAATCCCCTCGTTCGGTATTTTCTATCTACCGAACGAGGGGCCGTTCGGTAGTTTGGAACCGAACGGACCAGGGCTGTGGAGGTCTCAGCGGTGTTCGCCTACTCGAGTGTCCGATTTTAGTTCCAGACACTCGACGGCAAAACACCGCTGTTCGGGAGTTTTAAAATGGCCGCCGCCACGTGTTCGTTTGTCGAATGGCGGCCACCCCCGAGAACAAAGGACGGCTACTTACTGTTCAATTACCCGTTCGCAACAATGTTGCAACAGGTAATTGAGGACACACTTCACACAGGGGAGGTCTGGTTGTTCGGTAGTTTCATTCGAATAAACTAAGGGAATGAAACTACCGAACAATCAGAGGAATACAATTCTCTTTAATACATAGAAAACACAGCAGATACACGAATGCAGGTATATACAGTATATTTGTAGGGTCGCCTGGTGCTATCCGCTACACTGCTCCCCCTTGCCCACAAGCCGGCATACACAGTCTGATCCAACACGGATCGGCTTGGGGATGTCCGGGGAGGCTCACGGATCATTTCTCTAGGTCAGTTTGTCGGGACAACCCATCAGCATTTCCATTCTGTTTACCCGGGCGGTACTGGATATTAAAGTCAAAGGGCTGCAGCGCCAGACTCCAGCGCAGCAGCCGGGCATTGTCCCCAGCCACCCGGTTTAGCCATACTAACGGGTTGTGATCCGTGAGCAGGGAAAAAGCTTGTCCGTACAAATATGGCTGTAATTTCTTCAGGGCCCACACCACAGCCAGGCATTCTTTCTCGATGGCGGCGTAGCTTACTTCTCGAGGTAACAGTTTCCGGCTGATGTAAGCCACGGGATGTTCTCCGCCATCGGCCCCGACTTGGCTCAATACTGCTCCCACTCCAAACATAGAAGCGTCTGTGTGGACAAGAAAACGTTTAGTTGGATTGGGAGCTGCCAAGACAGGGGCATTTGTCAATGCATCTTTCAACAACTGAAATGCCTGTTCACACTCCGGGGTCCAGGTTACTTGGCGGGGTAGGTTTTTACGGGTCAAGTCGGTGAGAGGTTTGGCCAGGGCACTGTAATTCGGGACAAATTTCCGGTAGTATCCGGCCGTTCCTAGGAACGCTAATACCTGAGTCTTAGTCCTAGGGGTAGGCCATTGAGCTACAGCCTCTACTTTGGCTGGTTCCGGCTTTTGCTTGCCGCATCCTACTCGATGACCTAGGTATTGTACTTCAGCCATGCCTATGCTGCATTTGGCTGGTTTCAGTGTTAAACCAGCGGCCCTAATCCTGTCTAGGACCGCTCCTATATGGGTCAGGTGTTCCTGCCAGGTATTGCTGAAAATGGCAATATCATCGAGGTATGCGCAGGTATAATCTTGGAACCCATCCAGGAGGCGGTCCACCATCCGCTGAAAAGTAGCCGGGGCTAGGCGTCAGATACCGTCTTCTCATTCAATCTCCGGTAGTCTACACAAAACCGGGTCGTGCCGTCCCGCTTTGGTACTAGTACTACCGGAGATGCCCAGGGGCTGTCGGAGGGCTCAATCACCCCCAGCTGGAGCATCTCATCGATCTCCTTGCGCATGTTCGCCCGTACCGCTTCTGGGATGCGGTACGGGGTCTGACGCATGGGAAGTAGCCCTGGGGTGTCTACTCTGTGAGTGGCCAGAGGAGTGTAACCAGGTACATTAGAGAAGATATCCTGCTTCTCCCTCAACAGCTGTTGTACCTCGCTCTGCTCCTGTGGGCTCAACCGATCCCCCAGGGTGACTTCCCCTAAGTCCCCGGATAACTGACCCTCTCCCAGCAGATCCGGGAGAGGCAAACTGTCAAACTCCTCGGAGTTAGGCGCACATATAGCGGTCACTTCCTCAGAGCGCTCCTGGTAGGGCTTCATCATGTTTACATGGAGCATGCGTCGCCCCCCCAGTACCAACGCACGAGCCGATTATATAAGTGGTGTCACACCGTTGTTCTACAACCTTATAAGGGCCCTGCCAGGCGGCCTGCAGCTTATCGTGTCGGACAGGTTTTAAGATCAACACCTTCTGCCGGACCTGAAAGCTACGGTCCCTGGCGCCCCGATCATACCATGTGCGCTGGCGCGTCTGAGCCGCCTGCAAATTCTCGCGTACCGTCTGAGTTAAGGCCTCAAGGCGGTCTCGGAATGCCAACACATATGGTATGATGGGGGTACCGTCAGTGCTCCGTTCTCCCTCCCAATGCTCTCTGATCAAATCTAAAGGCCCTCGTACCCTGCGGCCAAACAATAGTTCAAATGGGGAAAACCCAGTGGATTCCTGCGGCACCTCCCTATAAGCAAAGAGGAGGTGGGGCAGGAACTTCTCCCAGTCCTTGTGGGTCTCTGCGAAGGTTCGGAGCATTTGTTTCAATGTACCGTTGAAACGTTCGCAGAGCCCATTCGTCTGGGGGTGGTAAGGGGAACTAATGACCGGCTTAATGTCACAAAACTTCCAGAGGCGCTGCGTGACTTCGGCGGTGAATTGGGTGCCCTGATCGGAGACAATCTCCCTGGGGAGTCCCACCCGGGAGAATATCTTCGTCAGGGCTTCTGCTACTGTCTCAGCCTGTATATTCGTCAGGGCCACCGCCTCTGGATATCTAGTGGCATAGTCTACTACTGTCAGGATAAATCTTTTACCTGACGGGCTCGCTTTGTTGAGGGGTCCTATTAGGTCAACTGCTACCCTGCTAAAGGGTTCCTCGATTATGGGAAGGGGATGTAACTTGGCCTTGCGCCGGTCCCCCCTTTTCCCCACCCTTTGACAGGTATTGCACGTGTTGCAATACCTGCGCACCTCCTGGCTAATTCCCGGCCAAAAGAAACTTTGGGTTAACCTGTATCGGGTCCTGCTGACCCCTAATTGTCCAGATAGCGGAATGTCATGTGCTATCCGTAGTAACTCCGCCCGGTACCGCTGAGGTACCACTAACTGCCTCATCACAATCGGGTCTGACCCGGATACCTTCTTATCCGTCTCCCGATATAACAGCTGTTTGTCCCAAATAAACCTTTCGCCCTCCCCCCCAGGCGTGTCTGCTGTCACCTTGTCCCTATACACCTGCAAGGTGGGGTCAGTCACTACCTCAGCTGCAAATTCGTTAGGAGGGGCCCAGGGAACACAGTCAAGGGAAGGGGAAGGATCTCTTACCTGAACCTCCGGGAGTGTGTTGTAGTCCTGGGTGCGGGCCTGTTGTCGAGTAACCACAGGGTGAGCTTCTCCTGTGGTGGGTGTCTGGGGCTCAAAAGCAGATGTGAGCCTCCCCAGATCGTTCCCCAATAAAACCTCCGCCGGTAACTGCGGCATCAACCCCACCTCCACATGCCCTGCCCCCGCTCCCCAATGCAAATGTACCCTTGCTGTAGGTAGCCGGTATACTGCTCCCCCGGCTACCCTGACGGCCACAGTCTTACTTAGTTTAGCTTGGTCTGAGACCAGGTGACTTTTTACCAGGGTGATGGTGGCTCCTGAGTCACGTAGCCCCTGAACCGCTTTACCCTCCAGATACACGGTCTGCCTGTGATGCTGGCGGTTGTCAGCATTAGCCTGGACGGGATCTGCCTCGTGCAGTACCTCCCACTGTTCTACCGTTGTGATGGGAACTGCTGAACCATATGGTGTGGCCACGATGTCCTGGTAGTGGTGGGTTGTGGCTGCTCTCGGTGGTGGTGGGCCGGGGCGAATCCAGGTAGAACGGTCCCGCAGCTGGGGGCATTCCCTTTTATAATGTCCCCATTTCCCGACGTGGGCTGGCGGAAACGTGGCTGTGCAGCGGGCGGTGGGGGTGGTGGCAGTGGTCTTGGTAGAGCTGGCGTGTAGTTGTTCCCCCCCAAAGGTTTTAAAAGGTACTTTTGGAGCTGCAGGTTTTTGCTGCCTGCGTGCATCCAGGTACTCGTCTGCCTTCCTGGCTGCTTCGGTAAGGGAGGTAGGGTTTCTGTCTCTTACCCACTCCTGTACCTCGCTGGTTACTCCTTCATAAAATTGCTCCAGCAGTACCATTTGCAATACATCCTCCATAGACCGTGCCTTGCTCGCTTGCACCCACCCCAAGACTGCTCGTTGTAGTCTGCATGCCCACTCTGCGTGTGAGTCTTTCTCCACCTTCTTTAAATCCCTGAATCTCCGCCGATATGCTTCTGGTGTTATAGCATACCTGGCCAATATAATTTCTTTCACTTTGTTGTAATTCCGTATTTCTCCATTAGGTACAGTACGGTATGCCTCAGCTGCCCTCCCAGTTAACCTCCCTGCCAAAATAGGTACCCAGTCCTCTGCGCTGATTCTATGCAGTGCACACAGTCTCTCAAAATCTTGCAGGAAAGCGTCTATATCTTCCTCTGCCTCCACATATGTTTTAAAAGCCTGGTATGGTATTTTAGGCTTACCTTCTTGTGGCATATTTACTGCAGAGCTGCGTTCTGGGGCCGCTGTTTGACTCCTCAGTATAAATTCCTGGACCTCCGTCATCGTTTTTGAAACAATCTCTGTTGGAGGGTGTTCCCCATAGAAAGACATCCGAAATTGTACCTGCCTCTGGAACTCCCTTTGTTCCGGTGTTTCTCCCGAATTCCCCTGTTCGGGAACCGAATCGCCGTCCATTCGGTACTCCGCCATCAGTTCAGTAATGAGTACCGCTTTTGTCTTATTGCTGGATTGTATACCCCTTACCTCCAGAAGGTCTTTTAGCGTGGAGCGTTTTAGTGTGGCAAAATCAATCTTCATCCGTACTCCATTTAGGCTTGTTCCTCTGTGAGTCTGGATCCCAGCGCTGCCAACCAATGTAGCGGAGATGCAATATTACCCAGGTTATCTCTGCTTATAATCCAAGTGGGACTCAGGAACAAGTAAATAGTAAATCCACAGGCAAGGCTTCCAGCAGGTAAAATACAGCAATATCCCAACAGCAATCCCAATAACTGGACGACACACAGTTTCAGGAGCATAACTGAAAGCCTTTAATCACAGTCTCCTTATAAAGCATGCTCCCATGCAAGGGAGGGATTTACAGTAATTATTACAGTAGCCAATCCTGTCCTGGTAACCTCCCACACATCTCCTCCCCTCAGCCAGCATCATAATCCCCTTATCCAGCACACCAATTCCCCCCGTTTCTGGATGTACCCCTAAACGTAGGGGTACCTCTTTAAATCCTACATCCCCGGATACCCCTGATCTGGGTGACCAACATATCCAAAAATCACCCAGATCAGACCAGGGGTTCGGGAAAAGTATGGAGGGAATAAAATGACCGACCGCACGAACTGAGATAGCCGAATACGGTTCCATGTGAATGGGCCCTGCGGTCGGTCCTGGCATAAGGGAATAAAATACACGAAAACCTCTAGCTATAGAGGCTAGGGAGGGTTCGCCTGAATCCACTCGTTCGGTATTTTCTATCTACCGAACGAGGGGCCGTTCGGTAGTTTGGAACCGAACGGACCAGGGCTGTGGAGGTCTCAGCGGTGTTCGCCTACTCGAGTGTCCGATTTTAGTTCCAGACACTCGACGGCAAAACACCGCTGTTCGGGAGTTTTAAAATGGCTGCCGCCACGTGTTCGTTTGTCGAATGGCGGCCACCCCCGAGAACAAAGGACGGCTACTTACTGTTCAATTACCCGTTCGCAACAATGTTGCAACGGGTAATTGAGGACACACTTCACACAGGGGAGGTCTGGTTGTTCGGTAGTTTCATTCGAATAAACTAAGGGAATGAAACTACCGAACAATCAGAGGAATACAATTCTCTTTAATACATAGAAAACACAGCAGATACACGAATGCAGGTATATACAGTATATTTGTAGGGTCGCCTGGTGCTATCCGCTACAAAAGACAAATCTTAAACTCCCTCTGGATAATATCTAGACATTAAATAACCTCATGGGATGAGCCCAGTGTTGCTCATCCCTCTTCTCTAGACCCCAGACCGGGTTAAACGCTGCCACACTGACTGTACGTCTATCTCGAGGTTCTCACAACTGCTTCCTTGCTCTGCTTGGAACCCCTGCCATTGCTGACACAGCATTCTGGTTTTCCTCCATCTCTGAGATTTTTTGTTGTCCTCTTTGTTTCTCTGGACGCAAAGTGCTTTTATTTCATATTACATGTCATCGTACTATGGCTGTCGTGATCTAATTAACTGTCAAACTGGCAAAAATGGCAAAACTGAAATATACTTTGTAGCTATAATTTATTTATAAAGCACTAACATACTTTGTACCGCTGTACTATTGACGGGATGAAGACCCTGTAACATATAAACATAACCTTCTTAAAGGACCACTCTAGGCACCCAGACCACTTTAGCTTAATGAAGTGGTCTGGGTGCCAGGTCCTTCTAGGGTTAACCCATTTTTTAATAAACATAGCAGTTTCAGAGAAACTGCTATGTTTATGAATGGGTTAAGCCTTCCCCCAAATCCTCTAGTGGCTGTCTCATTGACAGCCACTAGAGGCGCTTGCGTGCTTCTCACTGTGATTTTCACAATGAGAGCACGCAAGCGTCCATAGGAAAGCATTGCAAATGCTTTCCTATGCGACGGGCTGAATGCGCGCGCAGCTCTTGCCGCGCGTGCGCATTCAGCCCAGGAGGAGGATCGGAGGAGGCAGAGAGCTCCCCGCCCAGCACTGGAAAAAGGTAAGTTTTAACCCCTTTCCCCTTTCCAGAGCCGGGTGGGGGCACCCTCAGGGCACTATAGTGGTCCTTTAAACTAGCAAAACCCGCTTTCAGCGGCCTTCTAATCGATGACTTGTACAAAGGGCTCCACATGGCGTGTAAGCAGTCTGCCTGAAAGGAATGAGACAGGAGGCTACAGCAAGTCAAAGAATGGCTATGTGGACAACTCGCTCTGGGAGTCCCCTTTTATCATTAACACAAATTCCAGTTTAATGAAACGGTTTAGATTTGAGAGGTGACAGTCTCTGAAGCTTTTGTCTAAGCTTTGGGTTGATGAGAGGTAGGGGGTTTTCTGGGGTCTCGGGTCGGTGAGGAGGGTCTCTGGGCTTTGGGTCGGTGACTCAGACAAGGGTATCTCTATGCTATGCTTAAAACAGAGTTATCTTGGATGTGAGACGAATGAGACCATGTCTCTTGTCCTACTTAACTTTGACCATCCTGTAATTTCTAATCATAAAAGTAATTCGGTAAAGGAGGGGTTCCTTAGCGCACAGCAATGCACCCTCATTTACGTTCCTGTATCTTACCGCTTTTATTAACTTTGCCATTACAGACTATGCTGAAGCTGCTGGTGTCAGGGGAGGGAGCCTCTCGCACGGGAGTCCTTATTCCGATCCCACAGTACCCGCTTTATTCGGCAGCGCTCTCTGAGCTGGGCGCCGTGCAGGTGAATTATTACCTGGATGAGGAGAATTGCTGGGCTCTGGACATCAAGGAGTTAAGGAGGGCACTGGAAGACGCCAGGAAGCACTGCAACCCAAAAGTGCTCTGTATAATTAACCCCGGCAATCCCACAGGTACCATGAGTGTCAGTGGACACATGGAGTGCAATGATCCACACACCGCTAACCTTCCACTTACCTCTCCTTCTTTCCACACATTCTCTTATCTTTTAACCAGTTTATATCCAGTAACCGCTCCCACAATGTTCCACTGTTCATGTAATTTAACATGGGATGAGACCTGCCAGTAACATTTATTAATACACGCAAACATCTATACATCTTCTGAGATGCGGTGTGTAACAAACCAGGGCACAGCCAGGTGTATGATGGGAAGGCAAGTAATGGCGCAGCGATTACCGAATTCCCCAGGGAGGCTGGAAACTCTTAGAACAATTAGTGATTTATAAAGTTTTTCTGAAAACCTAAAATAATGAATGTAAAATGATGAAATGTTTCTCTGAATCTAAATTTCTAAACAAGAATCCTACCTCATTGACTGATCATTCCTGGCAGGCGGCCTTTAACGTTTCCTGCAGCAATGAGTCTGTACGCATTAGTCATTGACTCCTTTTCTATACTAGACATTAAATTTTACCAGTTACCACGATTTCCACAAAATGGAAACCTTTGTCAATTAAGGGTAAGGAGATGGTCAAACTCTCCACACATCCTATAGAAAGAGAACCTTTCTGCTCCCACACAATAAGCAGACTGTCTAAATAAAATGGAATTTCATGGGACCTCAATCCCATGTTGGGGCCCGACAAGTGGCTCCTAACCCGTCACTTCATTTTTCGGGGACCAAGAGATGTGTACAAGGCTTTCATGCCTTGAATGTTCAGTCTGTGCAGGTTGGATTTTTGTCCTGGTGAAGTTGCTATGGTAGAGCCCAAGGTGAGCGTTGGAACCCTGTTCCTTGGAGGACACTCACCAGAAGGAAGATGACTTTGTAAATGTTTTGTTCTTCCTGTGATTCCCAGGTCAGGTGCAGAGCAGGAAATGTATAGAAGATGTGATCCGATTTGCTGCAGAGGAAAACCTTTTCCTTATGGCTGATGAGGTACTAATTGGTCTACTTACAGAGACGTTTTCCTGTCTGAAAGTCTGGTCAGGAGTGAGATCCTTCTGGTTGATCAAAATAAGAAGCGGTTAGGTAGAGATTTGGATGATAAACCAGAAACCTGGAGAGATTCCCAGTGTGAGTGATGGAGGGTATTGTGAATTGGACGTAAACTGCATACATGTGTGTCCATTTTAGGTGTACCAAGATAACGTCTATGCCAAGGGATGTGCCTTCCATTCATTTAAGAAGGTGCTGTTTGAGATGGGCCCGAAGTACTCTGACACAGTGGAGATGGCCTCTTTCCATTCCACCTCCAAAGGATTCATGGGCGAGTAAGTAAGTGTGTGAGTCGTTTCATCACTAGCATTAATAGGCAGTAAATAACCTGAGTAGCCTACAGAGAACCAGGCATACTGAAGGAACTAGCCATCTCATGAATGTACCCTGTAGGAGGCCGGGCAGTGCCAGCTCGTGGAATGTACCCTGTAGGGTGCCAGCTCGTGGAATTTAGCCTGTAGGTGGCCGGGCCTTGCCATCTCGTGGATTGTTCCCTGATGGTGGCCGGGCAGTGCCATCTCATGGAATGTTCCCTGTAGGAGGCTGGGCAGTGCCACCTCGGATTGTTCTCTGTAGGAGGATGGGCAGCACCAATTCACCTTAATGGAAAGTTCCCTGTTTGTTCTGTAAAAGGTGCGGATTTCGAGGAGGCTACATGGAGGTTGTTAATATGGATCCAGCTGTTAAGAGCCAACTAACCAAGCTGGTATCTGTGCGTCTGTGCCCACCTGTTACTGGACAAACTGTACTGGACGTGGTCATGAATCCGCCACAGCCTGGAGATCCTTCCTATAAAGAATTCATTGCGGTAAGTGTGCTTGGGGAGGGGGTGCCGTGTTGGTACTAGGTGGAAGGGGGTGCAGGGTTAGTGATAGGTGGGAGTAGCTGGGGAGGGGGTACAATGTTAGTACTAGGTGGGTCTGGCAATAGGAGGGGGTGCAGTGTTAGTACTAGGTGGGAGGGGGTGCAGTGTTAGTACTAGGTGGGAGTGGCTATGGGAGGGGGTGCAGTGTTAGTACTAGGTGGGTCTGGCAATGGGAGGAGGTGCAGTGTTAGTACTAGGTGGGTCTGGCAATGGGAGGAGGTGCAGTGTTAGTACTAGGTGGGAGTGGCTGTGGGAGGGGGTGCAGTGTTAGTACTAGGTGGGTCTGGCAATGGGAGGAGGTGCAGTGTTAGTACTAGGTGGGAGTGGCTATAGGAGGGGGTGCAGTGTTAGTACTAGGTGGG
>OW240915.1:332104777-332124082 GCA_933207985.1 Pelobates cultripes
GGTGCAGTGTTAGTACTAGGTGGGAGTGGCTGTGGGAGGGGGTGCAGTGTTAGTACTAGGTGGGAGTGGCTATAGGAGGGGGTGCAGTGTTAGTACTAGGTGGGAGTGGCTGTGGGAGGGGGTGCAGTGTTAGTACTAGGTGGGAGTGGCTGTGGGAGGGGGTGCAGTGTTAGTACTAGGTGGGAGTGGCTATGGGAGGGGGTGCAGTGTTAGTACTAGGTGGGAGTGGCTATAGGAGGAGGTGCAGTGTTAGTACTAGGTGGGAGTGGCTATAGGAGGGGGTGCAGTGTTAGTACTAGGTGGGAGTGGCTATGGGAGGGGGTGCAGTGTTAGTACTAGGTGGGTCTGGCCATGGGAGGAGGTGCAGTGTTAGTACTAGATGGGAGTGGCTATAGGAGGGGGTGCAGTGTTAGTACTAGGTGGGAGTGGCTATAGGAGGGGGTGCAGTGTTAGTACTAGGTGGGACTGGCTGCGGGTGGGGGTGTAGTGTTAGTACTAGGTGGGACTGGCTGCGGGTGGGGTGGTGGCACTATATGTTTTGTGGGAGAGGGCACTGTGTGTGCTGTGGGATTGTTGAAATTGGGGGAGGGGAGGAACTGGGTATGTGAATTCGCTCAGGTTTTTCACTGAAGTGTTAATTTAAAGTTTGAAATGTCTGGCATATCTGGACTGAATATTGAATTTCACTTTTATTTTACGCACCATTCTCAATAATTCCCTCATAACATTTTATTGCAGTGAATGCTGCTCATGTTTTGTCCTGATCCACATTTACTCATGTGTTTCCCCTCTTCCTTAATTATTGCAGGAGAAACAGGCCGTGCTCCGTGCGCTGGCTGAGAAAGCCCACCTAACAGAGGAGACCCTGAACCAGGCGCCTGGGATCCGCTGTAATCCAGTCCAGGGTGCCATGTATTCCTTCCCCAGGATCCACATCCCAGAGAGAGCCGTCCGGTTGGCCGAAGTGAGCAGTGACTGGTGGTTGGGGATCTGAAAGCCAACAGTTACAGGGGCAACACCATAACCACTGCAGTCCACAGGAATCGCTTAGCACTGACCTGGTTTGACTTATTACTACGGGACAAAGAGTTTGAGATTTAGCTAGATCACTAGTAAGCCTGGAGTCCTTCCGGATATTGCTAAACTAAAGTTTCCATTCTGCTTCAGAAATCCCATTATTAATCTAGTGTTATCCCTATGATAAATTATATCCATATATGGTTTGGCTTCTAGTGTGGGACAGCACCATAGGACTACTGGCACAAACTGCTACAGTGGGGTGAAGTGGTTATGGTACTCGGACTGCTCCTTTAATCTCAGTCATTCTAACCACAGGGAAGGAGGTAATTCCGATTCAATGAATTGTGCGGATTCTGCTTTATTAGATAGTCTGTGGTTTTTATGTCTAACGCAGGTTCAGGAATTAAAGGGACTCCGAGCTCTGTAATGTCCTTTGCCCATTTCACATTGCGTTTAATTCCCTCCCTTTTCCAGAACTTATTCAAACGTTGAATAATTCCACAATAATCAACCCACACCGCTACCTTTACATTGTTGCTCGATGAGCCGAGATGTTCCCGTAGTCTAGACAGGTTTGGCATGTTCTGCCCTTTTTTTCCACGTTATTGGAGAAAGCTGCTCAGTTTACAAACCCTTGTACAAATGTGTACAGTTAGTGCACATTGCCAGCTTATTGCAGGGCAGTACTAACCATAAAGTGACCTTTGGTGGCTGCCTATGGCCCAGGGGTTAGACATGAGCTATTTGGCCCAGGGCGATCTAAATCATTTTATGGTTCAATGAGAGGGACCTAGCACATGCGCAGTCGCTAACGGATCGTGTACAGACCTCTTCTCACGTCTATAGATAATAGATACCCCTATACTTTCCTTCAATCAATCCTCTGGTTCCCAAACACTGAATACTGTGCCTCTTGCCTAAATACCACAGGAGGGCTTGTCTGGTGACATGGTGGCCTGAACAATACCTTGATCTTCCAGAATTGGCCAAATTATTCTGATTTGTAAACCTTGGGCGGCTCGAAACACATTTTAGAGTCTGTGCTAGGACAATGTGTCTTCCAAACAGAATGACTTCTCTCTGCACACAATAGATTAGGATACAGCGCCACCTATTGGTTATATAGGTTATTCAAGCCTCAAAGATTGTCTGCCTTAATGACAGAGCAATCCATTGTGAAATGGTTTTATATATATAGACAGTCTGCGCACGCTGATAAGCTTTCCGTCCGTCATCACGGCATTTTACACAAATAGCTCAATAGTAATGGGGAGCTTGCACTGCGCATGGCGATGTGTTTATACAGAACCCATAAACCACAATGAGCACTCTGATTGGTGGATCCTCTTCCTGGAGAGGGAGGAGTCTCGGGAGGATTGTGGATTTTAATGCATTATTTATTGAATGTATTAAATATAAGGGTCATTTTCTCTTATAGAGGATAAAAGAACAGGAAACACAACCCATTCCGGACAATCAGATTCTGTATGTGACTGGGGCTAAGTTACATTGCAGCTTTGGCATTGAAAGGGTTAAGATGAAAATGAATAAAAGGGATTTCCTTGAATGTTTTTAAGAATTCTGTTAAATTAGACACCGATATCATGCCCAGTTCATGCAGGATTCTCTGGCTGGTTTTAGCTCCTGCATTTTCTGCAGTTCCTACGTCTGTCTGAGCGCAGGGATAGTGTCTGTGATCCAGAGAAATTCTACAAACTCCCATAACCCTTGGGCAGCAGCAATGACGAATGTACTCATTGTGTTTGTTTTTGTATCACACAGCCATGTTACAGTGCTGCCGCCCATCCCACCTGCTCCCGATAAGGGTTAATAAGAATGTAGGGGTTTAGAAAATGACCCCTCTGTCTCTTTTGAGATTTTACGTTGTCGCTGACAGCAGGATGGAGAATTGTTGGTGTACGACTCGCCTATATTACTCTCCCCTGAAGTTGGCCTGGAGCTTACACTTTAATGGCCGTTGGAGTGATACCAGAACCCCCTGTTATTTAATATTCACAAGGATTTGGGACAGTGCGCAGGGAAAACAACTTCATTTTAGACTTCCTTTTAGAATTTTTATTATAAAAAGAAAAACTAAGTACAAGTATTGCATTAATTTACAGAAAAGCTATCATACATCTATGTGAATGTATCTTGTCAACACATGTCCTCACATTACCGCACTACATGGGCACAGCCATCTTGAATTCCTAAATAGTTTGAAATATTGCTTATCCTGTAAATGACTGGGTTTTATCAGTGTGCTAAACCTCTCAGACGGTGCATGGTCTGGGAGCATAACCAAAGATGGCCGCCCCCGCAGTACCAGGGTCCGGAAGTGCCCTCTGAATGGTATTTTGGTAAATACGTTTTCATGCATTATAGTCTGTGTATTAACAAAAAGCGAGCTGTTTGTGATCAGGGGTTCATTACATGTTAAAAGTAGAGGAGGTTTTTTTTTTTTTTACCTTCTCTCCCCTCACTACATGTCTCTTCTATGGCAGGAGGAAGGCCAGGCCCCGGACATGTTCTTCTGTATGAAGCTGCTGGAGGAGACTGGGATCTGTGTGGTCCCAGGGAGTGGATTTGGGCAGCGCGAGGGAACCCACCACTTCAGGTAAGTGGGGTGCTTTCCCAGAACAGTGAGTGTTACTCAGTGGAGTGAGGTCCGGAGTTCTCAAGGTGGAGGTTGGCCAGATTGAACATTTTATAATGGCACCATCCAGTTCCATCACGCTTTACACAGTGACACAGGGCATAGCGCAGCCTTAAACATGCATCTGTTTACGTACCACTATATTCAAAGAAAGTCCCAGGAATTTATCACAAAGTAACTGCAAATAGACATTATCCTTGGGGGCGAAAAACCAGATTGAAAAACTATGTAAGCTGAAAATGTCAAATATTCATTCTTTAAACAACCTTTTACCTGTTGAAGTTTTAAAATATGAATTTTCATAAGGTCCTAAACAGACGGGGCCATTTCACTGCTGGTTTCTCATCAGTTACTTCATAGCATTGTACAATAGGTGAAAAGTGTAACGGATCACCTGGCACCCCGACTGGGTACCTCCTTTGAAGGATGCTCCTAGCGCTTCCTGAGGACTCCAAGCACTTCAGCCGACTCCATAACCACCGTAGACTCCTTCAGAGAGCAAGACAGGAACAAGCTCTTACAAGAGCCTAGTAGTGATTAAGTAAGGGAGTATGACCAGCATAGCAATCCCTTGTAGCAGATTTCCCCAATAAGAGACGGCGCTCAAAATTGAGGGTAAAGTAGAACTGAAGTTTTAATGAAACACTCTGCTTTTATGCACATTTTACACACATAGTACTGCCCACAGGATTTTGAAGAACAACCAATCAAACACGTACAATACACTCAGACACTCCCAGCAATTACACACAAAATCCTCCCCTCTGCCTGTGATATAATTACTGAACACAATGGGTTAATGTAATTATCACAGGCAGGAAAATATACTTTTTACATATTTACTGTAACTTTAAAACTATACATTCAATCAGAATCAGCATACTTTAAATATAAACACTCTCAAAAATCATACACATCCCTCCAGTAGATAGAAAGTTAGTTGGAAGTCCTTTGTGACCGATTGCAAGCACATTTTCGTGCCCAAAACGGTTCTATAGATTTGGGCTGTGCAGTCGGTCAATTTCACACTGAAAAAAATGACGTTTGAATCGCCGAACGGGACTTAGTCTATGTGGCTGCAAACTCAGTGGAGGAGAAGGTAAAGGTAAGGGTCAGCGGTGTTCGGCTAAATGTGTAGCCAATTTCAGTTTCATGGATTTGGCTGCACACACTGCTGACTGCGTTCGTCTGAATAAAGCTGGCGGCCACCATGCGTTTGTTTGCACGAACTGCGGCCACCTAGCAATCGGTAATTGTAGATTATGCTAGCTTTAGTGTACCTATAATCTTATTTTATTAATGACAGGAGGCGAGTATTTGCTTAAAGGACCACTCTAGGCACCCAGACCACTTCAGCTTAATGAAGTGGTCTGGGTGCCAGGTCCTTCTAGGGTTAACCCATTTTTTCATAATTATAGCAGTTTCAGAGAAACTGCTATAATTATGAATGGGTTAAGCCTTCCCCCTAATCCTCTAGTGGCTGTCTCATTGACAGCCACTAGAGGCGCTTGCGTGCTTCTCAGGGCCACCCGATGGATGTGGATTGTCAGGGGGCCCAGTCAGCGCTGGGCGCTTTAGCAGCACGAACAGACCCCCTATGATGACAACACAGCTGGGAGGAAGTGACCGCACATCACTCCTCCCAGCTAACACGGAGATGTAAATGCTTTCCTATGAGACCGGCTGAATGCGCGCGCAGCTCTTGCCGCGCGTGCGCATTCAGCCGGCGGGGCGGATCGGAGGCGGAGAGGAGGCAGAGAGCTCTCCGCCCAGCGCTGGAAAAAGGTAAGTTATTACCCCTTTCCCCCTTCCAGAGCCGGGCGGGAGGGGGTCCCTGAGGGTGGGGGCACCCTCCGGGCACTATAGTGCCAGGAAAACGAGTGTGTTTTCCTGGCACTATAGTGGTCCTTTAATGCACCACTTTAAGCACTCAGACCACTTCAGCTCAATGAAGTGGTCTGGGTGCCAGGTCCAGCTAGGGTTAACCCTTTTTTCTATAAACATAGCAGTTTCAGAGAAACTGCTATGTTTATATTAGGGTTAATCCAGCCTCTGGTGGCTGTCTCATTGACAGCCGCTAGAGGCACTTGCGTGCTTCTCACTGTGAAAATCACAATGAGAAGATGTGCATGCGCATTCAGCCGAGGAGGAGAAGAGCTCCCTGCCCGGCGCTCAGCTGGGCGGGAGTAGGGGGGCCCTGAGGGTGGGGGTGTAGTGGGGAGCTGCTATTACACAGGTTATCTCCACTTTAAATCCCAGTAAGGCTCAGGAACAAGTATTATAAATCCAGAAGGTAATATTTCCAGCAGGCAAAACACTCCAACATTCCTCCCCCTTCAGCCGGGCGGGAGTAGGGGGCCCTGAGGGTGGGGGTGTAGTGGAGAGCTGCTATTACACAGGTTATCTCCACTTTAAATCCCAGTAAGGCTCAGGAACAAGTATTATAAATCCAGAAGGTAATATTTCCAGCAGGCAAAACACTCCAACATTCCTCCCCCTTCAGCCGGGCGGGAGTAGGGGGCCCTGAGGGTGGGGGTGTAGTGGAGAGCTGCTATTACACAGGTTATCTCCACTTTAAATCCCAGTAAGGCTCAGGAACAAGTATTATAAATCCAGAAGGTAATATTTCCAGCAGGCAAAACACTCCCAATATTCCAACCTCCATCCCAATGACTGAACGACACACAGCATCAGGAGCAGAACTGAACTTTTAATCACACAGATTCCTTATAAAGGCTTCTCCCATGCAAGGGAGGGATTTACAATAATAGGGACAGTAGCCAATAGTACAGTACTTACCACCTATACATCTCCACTCCTCAGTGTGACACATAATCCACTTATCTCTGTTATAGTTTTACCCGGTTTCTGGATGTACCCTAAAACTGTGGGGTACAATTATCTAAGTGGCACCCTCTGGTAGCTATGATCTGGGTGACTAACATATTCAAAATTCACCCAGATCGGACCAGGGGTTCGGGAGTTATGGGGGAGAAACAATTTGACCGACTGCACATGAGGTGGTAACCGAAAAGGGCTCCGTGTTTTCGCCCTGCGGTCGTTCTCCGTGCGGGAGATAAAACATATATAAATCTTTGCCATCCACTATTAAAACAGTGTTCGTATGAATCCCATTGTTCGGTACGTTGACTTCACCGAACGAGGGGCTGGTTGGCCCCTCTGTTCGGGAGGTACGGAGCTCTGGAGGACTCAGCGGTGTTCAGGTAATAGAGTGTCCGATTTGAGTTCCAGACACTCGATGACCAAACACCGCTGAGGTTTAGTGAGTAAGATGGCGGCTGCCATGTGTTCGTATGCCGAACGGCGGCCACCTAGATACAGCAATAAAGTAACGATTGATTTGCGGTTAGAGAAGTGTGAAAGCCTAATAAGGTACACACTTCTCTCTGGGGTGGTCTACTGGTTCAGTAGCTTTCATTCGTATGGGATACGGATGAAAACTACCGAACAAACATACAAATAATACATACAATGTTAATTATACAGGGAAATAAAACACACAAATTGCCTTTTTAACCTAACCCTTGAGGACAGTCCAGTGCCATTCGCTACAGGGGGCACCCTCTGCCAGGAAAACAAGTGTTTTCCTGGCACTATAGTGGTCCTTTAAGTCTCTCTTTACTAGAACTCCACAGCAGCACAGAAAAAACAACCAATCAGAAAAAAGTTACTTACTATAAAACTCCTCTCCCCATGCATCATTCCCTCTTTCAAGCTGCGACAAAAACAGAACAAAAGGCAAAAATATAATGGGAAGAAACAAAGTCCTAGATACAATGAATACAACAATGTCCACCATCCGAGAGAAGAACTGCCAAACCAGATAACGTGATGGACTGTAGACTGTAAACTGTAAACTGAAACGAGAAACAGAATCGAACAGGTTAGTTAGCCAATGAAATGTACCCTTATCAAACATGTAGGTACCCAATGTAGCAACCAAAAATACCTTAATATGTAGATGTCCCAACCCTACTTGTGAAACGTAGACATAAGAACAAGTGACAGGTAGCAGAGACAACAAGCAGAGTTGCATACGTACCTGATGAACCCAAACTATTAAAATTAAACGAGGGATAAGAATTGGACGGGAAATATTCGCCTCCTGTCATTAAGAAAATTAAGAATATAGGTACACTAAAGCTAGCATAATCTACAATTTTATAACATGACAGGAGGCTTCGTATTTGCTGTTTTAACGCTCAGTCAACAAATCCAACGCTGTTTGTTTCGCTGGTACCTATTCCGGGAGATAACCAGAGCAATCCCCAATGGGCCCTCCAACTGCGAGAAGTGACAGTAGACGGATAAATTAAGGTGCTAGCTGTCAATGTATCCCAAATACGGGAAAACTCCATTCGTTGTTGGATTCACTGTACATGGGATTATGATACGTTTCCTAGTAGGCGAACCTGAACTGCAAAGCTGATCTATTAGCTGTTTCCCTGTAGTTGTAAAACACAGAGGGTCCTCCGTGGATTTAGGATTGAGAGAAAACTGTCACCAGATCTCGACCTTTGATGTGGGAGATGGCTCCTTCGATCGTGTCGGGATCACTAGGTGAAGTGGTCTTGTAAATAAAATTCCAACCTCAAGTAATGCATCTGAGTCTACCGTCATTTCCGGTAACGAACTGAATAGTCTTATCGTTCTCTCATGATCCACCTGTTTGGTCCGAGAATGAACCTATTATGCCGGCAAGAGTGCTACCAGTACTCCAAATGGACTGCGTAAACCGCAACCGTGGTAGAATAAGGTACTCCCCAGGGACGTCCAATCAGAGTCCCAACACTGAACTAGCGTAGCGAAACGAACGGCTAATCTGGGGAACTGTGCATCCTGGATATAACCAAAAGGGGGAAACAAAACTAGAGTATGAGATTTCCCTCCAAATATATCTTTGTTGGGTAGTGACAGATGGTCCGGTTCCAAGGAAAATAGACAAAGAGTCCTCCATGCTTATCGCGTTGAGAACCGCAAATTCTTCTAAATTGGTTCGAAGTGTAGGCCGACTGATGAAAAACAAAATGGCTCTGGTGAGCGGGTCTGGAGTTGGACTTCCATCTGCGAGACTGGCGCCTGATTAGGGGGAGAGTGAATAATCCGATAAATCATCTATACGATCCTGTTCCATGTCCCACCTGTCAAAGTTTGTGGAGGGACTCATGGTCAGCATGCCACTTTCAAGACCGGGTATAATATGGTGAGACCTTAGGTCCCTGTATCACTGACTGTCCGGGCACGTATCTTCCCCGAGTAGGCCCTAGGCCAAGGGACCCAGGAATGTGAATCCGAGAACCAAACTATAGGAATACCTCCCTTCTTAGCCTGGAGTCTCGAGAACCCATAGCATTCTCAAATATGCAGGTAAGACTAAAAGTCCCTTCACTAACGATAGGAGACTCCCAAGAACTGGAATAGCGAACCAACAAGGTCCCAGCTACAACCGTCTGAAGCAGAGGCCGTCCAGTTTGGGAACGTCGGCTGTCATATCTGAGCCTGCTACCGCTCCAGAGCATTCCTCCAGCAGTAGATTGCGCCCCGACCTTGTGACGTCTGTGGTCATAGGGTCCAAGCAGGCCTCCATGACGGTAGTTGACTAGATGGGTTAACAGAAAACCACAACAAAGACTGTTCCCGTAAGGGACAAAAGCCTAGATAGAGGGTCTTCCATAACTGAATCATGTTCTCAGAGGAGCAGAGGTAGTCCTGTCATCTATCCCAAGATTGTTAACAACCAAGATCGACCGAAGATTCTGTTCTTTCCATGCGGCCTATGTGTACAGTGTACCTGCAGTCCGGGTTGTGGGCCTTCCCCAGTCTTGTCACATGGGTAAGACAGTGCACGCTTGCTCTATGAAGGCCGCAGGATCTCCTGTCACCCTGCCATGGGTAAAACCAGTCTGAACCATTAGTACGCAATGGTCTCTATAACCTAGACAGAGTGTGATTGTTTGTATGATATAGCGTAGATCATACTAAAACCTGCACACTTGTAGTAAATCAAGGCACCTCCGTTGGCCGTACCTTCTCCAGGAATATATCCAATAGGAAGGTATGGGGTCATGTGGGGATATTTATGGGATAATAATAGTAACAGTTGAGAATTGCCCACTATTTCAATTCTCAGATCCCAAAGAACGTTTATCGTGTTAAGTGGAAAGTATTTCATATAAATAATCACAATGTATAAAAATAGATTTTTATTTATATGACAAATTAATAATAGTATATGTAACATGCATAACAATAATCAATGAATATTCAGTACAAAATTATATGCAATACAAAGAAATGGGTATTACGTTTCAATGGCTAACTAGCATTTTCTGTCAAGAATTCTGACGATTTATGACTAGCTTCAACACACTTAAAGTGAAACTTTTCACAGTGAAGAACAGAATTCCTCAGAGTGCAGCGTAAGGTCGTAAAGTTTAGCAGACAGTTAGAATAACCCTTTCAATGCTGGCTAGATCTCCTAGGTAGTTAAGATCTATTCTTATGTAATTTTTAAATAAAATAACATTTAAACCAGTTTAAATTCATTTTCTTAAACCATCCAATAAGAGAATTTACCACATTATATAAGCAGATTTTTAATTTGTCTAAAAGATATCTATCTTAATTTAGAGCAAATCAATACACCTGGATAAAAACAGCGGTATGCTAACACGTGATAATATCACATCAATATATAATTATTCTTAATTCCACCTGCAGAATGGAATGTTTATAACTATATATTCTTAGCTAACTAAGATTTCTTAATATGGAAATCTGACCGTGCTTTATCCAGTCATATATAATGCTATTAATACATTTTAATTAATTTAATTTAATTAAATGAAACCAATATAATTACCAGTTGAGTAGATATTTCATCCGATTGGTAGTCTCAGGAATTTATTTGGATGTGTCTCTGCATGGAGGTTGGAGTCCCCAAACTTCCAATTCCTCTCTTTTCTCTCCTTTGCATATCTTGCATCTGCCTCCTCTCCTGTATATGCTATCTTCCCTTTGTCTTAACTTTTAAAGGGCCAGACTCTCTGTACGTCATCAGTTGATAACCCAATAGAAGCACTAGAGGTGTGGTTATCTTCCAGATCGCAAATTAGTTATTTGGTCTGTAGAGGGCAGTCTTGTCCCACTAAACATACCTATCCAGGAAAGAGTTAACTTTTCCTGGTGGCTATTTTGACGTCATTTTGGCCTATCTAGATAGTGGCTATAACTTACGTATCCTTCAAAGATCAAAGGGGTTCTTAAATTTTGTCCAGACTATGTGTCTGCAAATCTGCTATAATTTCTGATATGACAGATCATGAACTAAGTTTACCCTTTTCCATACAATGGTACCTTATATATATAGACAGTTAAATATTACATTATTTAATCTTCTCTGTCACAATTGTCTGGGTTTAGATTTGATTATATTCTTTTAGCATTAGACAGTCTGTCCAACCCCCTTCCTTATCACTTGTTTATACTATGCATTCCTCAGCTCTGGGAAAGTGGTTAGCTTACAGATAGAAATATAGTGTCTTTCTGTTAACTTGAAATAACAAAATGGAGTCTGGTCTGTTCAGAGTGACTCAGAATATACACTTTTAGTTTCTATCATAGCACAAAATGTCTGCCGATATAAATACTCTGACAGTCACCAACAATATTGGTCGAACCTGGGAGCTGTACCCAGTTCGAACAGCCCCTACGTTGTCCCATCAAGTCTAAGGGGAGCGTGAAAATAAGGTGCGGAAACTCCCCCAGTAATACCTCAGTGAGTATTTCTCGTGTGGGATACAGTGGTACGGACCCAGCAGATCCATTATAGGAGGAGAAATTGAGAAATCCAGTCTAAACATTTATACCTTTCCCGATCAGGTAGCGAAGTCAGTAGCCGGACGTAAATAAAATGGAAGGGTTCTCTCCCCTTACCCAGTCGTTATGAAGTCTTGTCTCCCTTGCATACCAGTGAGGTACTATACCAGTGTACAAGAGCTGAAGCATCAGCGGAAACCCAGCACGTGACACGTAACTCCATATCGCATTGAATGTAGGAGGGACGCCCCTCTATACAGACCTTGTTGGCCTGTACAGGTACAAGCCTGTGTGCTGAGCAACGGGGAGGAACAATAGTGCGTGAGTGCATGAGAGCCGCACCTCTAATAATGTAATCGAACTTTGTGTCAGCAGCAGGCTTATAGTAGGAGCGGCCGTACCCGTTAATAACAAAAGGTAGTGTCTAAGTCTGTGTCCAGTTCTTGCTATGAGAGTGGGGCACACTCAGAACCGATCTCCTGTATCCATCTCAGTATCGGACTGAGGATGGAGGAGGGTCACGCCCTCTAATAACGAATCAGTGTCTGGTTCAGAATATGAGAAGGGCTCGTGTAAATAAATATCAGTCTCAGGCCGAGGTGATGGAGGGCCGCACCCTCTTGCAATCCCAACTAGAGTCCATATCAGACTTGGGGTGACCAACTGCAGGGTACACCATTTAATAATATCAGCGTAGGACTGAGGTCCTGAGAGGGGTCCCGAGACCTCTCTGAATCACTCACCTGAGAGGGGGGCATCAACTGGTAATAAACCCGACCAATGGTAGATGGGGTAGTCTACGACCCTGAGCCGTGCCCATCTTTAATAACATAAAGGGATGACGAGAGATTAACCTTCTGAAATAATGATGGAATCTACGAACAGACCGCCCATGATGACCGTCGGTAGCCTGAGGAAAGCTGGAGACTTTCTCCGCGATCCACGAGAGCCCGGGAGGTCGGAGGAGGCCAAGTCAAGCCTCTCGACGACCCGAGCGATAGGAAAATTGGAAGGCACGGAAACAAAGCAATGACAATTGATGTAGATAAAAGGTAAATACGTACCTCGGAGAGAAGTTAAATGGTAGATCGGAGAAGCAAGTCAAGGAAAACCCAATTGAAAGCAAACCACTGTTTTTGCGCCAGTGGTTCTTCAAAAGTTCTTGCCCCTAGGGCATGAGGTTTAGCACCTTCACCCTTCCAATCACCTTTAGGTGGCCATATACTGGTGTCCTCTTGGATAGTATGGCAGCAGTGATTGCCTTGACACCCCTTATCTCCATGTCAATAGAGGGTACTGGGCTGTCCTCTGTGATATTCCCCCAGGCCTGCGGCCAAAGGGTGGTTCGGGCACCGATAGATCAGGCCAAGCAATGGGGCACAGACTTAGCAGGCCAATTACAGGTGTAGTGTTCTGCCAGCAGCAGGAGACCAAACAGCACGGAGAGAGAGCGATATGTAACATAATCCAATCAAATTTGCCTATTAGCAAACCTAGTTGCTGAAGGACTAGAAAAATAAAACATAATTTGCCATGATATAATACCTTTGTATCTATCTAGGCAAGGTTAGAAGAACTTTATTATATGACAGTGTTTTAAACTTCTGTAATTCCTGAAGTGACTTGCCTTAGGGTGAACTATTTCCTGGCATCTTTATGGTGTTATAGCCCCTACAACTAACCCAGCCATTACAGGACCTACCATTAGGTCCTAGTCACTAAGTGCTCCTTCGTGATGCCCAAGATGATGGGGAGAAGAAGGAGCAGCTTCCCTCACCCGGCCGGTGTAACCCACGTACGGGACAGTCGGATCTGTACGCCGGGGTCCCGGCACTCAGAGGTCTCATAGGGGGCTGGATGCCTAAAGCCTCCTGAGACCTCCAAACAGCATAACCCGCCGACCGTAAAGCGGCAGAGGGAAAGAAAAGGGGGAGGGGGGAGAAACAGTAGAGGGGGTGGATATAAGCAGTCCCAGAAGGAAAATGGCGGTGCAGTAAAGTACATAAAGGCACCGAAGGAATCCAAAAAGGCACAGTAAGGTATATAAAAGCTACATACAATGTATACTGCAAGGTACATACAAAGTACATATAATATACTGCAAGGTGCATAAAAGGCACATGGATATATAAAGGCACAGTAAGGCCCACCAGACCCCCCATGAATCCAAAGATAGTCTAACACACATATAGGAAAGCATAAGCTGCACAGAAAATCCCGCCCCCCTCCCCCCCCCAAAAAAAAAACCTCTAAAAACAAGTGTAAATAAGTAATAAATCCCACTAATATTAGCAGGAGGTAGTGGTACTCTGACCTGTACTGACTGCGGAGCAGCAAAGAAAGGGGCAATGATGCATGGGGAGGGGAGTTTTATAGTAACTTCTGATTGGTTGTTTTCTGTGCTGCTGTGGAGTTCTAGTAAAGAGAGACTTAAGCAAATACGAAGCTTCCTGTCATGTTATAAAATTTACCTACAGCAGGCTCCCAGCCTAGGAGGTAAATTGCCTGCACACTTCCACTTCTGGGTGGTCCTCCTAACTTTTTCTGCCACTTTTTATATATGAAGAGTATTCTGGATTTCTTCCGTCTAAATTGTTTTTTTTTTTTTCAAATGTGAGAATATATTAAACACCTTTTTTAGTTCAAATTTTAGAATAATTTTATAGGAAACAATGTAATAATCCTGGACAGATTCGAGACCAAAAAAGAGTCCCCTTTTCAGAACCCATTGATGAATCTCATCGACTGTAAACAGATGCAGTTAATGTGTCTCAAGGTGGAATACAGATCTGGGTCATTTTAATGGAAGCCCTGGGATTTCTAAGGTTTATACAGTTGAGGAATGCACTGCGTCCTTGTTTCTCCATGGTGAGATTATGACCCATTCCGAATTAGACCGGTTAGGTAGACGTGTAATATTCACCAGTAGGTGTTGGTAATGTTATGTAGTGCAGAGAAGACTCACATGTTGGTGAATAACCCCGTACAGAGACGGCACTGAATGATGGATGTAAGAAATCCACCGGTTTTGCTGCTGTCCAGGTTATGAATGGACGAGCACTATATTCAGGTTCTATACTGATGGCCGTTCTTGATTTGCGAATACTGCCCTAAGCATGTTCTCCATTTATACAGGTTTCCTAATAGTGTTTTTAAAATGTCTCTTGGTTTAAAGTCACGGTGGGCTTATATTCTGACCTCTAGAGTTTTATCTTCCTAGAACTCTTCACATTTCAGATGATGTTATTCTTGTAATCTGCTCCTCTTACCCATCATGTGATTTTTCTGTCTCTCTCCATACAGAATGACCATCCTCCCACCCACCGATAAACTGAAGATTCTCCTGGAGCGTCTCAAGGATTTCCACCAAAAATTCACCAAGGAATATTCCTAGATTATTCTCCTGCACCCTGCTGTCCTTCCTAAAACTGAGGCATTAAGTCTATTATCCCCGCTCTGCGTTCTATTGGTTTCCCTTTCAGCATTGGGTGCTGAAGTGCTTTTAATGTGCCATACTCGTAGGGAGTGTCCATAGTGTGCCCGCTGTAGTTTGATGATGGACACATTCCCTGCAGAGGAATGTACTCTTCATTTTAGGAATGGGCACCTAGGGTCCCTTGTCACGAGCAGATCATTTAATTTTCTCTGTGTGCTTCTGCTCGTGTTTAATAATGGATGCTTAGAAATATATTTAAAATCCTGGTAGGCCTGTCTGTTCAGGTAAGTGGTGGCACTAAGCGGAATAAAGACATTTGTAGCTTGTATGCCAGAGCACTGATTGCTGCCACCCTGCATTATTGTCCTGGCTAGTGCTTTACAAGAGTCCTGCTGTTAGTCACAATGTGCCTAAATCTTAAGGAAAGGAGGGATTCATTCTTCACAAATCAAGATTTGCACGATCACCATTCTTGCTTCCTAATCTCCTTGTGCCAAGATAGGGTGCTATCTTCGCTGCCCTACGTTAGAAGAGGGTGATTGATATTTTTTTTTTTTTTTTTTAAATCTAGTCACATGGTGATCCAGAGGTCTTGGCACTAGTTCTCGGGCCTCCTCCGGGGTCATGGCTCTACATGCTGCTCCAAACATAAACCTAACGGAGAATAAAAGGTGCTATGCAAAACCTCAAACTAAAATGCCCAAACATTGTCCTGGTGGCAGCCATCTTGGATACGTTACAATGAGAAACCCCTCTGCAGAATGTCAGATAAAAGAAAGACTTGCTCCGCTACATTATCCTTTTATGCCCCACCAAATATTACATGTGGAAAATAAATTGCTATATATCCTGTATGTACCCGATGCCATTTTAAAATAATTCTATGAAAATCCAATATGGCTTCCTCGGACTGACGGGCCGACACGTCCTGTTCCTTGACGGTTTCCGTTGTATTAAACGTAGAATGTCTTAAGATGTTTGGCTACTACTTGATTCTCTGTGAAAGTATTTTTTAAGTGAGATGTCACCTAATGAGAGACCAAATCTGGTTTCTTCTCATACAAAGGGCTAATGTGAATGTCTTAAAATAAACCAATAAAGATTGCAATTTGAAGAAACTTGTGAATTAAAGTCTTTGTGTGTGATAGTCTTTACTGTTTGTAGGGTTTTATTTCAGATTTTGATAATTAAATAACCGTAAAAAGGTGAATTTATTTCACTTTGAGAAAACCATACCCTTAATAAAGGCAGTGTTTTTTTTTTTTCTCGTTGAGATTTAAAATGAACTAGGTTTCTCTGAATGTTATTTTATGGTAAACCTTCTTTAGATGTGTATTGGTTGAATGGTTTCCCTCTAGGACTAAAACCGGTTTCCAGAGCTTGGATTACCTCCCAGGCACAGGGGAGGAGTTTGTGTGTAATTGTATGGAGACCCCCTGCTGGGGGTCTGTGTATAACTTGGCTGTACCATGTCCCATTAAAACACATTCCTGTTTTATCCTTCATCAAGTCTTGGCTGATGTTTGGGTAACCAAGGGCTCTGAATATTGTTTCACTTGGGATGTATTCAGTCGGAGTATAGGGGATCCGTTACAGTCCTCTTTAATATCTTTTTTAGATAAACACCTTCTACGACTTATTGCACTATTATCTGTTCTTATGTTTTTTTTCTTGTGGATCTCTTATTGAATATTGAACGAGTGTATATACAAGTTGAAAAAACAAAGTAGGTATATGTGTATTTATATACCACATCATAAGGGTATCTTATATCACATTGCCAATTTGCACCACTAGGTGCAGTTTATCACCTGCTGTTGTGCCATATACGTGCAGACAGACAGCTGGTAATTCAGTTGAATCTGAGCATTCTGCTCTGTATTCTAATAATTTGGCTCTGGATTCCAGCTGTTTGAAAGAACCTGAATAGGTTGAAATCTGATCTACATCCTTTATAATACAGTATTGTGACTGCAACATCTAGATATTGAGAAATCTTGATACAATGTCAGAATTTAGTCTCAATGTACCAGATATTTTTGTTAATCCGGATCAGGGGAGTCGGACTTAAAATAAATAATCCCAGAACAGACAATTGTCAGGATTACTAATTGATCCAGCACATAGAATTGTATCACACCTGGGACTAGAAGGTAACGACTTACTGGGCCTTAGAATGGCCGGACTTAACGCACCAAAGAATAGTCAGGATACTTGCAGAGGTCAGGGGACACAGAATAGGATGCAAAAATAAGGGAAAGTCTGGTATCAGGGATGTCAAACAAAGCCAAAGTCAATAACCAGAAATAAACGCTCAGGAACACGCTCTCAGACAACCACTAAGAGAAAGCACGACAGGGCAATGAGGAAAAGGCAAAAGGAGTTTAAATAAGCTTTTTACAATTTTGATTGGCCGAAATCGGCCTTTGACCCAAGAAAGTGCGCACGTGTCTCCCGCATGACGTCACATGCACACTGATGTCGTCATCACCGTGGGCAGACGTGGAGCTATAATTTGCCGTGGATCCGCAGCAGCCGGCGTCCATCAACCTGTTGCAGGAGTCAGTTATGCAGATGCACGGCTGCTGGGCGCAAATACTGAAAGGTGAAAAGGAATATGTTACATTACCCCCCACCTGAAGACCACCCACTGGGCTGGCAGGCCCAGGCCTAATAAGAAATTTGGCGTGAAAAGAACCAAATATTGCAAAGCGCCCCGAGGAAAACCTGGAGTCAGTTATGGAGGAGACCTCATACTCCTCCTGTCCAGAAACAACTAAGGGAGGAGGGGGAACACTTGGGACAGTATACCTATTGCAAATAAGTGGTTTGAGCAAGAAGACATGAAAGGTGTTGGGAATGCGTAGAGAGGCAGGACGCGCCAAAGAATAGGAGACCGGATTAATCCTCCTAGTGATACGGAACGGACCAAGAAATCTGGGGGCAAACTTCATGCTAGGAACGTTTAGTTTAACATTGCGTGGTGATAACCACACCCACTCACCCACTTGGTAAACAGGGTTGGCACCCCGCCGTTTATCAGCATAGAATTTGAAATGCCGCAGCTTCTACAGGGAGTGCAGAATTATTAGGCAAGTTGTATTTTTGAGGATTAATTTTATTATTGAACAACAACCATGTTCTCAATGAACCCAAAAAACTCATTAATATCAAAGCTGAATATTTTGGAAGTAGTTTTTAGTTTGTTTTTAGTTATAGCTATGTTAGGGGGATATCTGTGTGTGCAGGTGACTATTACTGTGCATAATTATTAGGCAACTTAACAAAAAACAAATATATACCCATTTCAATTATTTATTATTACCAGTGAAACCAATATAACATCTCAACATTCACAAATATACATTTCTGACATTCCAAAACAAAAACAAATCAGTGACCAATATAGCCACCTTTCTTTGCAAGGACACTCAAAAGCCTGCCATCCATGGATTCTGTCAGTGTTTTGATCTGTTCACCATCAACATTGCGTGCAGCAGCAACCACAGCCTCCCAGACACTGTTCAGAGAGGTGTACTGTTTTCCCTCCTTGTAAATCTCACATTTTGATGATGGACCACAGGTTCTCAATGGGGTTCAGATCAGGTGAACAAGGAGGCCATGTCATTAGATTTTCTTCTTTTATACCCTTTCTTGCCAGCCACACTGTGGAGTACTTGGACGCGTGTGATAGAGCATTGTCCTGCATGAAAATCATGTTTTTCTTGAAGGATGCAGACTTCTTCCTGTACCACTGCTTGAAGAAGGTGTCTTCAGGAACTGGCAGTAGGACTGGGAGTTGAGCTTGACTCCATCCTCAACCCGAAAAGGCCCCACAAGCTCATCTTTGATGATACCAGCCCAAACCAGTACTCCACCTCCACCTTGCTGGCGTCTGAGTGGGACTGGAGCTCTCTGCCCTTTACCAATCCAGCCACGGGCCCATCCATCTGGCCCATCAAGACTCACTCTCATTTCATCAGTCATAAAACCTTAGAAAAATCAGTCTTGAGATATTTCTTGGCCCAGTCTTGACGTTTCAGCTTGTGTGTCTTGTTCAGTGGTGGTCGTCTTTCAGCCTTTCTTACCTTGGCCATGTCTCTGAGTATTGCACACCTTGTGCTTTTGGGCACTCCAATGATGTTGCAGCTCTGAAATATGGCCAAACTGGTGGCAAGTGGCATCGTGGCAGCTGCACGCTTGACTTTTCTCAGTTCATAGGCAGTTATTTTGCGCCTTGGTTTTTCCACACGCTTCTTGCGACCCTGTTGACTATTTTGAATGAAACGCTTGATTGTTCGATGATCACGCTTCAGAAGCTTTGCAATTTTAAGAGTGCTGCATCCCTCTGCAA
>OW240915.1:332127588-332147219 GCA_933207985.1 Pelobates cultripes
TGTCAGAAAGACCTGGTGCTCGAACAAAGCAGGTTCAAAACTTTGTCTAATGAAAATAATCTCCTTCGGGCTCTAAACTCTGACCTTTTTAATAAACTGGAAAGAATGAGCAAAATGGTGGATGATTATGATGAACAGATAAAACAGATACAGATGCAGCTAGATGAATATCAAAAGGGAAGTGAAGAATTACTGGGAAAAGACCCAAGTGATTCTTCTCAATTCCCTGATATTCACACACCAGACCAGGTTTTCATAAAACAGTCTCTAAGAAAAGAGGTGAGTAATTATGAGAAAACACCTGTAGGTTCTTGGCAATCTTGGGCAGAACAGTTTGAAAAGACTGTCCTGGCCAAGCTTGACAGAAGGAATCAGATTCAAGGTGATAGGAATGAAAACAGACATGGTTCTGTACACTGGCAGAACTCTGATGCAGATCAGAGTTGTGACAGTGAACAAGAAGCTCAGAGTGATGGGAGTGAAAGTGATTGCACTGTCCACTCTGAAGGCCATGTAACTGATATGCCATCTGCACTGTTGTACGGGTCTAATTCCTCTTCAGCAGACAGATCGCATAGACGTTTACCCAAACACAGAAACAGAGGTCGTAAATCAACGATGCCTGTTTATGAAACACCAAAAGGTCATCAAATTCCTTAGAGAGACTGTCCCACAATTTTCTAGAGGTTCAGGAAGCATATCTGAACATCTGGAAAATTATGATAGAGCAATGAATTCATTGGGCATGTATGATGACATTCATAAGAAATGGTTCATTACATGGACCTTTGATTCAATGTGTCGTGTTTATCTAGAAAGTCTTCAAGCTATACAGTTAATGTCCTGGTCCAAGATGAAATATGAAATAATCATGGAATATAGTAAGTATAAAACCATTGCTTCTGCAAAGAAGGCGCTTTATAACTTAAAGTGCCGTCCAGATCAAAGCCCAAGAGAATTTTTAATAATTCTTAAAAATGCATACTCCGTGGCCCAAAGAAAACCCAGGTATGAAAGCACAGACTTCAAAGATCTGTATTTTCATGCAATGCCAGTAAACATACAAATGAATCTCGCAAGAGATTACGATTGTAAGTTGCCATTAGAATGGCTAGTCAGTCAGTGTATGAAGTTGTACACTATACACCATGCACATGACGAAAATCAGCCAAAGGTTAAGAAACCTGGTGATAAAATGGTGTCAGAGACTAAAATTCAGTTGGGTTTAGAAACCCAACAGAAAAAGAGGACCTATTCTGAGGTTTTGAAATCTCCAAAACCTCAGAAACAGGAAAACGCAGGAAGCAATTCTGCAAATTCCTCTAATAACTCTGATAAATCCAATGCCAATGGAAATAAACGCCCCTGGGTTAATAAGAACCAAGGCAATTCCCAATGGAGAAGGAATCCTCAGGGAAATAGGAGATATGGAAACAGAAACAACCAATCTGCTTCCAATAACTCCCAACAGTCTCAGCCATCCCAGCCAAGTTCTAATGGGCAAAGACAAAACGGCAATGGGGGAAATAATTTGCGTCGTCAGGTTGGTCAATTGACTGACCAGATGGGCAAATTAATGGAGGGAATGACAAAGATTAACGAAGTCTTTGCCAGAAATCCTTTTTTAGGGATAGCTCCAATTGCAGAACTACCTGTGCAACCGCAGCAACAACAACAGGCGCCGCAGCAGTAATAGCCACTGTGACTAAACAGGCTAGGTTATCAGTAGATGTAATACCTAACCCTGTTTCCTTTCCAGGTACTCATAGTCAAACAAACAATAGTTGTGTTAGAAAACCTATTGCCTATACCGTCACTTCACTTCCGGGTGAAGGAGGCGCAACGTGTTCCTCTGTTTTTTCATTTCAGCCAAAGGCTAAAGTAGCCCCAGCAGTCACTAGTTTCCAGGATCCAGACCTGAAAGGGTTAACTGATGAGATGCCGACCACTAGTTCCCGCTTGACAGTTCAAGATATTCCTAATAAGGATGGGCCTGTGGGTAAGACTGAGCATTCCTCAGTACAGGTAGAAACTACTGCTGTGACCGGTAACGTATGGAAAACAAGTAATATGTTGACACATTCTAAATTCTTATGTGAATTAGAAGAACATGAAGGAAGGTACTACATGTCTGTAGAAATACAGGATTCGCTACCCCAGCCTTTTAAAGGGTTAATAGATACTGGTTCACAAGCCACTATCTTATCCAATACCTACTTCCAACAGGTAATGGACTTAGCAACGGATAAGCCGAAGCTAAGAGGTTTCCCCAATGCTCTGTTGAGTGTAGGAGGAAATGCCCTTCATGTTATTGGCAATACCTGGTTAAAGTTTAAAATAGGTACCAAAACCTTTAGACACCCGGTGATAGTGGTAGATCTCCCCTATGACCGACTGATTCTGGGTATAGACATACTCAGAAGACTTAACACTATTATTGACTGTGTAAATGGAATTGTATGGTCACAAGCTAAGGTTCCCATAACCTATGAGAAATCACATGTACAATCTGATCGTAACTGCCATGTGATAGAAGAAAGACCTGACTCAATTGAGGTACATTTTAAAAATAGTCAGTCACCTGACGTGACTATCCTGCAGGTGAATGATGCAATCGCACCTGTAGATGAGCATTCCGTAAGAATTGCTCCAGAGAGGATCCAGAATGTCTCTCTGGAAGGTGATGTTTTAACCATTTCTCTCCACAGGGACTATGTTGAATCTGTAGATCTGGCAGGTCATGCTCAATTCCTTGCCAGAATTGAAAGGGTTAATAACAATTTATTCTTTCCTATTCAGATAAATGACTTAGGAAGAAGTAGGAATGCAAAGCTGGACTTACAGAGTGAGAACAGCTATATTAGCAGAAGTCTGTTAAAGCAGATCGCTAATCCTAAAATGATCAGGTATGCTTCCCCACATGACAGGTGGATCCAGAACCTGGATGGCGAATCAGAGAGTCACAATGTGATAGCAAAATGTTTACTATCTATTTCCATAGGAAATAAGACAGTTAAACATTTATTCTTAGTGATAGACGAACCTCGCTATCAGGTTTACGTTGGCAATGATGTCATACATCGCTTTGCCATACACCTTGACCTGATTAATTCCAACTTGTGGACAAGGTTAAAAGGTAATCCTTGTGGATACCTACACGAGGAAAACGCCCTGAAATCAGGACAAATACTCCCATATGCGGTAAGTACCCAAGTTCCTGATGACATAACCATTCCACAGGGGACAAGTAACTTTCTTTTACCCCTACAGGTCAAGGAGGGTCAGAGATTAGAAAACTCTGATGCCCTAATCTGTTTATCCAACAGGATACAACAATTAGGGATGGTGGTAACATATACACCAATGGTAAGTATTGGTAAGAATCCCACCTATATCATGGTCAACAATGTTACACCCAATAGTGTTACTTTATCAAAAGGAACATTATTAGGTCTAGCATTGGATGCTGAGTACTATACATTTGGTTTCCAAAACCAAATTATAGGCCTCATCCCTGAAGAATACTTAACTGAGGACGAAATTGTCGATCAAATATTCCATTCCTCCCCAGAAGGATTATTCACTATCCTATCTGTATATCCCTTCAACGTTGAAGAAGGCTCGTGTAAAATCGAAGAAGCATCTATCACCTTCGATCATCCGCTCAATGAGCAGGAATCACAAGAGTATCACGACCAAAGAGGAAAGGTAAGTCAACACCGAACTGACCTAACTTCTAGGCTTGAAGAAGCTTATGAGATAGGCCAGCCTGAAATCTTTCCAGGATTTCAGGGAAGGCTAGAAGAGCAAATATCTTTAGCTGACGGTTGCTCCAACGATGCTGAGCGGCAACAGCTAAAGGAAATCCTTTTGGAATTCCAAGATATTTTTGCCAAAGATTCCTACGCCTGTGGGTTAACTAACCTCCACGTAGCCAGAATACAAACTGATCCAAATTTACCACCTGTATTTATCAAACAATATAGACTCCCATTAGCGTCATATGATGGTCTACAAGACATCATTCAGAATTTAAAGGAAAGGGGCATTATACGTCCAGTGCACAGTTTGTATAATAATCCGATCTTGGGGATTCTGAAACCTAATGGACAATGGCGTTTATGCGCTGACTTACGACAGCTAAATAAACGCGTCTATATGTCTGGTTGGCCAACACCATACATAGACCAATGTTTGGTACAAATGCAGGGATCCAAAATATTCACTGCCATTGACTGTGCGCAGGGATATTGGACTGTACCAATCCATTATGAAGACCAATACAAATTGGCCTTCACATTTGGAAAGCAGCAGTATACCTGGACCCGTATGCCTTTCGGTTACATAAACTCTGGTCATGAATTCGCTGTGTTCATGCACAAAGCTATGCCTGACGCACTCGAGAGAGGAACGTTATCATATGTCAACGATGTCTTGCTGAAAAGCACTTCCTTTGATAAGCATATCTTAGAGATTAGACATGTTCTCACTCAGTTAAGAGAGGCAGGGATTAAACTGTCTTTACAAAAGGCGCAATGGTGTCGCACCCATGTCAATTTCCTCGGACATGAGGTAACTTCTGAAGGATTAAATCCCCAGAGGAAGAAGGTTGAAGCCCTACTAAAGGCTAAAACACCTTCAAACATCAGGGAATTAAGATCGTTCCTTGGTATGACTAACTACTCCCGTAAGTTTATAGATAACTATGCAGAAATAACTAAACCACTCTTACACCTGCTTAAAAGGGAAACTACCTGGAACTGGGGGGAGCCTCAGGACCAAGCGGTAAGTGAACTGAGGAGGAAGCTCACTCAGGCACCCTGTTTAGCATACCCAGAAGGGGGTAAACCCTTCTATCTGGAGACAGGATATACCGATTTAAGCATCAGTGCTGTTCTGTACCAGAAGCAGGACAGTTTAAACAAAGTTATTGCATATGCTAGCAAGACTTTATCACCTGTTGAAGTTAAATTCAACACGTGTGAGAAGGCGTTATTGTCGACTGTATGGGCACTACAAAATTTTCGTAGCTATATCCAAGGTGAGAAAATAATTGTAGAAACAACTCACCAACCTCTACAGTATCTGCAGAGTGAAAGAATTAGAGACGGTAATCTCTCTAACAGTCGGATTACTGCATGGACTCTATCCTTACAGGGATGGCCGTTAGAAGTCCGTTATAAACATAATAAGAGAAGCCCAGTTGCCCAAGGTTTAGCAGAATTACATGACTGTACTGCTCCATCTCTGAATGATAATGACACCGGAGATGACTTCCTAGAAGAGCAATTGCTATCTCCTTATAAAGTTTATGACGAGGAATACTGTCGACCACTACCGTGGGTATACATTGATGGTTGTTCATATCACCACGTCGCTGGTGCTGAACGGAAGTTAGTTGCAGGTATCGGAATCGCCTGGACAGGTGATTTTCCCGATGTATCTATAGGATACAATATTGGTCCCAAAAGCAGTCAGATAGCCGAACTCTGTGCAGTATATAAGACCATTCAAATAGCAATAGAATATGGTATCAAAGAATTTGTTATCATAACTGATTCCAACTATGTTCGCAACAGTTTCGTCGAATATCTGCCTAGCTGGAAACGTAACCAAATGCTGAAAAGCAATAACAAACCTGTTAAACATGGGAAATTGTTTTGTAAAATCGATGAACTGGTTAAGGAAAATGGTTTATCCATATATTGGAAGAAAACCAAAGGCCATTCTAAAATAGAAGGTATTGACAAGGATGGTAATGACTTAGTCGATTCACTGGCAAAACAAGCTGCCATCAATGGTGAAACCCTAAACATTGATGATCTTATGGGTTCAATTCATGTTGAAGCCATAACTAGACGACAGGCTAGAGATAATGCCGACTTAAATGTCGTGCAATGGAGTCAAGAAGCTCCTAGTGAGGACCTGATTACTAGTCAAAAGAACGATCCCGTCATAGCCATATTCTATAAACATATAGAAGACCCTACTGCCAATCCCATCACAGATGTGGATTGCAAAGATAATGAAGATTTACGAATCTTGATGAGATATAAAGTCCAATTTAGTATCATGGATGGGTTACTGGTCAGGACTTCTAAACATGGTATACAACAATGGGTAGTCCCAACTGTATACAGAGGGTTAATGCTCCAACACGCACATGATGCACCTACATCTGAGCATCGTGGTGATAAGATCACATATGAGATATTGCGTGATTATGCATATTGGCCACACATGTTAAGGGATGTTAAGACATACTGTCAGGGATGCTTGATTTGTCCGCAATATCAACCCCATGGTCCAACCCATCGTGCACCACTTCAGAAGAGAGGGGTGTCATTACCCTGGTCTGATATTCAAATTGACTTTATAGGTCCTGTAACAAGATCTTCAAGAGGTAACAAATACATGTTAACTGTTACATGTATGTACACAAAGTGGATAGAATGTTTGCCTTGTAAAGAGAACACGAGTACCGTGTGCGCCACTTTGTTGATTAACCATGTCTTTTCCAGGTTCGGTCTGCCTCAAAGAATTGAGTCAGACAGAGGTAGTCACTTTACCAGCGAAGTAATGGCTAAGATGTGGAACATTCTAGGTGTTAAGCGAAAGCTACATATTGCATACCGCGCTGCGTCTAGCGGGGGGGTAGAGCGATATAACCAGTCTATCGTTAATATTCTGAAGAAGTATGTTAAGGAGTCTGGTAAAGACTGGGACATTAAATTGCCCCTAGTTTTAATGGCGATTAGAGCTACACCTAGCACTGCTACCAAATTGTCGCCTTTTGAATTGATGACAGGAAGAAAGATGGTTTTACCACAGCATTTACTATATCGTACTTCGGATCATAACTTGATCAATGCTGCCACTACGCATCAGTATATCGAAGATTTGCGCAAGCATTTACAGCATGCGTTTGCTTTTTCCCAAAAGAATCTAGAAAAAGCAGCGACAGGGGTTAAGACCTATTACGATCTAAAAACCACGAAAAAGGAATATGAGATAACAGATCAAGTCTATCTGTATAACTTTGCGCGAAATCAAGTCAAGGAAAATAAATTTTTACCTTCTTGGAAAGGGCCATATGTCATTATTGACAAAATTTCCCCAGTAGCGTATAAGATAAAAATTCCTAAGGATGGTGATTTTATTGAAAAATGGGTTCACATTAACCAGTTGCGTGCTTGTCATCCTAAATCTCAATTAAGGATTATAGGTGTGGATTCGGACGCAGAAGGGTGAACGACTAACCTGGATGAATGCTTGATTCACGTGGTATAGTATGATGTGAAATGTTGTGATGTGCCATGATCTCATGTACGTTCATGTCATTAACCATTTCCTTGCCATCCAATAACTACATTTTATAAGCAGGTTACTAGCTTGTTTAAATGCTATAGGCAAATTACTGAAGAGTCAGTAATAAATGTAGTGAGGGATGAAGTTATAAAAATAGATTTAGACAGAATACATATGTTGATGAATCGTAATAATGTGTTGTCCTAGGCCAAGTGATGTCACACTGTTATAAGTTTGTATGCTTAACAAACCTTGAATCATTAGTAGATAAGTCTGAAACGAGTTCCTGATCCGTGACTGTCGAAAGATGTCCAAGAAGGATGTGGCGTGTTTCTGGATCGTACTGCTCCTGTGCCAAGAGCTACGGACCGACCCGATCGCAGAGATGGGACCATCCTCCGGCATCCTGATTCAAGAGACACCAGGGTTCATCTTAACAGAGAAGAGGATCCTGACCAGACGTGTGTTCGTCAGCTTGGACCCCAAGATTTCCATCGAGAAGGCATACAACATTTCATCGATGCAGCTTCCTGAGTTACAGACTTGGTACCAGATGCACCTCCAAAGAGCACAGGACCGTGTGCGAAACATCTTGGAGCAAGCCCGGAAACCATTTGTATCCAGTTCTATTCCGATGAGCAACCGACCCAAAAGGTTCCTCACCGCTATAATTGTTGCATTAGTTTGTGCCACTGTCGGTGCAGTTGTCGCAACTGGAATGTCTGCAGCCAACTCTATTACTGTCCAAAGCTGGATATGGAAATCTATGCGCTAAAGCAACACATTAACGATATTCATCAGGTGATACAACAGCAAAGAACACTTCTCCAAGACGTGTTAACTATTGTGAAAGACACAGTTGTTACAACAAATTTGCATTCGGAGTTAATTGCCAAATCCACTGAGTTGCACCAAAGTCATGACTTATTTAAGCGTGAACTTCTATTTCTGCATGACCCAATATTGTTCCACACCCTTGCTTTTCTCGACAAAGTGCAAACTGGAATGATCGAATTGGCAGGGGGACGCATACCTCTGTATTTTGTATCCAAGGATATTGTTCATGCGATGCTTGCCAATGTGGATGGAGAAACAATTGAGCCTATGCAATTAAATCTGGCCTTTGAGATGGGGAGCGCTATACCTCTCTTAATTGATCCGGAACGTATGGAGATTTGCTTTTTATTGACCATACCATATGTAACTCCCAAAAACATTTTTCAAATGAAAATAATGTACTATGTTAGAAATGATGTGATTGCACAATATGTCTGGTAACTTCTATAGTGCTTATTCATAAGCTAAATTAATTTTGGCTATGAAATGCACTAAAGGGGGGTTATGTCAGAGTATTTATATCGGCAGACATTTTGTGCTATGATAGAAACTAAAAGTGTATATTCTGAGTCACTCTGAACAGACCAGACTCCATTTTGTTATTTCAAGTAAACAAAGAGACACTAGATTTCTTTCTGTAAGACTGGCCTCTTTGCCAGAGCTAAGGAATGTATAGCATAGTATAAACAAGTGATAAGAAGAATATAATCAAATCTAAACCCAGACAATTGTGACAGAGAAGATTAAATAATTTAATATTTAACTGTCTATACATATAAGGTACCATTGTATGGAAAAGGGTAAACTTAGTTCATGATCTGTCATATCAGAAATTATAGCAGATTTGCAGACACATAGTCTGGACAAAATTTAAGAACCCCTTTGATCTTTGAAGGATACGTAAGTTATAGCCACTATCTAGATAGGCCAAAATGACGTCAAAATAGCCACCAGGAAAAGTTAACTCTTTCCTGGATAGGTATGTTTAGTGGGACAAGACTGCCCTCTACAGACCAAATAACTAATTTGCGATCTGGAAGATAACCACACCTCTAGTGCTTCTATTGGGTTATCAACTGATGACGTACAGAGAGTCTGGCCCTTTAAAAGTTAAGACAAAGGGAAGATAGAAAGACGAGACGAGAGGAGGCAGATGCAAGATATGCAAAGGAGAGGAGAGAGGAATTGGAAGTTTGGGGATTCCAACTCGGACAACATCTGAGACTAACACTCTACTCCTAAAACTCTAACACTTAGAATTTACTGACTTTCTAACCAACACCTCCATGCAGAGAGACTACCAATCGGATGAAATATCTACTCAACTGGTAATTATACTGGTTTCATTTAATTAAATTAAATTAATTAAATTATATTAATAGCATTATATATGACTGGATAAAGCACGGTCAGATTTCCATATTAAGAAATCTTAGTTAACTAAGAATATATAGTTATAAACATTCCATTCTGCAGGTGGAATTAAGAATAATTATATATTGATGTGATATTATCACGTGTTAGCATACCGCTGTTTTTATCCAGGTGTATTGATTTGCTCTAAATTAAGATAGATATCTTTTAGACAAATTAAAAATCTGCTTATATAATGTGGTAAATTCTCTTATTGGATGATTTTAAGAAAATGACTAGTGAACTGGTTTAAATGTTATTTTATTTAAAAATTACATAAGAATAGATCTTAACTACCTAGGAGATCTAGCCAGCATTGAAAGGGTTATTCTAACTGTCTGCTAAACTTTACGACCTTACGCTGCACTCTGAGGAATTCTGTTCTCTGTGTGAAAAGTTTTACTTTCAGTCTGTGTTAAAGATGGTAATAAATAAGTCTTGACAGATAATGCTGTTTTAGCCATTGAAACGTAATACCCATTCCTTTGTATTGCATACCATTTTATACTGGATATTCATTGATTATTGTTATGCATGTTACATAATATTATTTGTTAATTATTGATTATCATAAATAAAATCTATTTTTATACATTGTGATATTAATTATATGAAATACATTTCACTTACGATAAACGTTCTTTGGGATCTGAGAATTGAAATAGTGGGCAATTCTCACTGTTACTATTATTATCCCATAAATATTCCCACAGCATGTCTCAGTTTTTACCACACTCAATAAAGCCCAGTCCTCCCTACGTAGGGTGTTCCGTCCCACTTTTCAAAATCGTTTTTCTGGGAGAGCTGGTCGCTCAAGGGGCCGAGCTACCAGTAGAGCAGCCTTTTCAGGCTACAGGCCCCGACCCACAGAGTATTGGTCCACGGGATACTCACGACCCTACCACAGGCAGCTGTTCAACACCAGAGGCTCAATTCGAGGACGTGGCTCTGCATCCCTGCGCGGACGCACTGCTTCAGGTAATGGACCTTGCTTATTTAAAAACTGTATCAATCGCAGGTCGATTAACATTCTTTTTCCCACAGTGGAAACTTCTTTCTCAGGATCTTTGGATCCTTCATACAGTCACAGGTTTCAAAATAGATTTTATCACACATCCAGTTCAATATTCTCACCCGACACCCTTAGGGATGTCAAAAGCAGATACTCTAACCTTGAACACAGAACTGACAAAATTGTTACACAAAGGGGCGATCGAACCTTCGCCTTTCCCTTGCACCTTCCTCAGCAATATATTTCTGGTTCGGAAGAAAACGGGGGACCATCGTCCCATTATCAACCTCAAGGCGTTGAATCGCTTTATCACATACCGTCATTTCAAGATGGAAGGTATCCATCTTCTCAGGGACTTGCTCTGCATGGGAGACTGGTTCTCCAGATTCGACCTCAAAGATGCTTATCTGACGGTCCCTGTAGCACCAAGTCACCGTGCCTTCCTCCAATTCCGTTGGCAAGGCGACATTTGGCAGTTCACCTGCCTCCCTTTCGGACTTTGTTCTGCTCCATGGTGTTTCACCAAGTTGATGAAACCAGTCATGGCGCTCCTTCGTTCTCAGGGCATACGTTCAATTATATATTTGGACGATATCCTGATCATGGCACAAGATCAGCAATTACTTCGCAAACACACACACATGACCTCTGCCCTCCTTCAAAACCTAGGTTTTGTCATAAATTACCAGAAATCAGACCTGGTACCTTCTCAAATAGTCCAATTTTTGGGTTTTCAGATAGATTCAGTTCAAGCAACTCTACAATTACCCTACTCCAAAATCAAAAACATAAAACGAGAGATTCAAAAATTACTCAAGTCACAACGACCTCGACTCCGCGACCTAGCACACGTGCTGGGTCTTCTGTCTGCATCAATTCAGGCTATTTTTCCAGGGCCCTTGCATTACAGAGCAATGCAACGGCTGAAAACCTCCTATTTACATCGCTCGACCTCCTACGACCAATTCATTTCCCTAACGGACGAAGTTCTCATCGAACTTCACTGGTGGCTTCGCAATATGGAAGCCTGGAATGGGAAAGCGATTTTCGGATCTCAACCAGATTTTATTCTGGAATCCGATGCCAGCCTACTCGGTTGGGGCGCTACGTGTGCCCAATCATACACAGGAGGTCTCTGGTCCCCGTCGGAACGAGCACTTCACATAAATTGTCTCGAGCTCATTGCCGGATCCTTCGCGATCCACAGCTTTGCCAAAGAAGCCTCCAACTGCTCTCTGGTACTTCGGATGGACAACATCTCCGCAGTACGATATGTAAACCGTCTCGGAGGGTCCAAATCGAAACTACTGTCAGACCTCACCAAGGATCTGTATCAGTTTTGCTTAGACAGGAATCTGTCTATTCGGGCCGAGTATCTCCCAGGACCCGACAATTTAGTCGCGGACTGGTTCTCACGTCACTGGAGGGATGCCAGCGACTGGCAATTAGATCCTCTTCTATTTCACCACATTCACCTATTGCGGGGACCGCTCACTCTCGACCTCTTCGCGTCTCGGCTGAATCGTCAAACAGACGATTATTTCAGCTGGTTACCAGACCCTCTATCCCTAGCTGTCGACGCTTTTCTCCAACATTGGCCACGGGACGGAGCCTATGCCTTCCCTCCCTTCTCCATGATTCAACGTACTCTCCACCAGGTCAAATCACAGGGGGTCAAGATTGTGATAGTTACCCCGTGGTTACCCAGACGTCTGGCGGGCCCAGACGTGGTTCCCCACTCTTCTGGAGCTTTCCACAGACTACCCCATCATTCTACCTCGCTCACATCGGGTTCTCAAGAACTCAACGGGCGACTACCATCCACTAGCTCTACAGGGCCACCTTCAGTTAGTGGCCTGGACAGTTTCAGGGGTGCTTGGCATGTCGCAGGACTTTCAAGCACTGCTCAAACACTCCTATGGGATTCATGGGCACCAGGAACCAGGCGCACCTATCTCGCCGCATGGCGAGTTTGGGTCAGCTGGTGTCTGGAGAGGGATTTCGATCCCGTTTCAACATCTCTCTCATCCATTCTAAATTTTCTATCATCCCTTTTCGATCAGGGTAAATCATACCGATCAATTAATGTTTTTCGTTCCGCCATTTCGGCGGGACATGACCCTATTGATAATTCCTTAGTTGGGAAACATCCTTCTGTGTGCAGACTTTTACGAGGCATTCGTTTGACGAGGCCACCTTCTGCCAAATACTCTGGCTTCTGGGACATATCTCGGGTCTTCGCATTGTTAGAGTCCTGGCCTCCTAACGAGGCCTTATCCCTTCGACAGCTCTCTGCAAAATTGGCCCTGCTACTGTGCCTGGTGTCATTCCGCAGAGTTTCTGACGTTCACGCTTTTGATTCACACGCTGTCTCCTTCCAACCAGAAGGGGTCCGATTTACGATTACTAGGCGCACTAAGACGAATTCCTCGTCTGTCTTTTACCCATACTTTCCCGACAGGCCGGCTCTCTGTGTGGCTCTGTGTACTCGTTGTTACACAGAGGCAACTGCCGCCCTACGTTCTCCTACCGGTCCTCTTTTCATCTCTTATGTCAGACCTCACAAACCGGTCTCTTCCCCCACTATCGCTCGCTGGATAAGATGGTTACTTATCCAAGCGGGAATCGATAGTTCATTTGGGGCCCATTCGGTTAGGGGAGCGGCCGCTTCCTCTGCCTTTCGGGCCGGCAGTTCATTAGCAGATATTTTGTCCTGCGCAGATTGGTCAAGGGAATCTACCTTTCGGACTTTTTATTTTAAACCAACACAAACACATGCGGCTTGTTCTATTATTCGAGAGCGTTAAAACAGCAAATATGAAGCCTCCTGTCTTGCCATAAAATTAGGGATTATTCTAGCTTGTAGTGAACGAATAATCTGAATTTTATTAAAGACAGGAGGCGAATATTTTCCCTCCCTTCGTTCACTCCGGAACCCACCGTCGAGGTAAGTCTCATAATCACTAATTAATGTATGATACCATTATTTACATACAAATCTGCTATATACGATTTGTTCATCTTGTGGTCCTACACCTATCTCATAGAGTGCTGATAGATCTTTATGATTTCGATTATTCTGTCAATTTGTGAACTATAATTGGAAATGGGGGGTTCAACTATATATATATTTTTTCTCTTGTCCGAGAAACCTTACTTTCACGAAGTCTCTTTTTTCTTTTAGTGTGAAGATCTCAAGTTTATTCGATCAACTTTCCGTTTACATGGTTGACTTCATCTCGAGTTTCAGCTTCGGGAACTGTTCCGGTTAAAGTTTACATGGTTGACTTGCTACTGACTGGCAACATCAAGAAAGAGGAAGTGGGAGGAGTTTGATGACACTATATTGTAGTTGAGATATGTTGTGATTGGTTGATTTTTCCATACAACATTGTTAACCATTTCTTTGCTGCTGGGAGTTACAGTAAAGAAAAATAAGCAAATATTCGCCTCCTGTCTTTAATAAAATTCAGATTATTCGTTCACTACAAGCTAGAATAATCCCTAATTGGCAGGTCCTATTGGCAAGTGCCTGAGGTGTCCAGTTCAGATCTTCACCTCTACATGGACACTGCGGGTTCCATTGGCTTTGGGGCAATTTTGGGGTCGCGGTGGTGCGCTGATACTTGGCCGGAGGCATGGTGTGCCTCTGGCCTAACTTGCCTTCCTTGAGTTTTTCCCCATAGTGGTGACGTTGGAATTGTGGGGCTTTGAATACCAGGACCGGCAGGTCATTTTTCATTGCAACAATCTCGGGGTAGTGCAAGTGATTAACCAGCTCTCTGCCTCTTCTCTGCCGGTGGTCCATTTGCTTCAGCACTTAGTGCTACGGTGCTTGTGCCTCAATGTGTCGTGTAGGGCGCTGCATGTTTTGGGGGTTCATAATGTGCCCACTCAGTATAAAAGAGTCCCCACCTCACTTCTTAGATTCTCGGAATCTTCGGCGGTACGCTGCATACCGGGCAAGCAAGGCTTAACTGCGTGGTAATGTTGTATATCCTCGTCTGGTATAGCCCGGAAGGCTTCAGCGGCTCTACCTGACAATTTGCCAGATAGAATGATGAACCGTTCGTCTGTGGGTACTTTGTGCAGCGCACATTGTCTCTCGGAATCTGCGAGATAGCCATCTATTTCTCCCTCTGCCTCTTGAAAATTCTTAAATTCTATAAAAGGCACCTTTTACCGTTCTGCAGAGGGTGTAATATTTGGCACAGCTGGTCTCTCTGCTCGCTATATGTCTGCCAACCGTAGCTGGTATTGCTGTTTCTCCCTGGCTTCTGCTTCAACAGCGTTGAATACTTGTGTGACAAGGTCCGCAGGAGGATTTGGCCCATACACCGCCAAGTTGCTCGGTCTAATTCCATTAGTTCGGCAATTAATTCCCGTGTAGGTTGGTTGCTGGCTGTGCAACCACGGCTTTCCAATAATTCCATTGTCCGTCTTTTCAGCTTTTCATTCGTTTAGCATTTCCTCTGGGGGAAAAATGACCATCCCACCGCTTGCCACCAAATGTGGCGGCCACCCCGAGAGAAGAAGGGTTTCCGCCGACAGAGATGTCGGCACAAGTAATGCTGTAGTATTCCCAAGCAGTATCCAAGCGGTAATGAAGCAGGTATAGCTGTTCCCTACAATCACGAGACGAGGCTCTGTGTTGAGGGTAAATTGAACTGTTTTAATGGGAGCCACAATTGGCCTTATATGCAAGTCCTCATGCAAGGGGTATCTGATTACATATTCCAGGGGCATTCCCCACTGGACCTGAGAGGGGACTACATATGTCCAGGACATACATAACAAAAACACCCCAAAATACACACTTAACAAGTAGGTTCCCCCTCAAGTCTTATATCCCTGAATAGCATGGAACTGAGCGCCCAACATATCCAGAAAGCACTCAGATCTTACAAACGCAGCCAAAACGCCACCAGGGTATAGTTTAGACCGACTGCATACGAGGCGCCTGCCTAAAAGAATTTCATATATTCAGGCTGAGCGGTCGGTCTCTTTCAGGAGTACAAAACAATAAAATAACTAAAGTAACCATTTGTACATAAGTTAGTCGTGTGCCCTTCGTTCAGGAGTTTGTTTCTACCGAACGCCACTCTTCTTAGTCGAATGGAACTGACCATATATGTGGGTGGAAGCCCCAGCGGTCTTCACACCATCGAGTGGCTTGTATTAGTTCCATACACTCGACAACCAAACACCGCTGTATGCATTCACAAAAAGAAGGGAGCCGCCACCTCATGTTTGTCCATACGAATGGCGGCCACCCAGTCGACCGCTTAGAATGTTGATAATAGCGGTTTGCGAAAGTGTGAAGGAGGTCAGGCAGGTCAATGTATGGCACACGGCTGTACTGGGTGGTCTGTCCGTTCGGTACTTTGTTCGGTATACAAACCAAATGGAGCAATCTGTTCGGTGATGTTAGTATACCGGACCATTCAAAGTCAAACAATAATTCAGGGACAGGGTGATCTGTCACAGTTGGAACTAGTGGGAAAATTGTCTGTGACCTAATCAATCCCTTACAAAACATGGGTTTTTACCTGTGTGTGTGTGTGTGCGTGTATATATATATATATATATATATATATGTTCTCCTCTCCTGTCCCCCTGTCCTTTTGTATTGTCCTCATGTGTGGCGGACAGCCAGTATATCATCACATACCTGGATAGCCCTGATCTGAGTGACCATCATAACCAAAAAGCACTCAGATCGGTTTGGTAGTATTGAATTGCAATCGAGGAGAAGTTTTTACTGGCCTTGCACAAGGTAGAAGCCCAAAATAGTTCCAGAGGAATCTTGGCAAGGGCTGGTCTCAGTTCGCCGGATTTTATATGAAAAGCATACACCATATACGAAAGATTTCAAGTATCGATTGCTCCTCCCAGTCGGTAGTTCGTATCTACCGAATGCCGTTCATGTAGAGGTTGGGAACTTGAATGGGTAGCAGTTCCATCTTCACCTATTTTCGCGGGTGTGCCTAGCCAAAATCCAATCCAGGCACTCGATGACCAAGTACCGCTGCCTGCCTTCAGGAGACAAAATGGCCACACTTCATTCTGCTGACTACGTGTGTTCGGTTGCACGAAATGGTGGCCACCCAGGGGAGCATTCTATTAATTGTTTCTGTTGTGGTTTTTGTACTGGATACTTAGCAGTCAATGTTCTAATGAGGCGCAGGGGTGGTCCTCGTTTGGGAACCGAACCAGGTAGGTTCGAACAAATAAACATAAATAAAACTAAATTCACACCATGTTCTGCTGTCCTCCTCTCCTGTCCCCCTGTCCTGTCTTCTCCTGTCACCCTGTTCTCTTCTCCTCTCCTGTCCTGTCCCCGTCCTCCTCTCATGTCCCTCTGTTGTCCTGTCCCCCTATTCTCCTCTCCTGTCCCCGTGTTCTCCTCTCCTGTTTCCCTGTCCTCCTGTCCTGTCCCCCTATTCTCCTCTCCTGTCCCCCTGTTCTCTTCTCCTGTCCTGTCCTGTCCCCGTCCCCCTCTCCTGTTTCCCTGTCCTCCTCTCCTGTCCCCCTGTCCTCCTCTCCTGTCCCCCCGTTCTCTTCTCCTGTCCTGTCCCCGTCCTCCTCTCCTGTTTCCCTGTCCTCCTATCTGGCTGTTTGTCATGAGATTGATTTTTCATTCTCCAAGCGATTCCTCGCTGTGAATTACTAAGCATTCAGTCCGATCAATACTCTGCCTTTGGCCTCTCATTACACCATGTTCCAAATTATTATGCAAATCCTATTTAAGTGTCACAAAGATTAAATATTTTGTATTTCAGTTTAACTCATGGATGGCATTGTGTCTCAGGGTTCTTTTAATCACTGAAAACATTCCGGACACCTGTGATAATTAGATTGCCAGGTGAGCCCAATTTAAGGAAAAACTACTAAAGGAGGGTGTTCCACATTATTAAGCAGAGCACCATTTTCATGCAATATGGGGAAGAAAAAGGATCTCTCTGCTGCCGAAAAGAGTGAAATAGTTCAATGCCTTGGACAAGGTATGAAAACATTAGATATTTCACGAAAACGTAAGCGTGATCATCGCACTATTGAGAGATTTGTGGCTGATTCAGAGCACAGATGGGTTTGTGCAGATAAAGGCACATTGAGGAAGATTTCTGCCAGATCCATGCATCGGATCAAGAGAGCAGCTGCTAAAATACCATTACATAGCAGCAAACAGATATTTGAAGCTGCTGGTGCCTCTGGAGTCCCATGGACATCAAGGTGTAGAGTCCTCCAGAGTCTTGCAACTGTGCGTAAACCTTCTATTCGGCCACCAATAACCAATGCTCACAAGCAGAAACGGCTGCATTGGGCAGAAAAACAGTCTTGTTCACTGATGAGTGCCGTGCAACGCTGGATGGTCCAGATGGATGGAGTAGTGGATGGTCACCCTGCTCCAACAAGGCTGTGACGTCAACAAGGCGGTGGTGGAGTCATGTTTTGGGCCGGAATCATGGGAAGAGAGCTGGTCGGCCCCTTTAGGGTCCCCGAAGGTGTAAAGATGACCTCTGCAAAGTATATGGAGTTTCTGACTGACCACTTTCTTCCCTGGTACAGAAGGAAGAACTATGCTTTCCGTATTAAAATCATCTTCATGCATGACAGTGCGCCATCTCATGCTGCAAAGAATACATCTGCATCAATGGCTGCTATGGGGATAAAAGGAGATAAAGTTATGGTGTGGCCCTCATCCTCCCCTGACCTCCGTCCTATTGATAACCTTTGGAGCATCCTCAAGCAAAAGATCTATGAGGGTGGGAGGCAGTTTACATCCAAACAGCAGCTCTGGGAGGCTATTCTGACATCTTGCAAACAAATTCAAGCAGAAACTGTCTAAAAACTCACAAGTTCAATGGATGCAAGACTTGTGAAGCTGCTATCAAATAAGGGGTCCTATGTTAAAATGTAACGTGACCTGTTAAAATGTTTAAAAAGTTAAAATGTTATAAGTTTGATTGAAATAGCTTTTCAGTAAATATGCTGCAAACACAACAAATGACAATTTTCAGTTCTTTACAACCTGTAAAGTGTTTTGAAACTTACTGTGCGTAATAATTTGGAACAGTGCATTGTAAGTTTTATGTTTAAAAAAAATACTGTTATCATTAGGAGGTTTGTTCAATAAAATTTGAATTGTACTCTTAATAGTTGATAACATGAGAATTATGCTGACTGTTATTTACATCAATTATTTAGGTAAATGAGAAAAATATAATTTGCATAATAATTTGGAACAGGGTGTATGTAAGACAGTTCTGGTTCCCTTCCAGCCTTTGCCCACGCTGGGGATCACGTCTGCTGTCATGTGAGAGATTTACTAAACTGTCACCAACACTTATACTGTTAATTATCTGCAATTTGTTTGGAGCAATTTAATAAATGTGTCCTTTTTGTCATCTGTTGGATTTACTCCTAACTGTGTATCCTAAGCCCTCCAAGAATATTCTGCTGTATCTCTGCTTGAAGGCTGCTATGTGCATCTACAACTCTCTATTTTAAAACGTATATTTATTGTTAATCTTATCACGATTCCTCCTTTTTCATGTGATTGCCAGTGCTCTGGCTATCCTCTGCATTAAGCATGGGACCCTCCTGTAGTTTGTGAGATCTCAATAAGTGGTAAAAATGAACGACTTCATGTTGCATTGGAGAAGACGAGGCGGCAGCAAGGCCAGAGGGATGTCTTTTGATCACATTTCGTTGTTGGGGAACTGGGGCATGCTTTCAGGATTTTGGAAGGTTTTGCTTTGTATAATTCTGTTTATAATCTGTCTCTTGGCCGCAGCTTTGAAACTAGTTCACAAAGGCGGAAATTCATCAGATCTTTGTCCAGGCTGGGGAGGGTTGAGTTTGTTTGGTGTGTTTAGCAGCTCTGAGAGTAGCAGCTGTGAAGATGTATGGCGTACATTCTTTATTTAAAGGAACTCGCTAATGTTAAGTATATTTAGCTATAGAATGTCCTCCTCCCAACCCCCCCATTACTGGAACTCTGGAAGCAACAGAACCGGTATAGCTTAATGTATGGGGACACACCTAGTGGCTGTCACTT
>OW240915.1:332158473-332199822 GCA_933207985.1 Pelobates cultripes
CCTCACTCCCCTGATCTGTAGGCTGTCTCTGGCCCCCATCCCTCACTCCCCTGATCTGTAGACTGTCTCTGCCCCCCCATCCCTCACTCCCCTGATCTGTAGGCTGTCTCTGGCTGCATGTGTTGCTCCCCTGCGGTTTCAATCAGCAGAGAGAAGCAGGGATAAGATGCAGCTTCCTATCCCTGTCTCTCTCCATACACAGCGCCACCTACTGGCAGGCGCCGGTATTGCAGTTCATTTTCAATTACACGAAAAATAGCAGAACAAGCTGAAAAATCCAGGGGGGGGGGGCAAGTTCCCCCCCTTGCCCCCCCCCTGCGGACGCCCATGAGTATGCCATGCATAGCAATCCCCAGTGTGATTATAACAGCTCCCTCCAATAACAAGACAAGAAAAACTGTTTAAACCTTTATTTCCCTTGGGACCAGCCCATAGGGTCACAACATTGCTGTGAAAACGCAATAAAATCACAAACAGTCAAACCATAGCAAGCAACACACAGTGACTTATCACAACACAATGGCACAACTGCAGGGCCAGATTGGAAATTAAAAGCAGCCCTGGAAAAAAATTATTTACCAGCCCCATAGTGTGTAGATACAGAGTTAGAAAAGATAACTTAAAATTAAAAATTATAGGCTTCAAAATAAACAAAAGTGCAGCTTTATTTTAAATCCTAGGCATTTGTTCCGTTTTGAACGTGACGTCACTTCCAGGAAAAAAACGGTGTGTAAGGAAACACGAGAGCAGCAGCAGTAGAAGCCTAGCTACCCAACCAGATTATCATTATCGCGGCAGTACAGTGAGTTTGAACTACACCCTCGGGGCTGCACCTATGGAACTTTAGCCACTCAAGTCAAGTTTATGTTCTGCATTTTAAAAGGGTACGTGCACATTTAAATTATGTTTCTTATGACAATTCAATACGTACTCACGTTACAACACCTTAACAGTGTCTTGGATATACGTGGGACTTAAAAAATGTTAAACTATTTCGGCAGATTCTTCACAATTACTAATGTCACGATATATAACGTTGTGACGGTCTAAATAGGTATCACCGTCTAGTATTCCCTTATCCCAATAAAATAATATCGCCAATAATCCACAGAGTAAAATATCGCTGCTATCGCAGAATAATCCACACATGAGCCAAAGCTAAATGCTGGAACAAGACTGGTTTAATGGAAGCAATGGCATTCAATCAGGGCCGTCTTTAATAACGAATGGACCCTGGGCAAGTGTTTGCTTGGGCCCCCTGTGCCCTGCCGCTCTCGCCCCTCACTCCCTGGTATGCAATCACGGCATCCATCCCAACGCAGTGGCGGTACTAAAGTAGAATGAATTTTATTGGGACCCCAATTGCAAGGTTGGACTAAAGGTAGAACCCCATCTGTCGTGCAACTCCAACAATGCTTTGACAGCTGGGACTCTACCAATTTCCCATGCTTGCAGGGTTGTATTTAGCATTGAGCCATGTTAGTATGTTTGAATGTAAGCATGTGTTTGTATGGAGTATGTTTGTGTGAATGTGTTTGTATGTGGTACTGGAGTTTGAATGCAAGTGTGTATTTATGTGTAGTGTTTGTTTTTGAATGTAGGAGTGTGCTTGTATGTAGTGTTGACGTTTCAATGCAGGAGTGTGTTTTTTATGTAGTGTTGAAGTTTGAATGGAGGGGTGTATTTGTATTTAAAGTTGCGGCTCAGATGCACAGGTACACACTCTGACGCACAAGCAGATACACAGATACATACACTGACTACATACAGATAAACAGGCACATACATTGACAGACACACTGACACAGGTACATATATTGACACACACACAGACACATACACTGGTAGACGTACTGACAGACATACTGACACAGGCACATATACAGACATACTGACACACAGACACATATACTGACATACTGACACACACACACAGACACATACACTGATCAACATACTGACACACATACACTGACAGAAATACTGACACCCACACACTGACAGATATACTGACACCCACACACTGACAGATATACTGACACCCACATACACTGAGAAATACTGACACACACACACAGGCACATACACTGACACACACACACAGACATACTGGCACACAGACAGATATACTGACACATGCATACACATGCACTAACAGACATAATGACGCACTGACAGACATACTGACACATACACATACTGACACACACAGATATACACACACATATATACTGACACACAGACAGACATACTGACACACACACACAGACATACTGACACACACACATGCTGACACACACACACATACACTAACACACACATACACTAACACACACATACACTAACACACATACACTAACACACACACTAACACACATAAACACACACACACATACACTAACACACACATACACTAACACACACACTAACACACATACACTAACACACACAAACACACACATACACTAACACACACATACACTAACACACTAACACACACATACACTAACACACACACACACTAACACACACATACACACACAAACAAACACTAACACACACATACACACAAACACACATTTTTAAAAAAAAATGTAATCCCCCCAGCCTCCTTACCTTTTGGAGTGCTGGGGGGATTCCCTGGGGTCCAGTGGTGCTGCTGACACCAGGCGGGCGGCCGGTCGGGCAGGCGGGCGCGCGAGGGAGCACTCAGTGCTTCCTCTTCAGCTCCCTCGCGCGCCGTGTAGGGATGCTGGCGCCGGAAGATGACGTCATCTTCCGGCTCCGGCATCAGTGCGGTGCGCGAGGGAGCTGAAGGGGAAGCACTGAGTGCTCCCTCGCGCGCCCGCCTTCCTGCCCGACCGGCCACCCGCCCGCCAGGGTCAGCGGGGCCCACGGGGCAGGTGCCTCGGGCCCCCCAAGAGAAACTGGGCCCGGGGCAGCTGCCCCGTTTCCCCCGCGTTAAAGACGGCCCTGCATTCAATTCAATAACAGATTCCTCCTCTGACCCAGCGAGATAATTGAGTTTTAGCAACATACTAAACCAGGGCCGTCTATAATATGATTAGGACCCTGGGCAATGCATTTTCTTGGGCCCCCTGGGCCCTGCTCCTTCCCCCTCAACCCCCTAATTACACCCAACCCGCAATCACACTGACAGACATACTGACACATACGCACACAGACAGACATATTAAAACATTCTCAGATACATACTGACAGACATATTGACACACATTCAGACATACTGACACACACACAGACAAACATTCATGAATACACAGACACATAAACTGACAAATATACTGACACACACAGACGCATACACTGACAGACCTATTGACACACACACACACAGGCATTCTGACACACACACACAGACATACACATACATACACACACACATAGAGACATACACACACACAGACATACTGACATACACACACACACAGACAGACATAGACACACAGAGACATACTGACACTCACAGACATACATACACACATACTGACACACACACACAGACATACTGACATGCACACAGACAGACATAGACACACACACAGACATACATTTAGCCACCCTCCAGTTTCTTACCTTTTTCTGGAGGGTGGTTTCCCTGGTCCAGTGGCAGGCTGAGGCAGATGGGAGTTCTCCTCTGGAACTCCCCTCCTCCCTGCCTTTCTCCTCCCGCGCGGTTGTGATCTCCGGTGGGAGGAAGTGACGCGCGGCACTCACTTCCTCCCAGCCGGCTGCCAAAAAGGAAGGGGCCCGGTCACGCTGTTTAAGTGTCACAGCGCCCGACCGGGCCCCTGCTGACACATGCCCACCGGGTGGCCCTTAGTGCATGGGTCACCCGGGGGCCTCCTTACAGTGCGGCTGGTGTGGCTCTGTGCAGCCGCCCCGCCAGGTCCATGGGAGCTGCTCAAATCGTGGGGCCCACGAGGCAGCTGCTCTGGGGCCCCTCAGGAGCAACTGGGCCCAGGGCAGCTGCCCCGTTTTCCCCGCGTTAAAGACGGCCCTGTACTAAACTCAATTATCTGCTGGCCAGAAAAGTTAACAACTTTCAAAATGTTAGAAATATATTGTAACGGCACCCCGGGCGTTTAGAAGATCTTCCCCTTCCAGAGACACATAGAAACATAGAATGTGACGGCAGATAAGAACCATTCGGCCCATCTAGTCTGCCCAATTTTCTAAATACTTTCATTAGTCCCTAGTCTTATCTTATAGTTAGGATGGCCTTATGCCTATCCCACGCATGCTTAAACTCCTTTACTGTGTTAACCTCTACCACTTCAGCTGGAAGGCTATTCCGTGCATCCACTACCCTCTCAGTAAAGTAATACTTCCTGATATTATTTTTAAACCTTTGTCCCTCTAATTTAAGACTATGTCCTCTTGTTGTGGTAGTTTTCTTCTTTTAAATATAGTCTCCTCCTTTACTGTGTTGATTCCCTTTATGTATTTAAATGTTTCTATCATATCCCCCCTGTCCCGTCTTTCCTCCAAGCTATACATGTTAAGATCCTTTAACCTTTCCTGGTAAGTTTTATCCCGCAATCCATGAACCAGTTTAGTAGCCCTTCTCTGAACCCTCTCTAAAGGTATCAATATCCTTCTGAAGATACGGTCTCCAGTACTGTGTACAATACTCCAAGTGAGGTCTCACCAGTGTTCTGTACAATGGCATGAGCACTTCCCTCGTTCTACTGCTAATACCTCTCCCTATACAACCAAGCATTCTGCTAGCATTTCCTGCTGCTCTATTACATTGTCTGCCTACCTTTTAAGTCATCAGAAATAATCACCCCTAAATCCCTTTCCTCATATGTTGAGGTTAGGACTCTATCAAATATTCTGTACTCTGCCCTTGGGTTTTTACGTCCAAGATGCATTATCTTGCACTTATCCACATTAAATGTCAGTTGCCACAATTCTGACCATTTTCCTAGTTTACCTAAATCATTTGTCATTTGGCTTATCCCTCCTGGAACATCAACCCTGTTACATATCTTGGTATCATCAGCAAAAAGACATACCTTACCATCAAGACCTTCTGCAATATCACTAATAAAAATATTAAAGAGAATGGGTCCAAGTACAGATCCCTGAGGTACCCCACTGGTGACAAGTCCAAGCTTCGAATATATTCCATTAACTACAACACAGGCAGCTACTGTAGACACCAATCCACCGAACCGGAGAAGCATATGAATGCTCTCAAACATACGAATACTGTAAACAGCCGAATAGGAAAAACCATACGAATAGGTTTACACTCCAGGCAGTCGAACTGGAACAGCATACAATAAATCCCCCCAAGAACGAGACAAGGCTCCGTTTTGAGGGTCAAGCAGGAACAGACAGAGCTGTGGGTTTATTGTTCTTATATACACATTAGTACCACCCACAGGGTTTTGGAAACCAACCAATAAACACATACAATACACTCAGATACTCCCACACAAAATCCTCCCCTCTGCCTGTGATACAATTACCTTACACAATGGGTAATGTAATTATCACCGGCAGAGAAATACAGTTTTTCCACATTATTCATAACCAAAGGAAGCATGGCTTTTCTGCCCAAAACCAGTTCCACAGAGTCTTCTATCCTGGAGATAATTGGGAAGTAATCCAATTATCTCCAAGGACAGAGGCAAAACTCCATTAAGCACATGGCAGTAAAAAGACAGTAAAATACAATAAAATACACAAGGTTACATTTATTACATAAAATACAGACATGCAACATATGCCCAGATAGCTTAGGTCTGAGCGCACATTATTACTGAATGGCGCTCAGAGCACACACATACAGTTCAATTGCCATGGAGCCAAAGTCTTTCCCATTTTCCCATTATACGAATGGGCTCCATGGCATAGCTATCTGGGGTATCACTGCTCAAACAGGGCAAGCACCAAATGACCCGGCTTTCTTGTCTTTGCAGGGGAAAATCAATCCTTTTAACATGGGGCCATAATCCAAAGGCAACAGGCGAGCAACCAGGCTTCTCCAATGCAATGTGGCGAGATTGCTCTCGTCACAATCGTTTTTTTTGGAATGATCTCAATAGGTTCCTTGTGAAATACCACTGTGGGTCACATTAGCAATCATTTCACTGTGAGCCATGTCTCTCCTTTAGAGATGGTTCTTGGAGGTAGTCCTCACAATCACAGAACTTGTATAGTGTGCAGTCCAATTCAGTTCAGGTGCTTCCTACTTGTTAACATAATTCCAATGCAGTTTTAAAACGACAGCTAGGGTTGATGTTATGATAATGCTGCAGATTGTAAGGAGGAGACACCATAACCAATTTTCTATCATCCTTTTGCTTCCATCTTTGCATTTCTTTCTTACTGTATAAGATAATTCAGGTTCAGTCTGTTTTCTCCAGAGTCTTTCTTATAATGATGTTGATGATTCATTTTTCATACATTCCATGTTAACTGTGAATGTATCACGTCTGTCTGTTCATCCTTCTCATTTGCAGGTTCAGATGTCAGATCATGATTCAGTCTGTTACGTGGCTATGATTCTGGTGGCATTTCTGTCGTCCTCTGTTTGATTTATCTTGTCATCTTTAACAGCATCCATTGTATCAGTCAGTGTTTCTGTGAACGTCTTGGAAGCAGGGCCGTCTTTAACGCGGGGCAAACGGGGCAGCTGCCCCGGGCCCTGTCCCTGCTGGGGGGCCCGAGGTAACTGCCCTGTTTGCCCTCTGCCCGCAAACTATGGGGGCCCATCGGGTGGCCCATGCACTTAGGGCCACCCCGTGGGCCTGTGTCAGCAGGGGCCCGGTCGGGCGCTGTGGCGCTTTAACAGCGCGACCGGGCCCTTGCTTTTCGGCAGCAGTGGGAGGAAGTGACAGCCGTGCGTCACTTCCTCCCACAGAAACTCGAGCCGCGCGGGAGGAAGGCGGACCAGCTGTTCCGGAGGGGGCAAGGCCGGGAGAGCTTAACTCCCAGCCACCCCAGCCAGCCCACTGGACCCCAGAGAAGCCACCCTCCAGGACAAGGTAAGAAACTGGAGGGTGGTTATCAAAGTCTGTCAGTGTATCTGTATGTCTGGATGTGTGTTTGTCTGTCAGTGTCTGTGTGGTTCAGTATGTCTGTATGTGTGTATGTCTGTCAGTGTGTCAGTACGTCTGTGTGTGAGTCTGTCAGTGTCTGTGGTTCAGTGTGTATGTGTGTTTCAGTATGGCTGTCTGTGTATGTCAAAATGTCTGGATGTGTGTTTGTCAGTGTCTGTGGGTATGTGTGTTTCAGCATGTCTGTGTGCCAGAATGTCTGTCTCTGTGCCAGTATGTCTGTCAGTGTGCCAGTATGTCTGTCAGTATGTCTGTGTGTGAGTCTGTCAGTGTCTGTGGTTCAGTGTGTATGTGTGTTTCAGTATGGCTGTCTGTGTATGTCAAAATGTCTGGATGTTTGTTTGTCAGTGTCTGTGTGGTTCAGTATGTCTGTATGTGTGTATGTCTGTCAGTGTGTCAGTATGTCTGTGTGTGAGTCTATCAGTGTCAGTGTGTTCAGTGTGTTCAGTGTGTATGTGTGTTTCAGTATGGCTGTCTGTGTATGTCAAAATGTCTGGATGTGTGTTTGTCTGTCAGTGTCTGTGGGTATGTGTGTTTCAGCATGTCTGTCTGTCTGTATGTGTGTTTCAGCATGTCTGTCTGTATGTGTGTATGTGTGTTTCAGCATGTCTGTCTGTCTGTGTGCCAGAATGTCTGTCTGTGTGCCAGTATGTCTGTCAGTGTGTCAGTATGTCTGTGTGAGTCTGTCAGTGTCTGTGTGTTTCAGTATGGCTGTCTGTGAGTTTCAAAATGTCTGTATGTGTGTATATCTGTCAGTGTCTGTGTCTGTGTGTTTCAGTCTGTCTGTGTGTGTGTGCCAGAATGTGTGTATGTCTGTCAGTATGTCTATGTGTGAGTCTGTCAGTGTGGTTCTGTATGTCTGTGTTTGTCAATATGTCTGTCAATGTCTGTGTGTTTCAGTATGTCCGTCTGTCTGTGTGTATATGTGCCAGTACGTCTGTCAGTGTATCTGTATGTCTGTGTGTGTGAGAGTCCATCAGTGTCTGTGTGGTTCAGTATGTCTTTGTGTATGTGTGTTTCAGTATGGTTTTCTGTGTGTGAGTGTGTGTCAGTACGTCTGTCAGAATGTGTCTCTGTATCTGTATGTTGTCCATTTGTATTTGTGTGTGTATCTGTATGTGTCAGTGTTTGTATCTGTATATCTGCATGTGTGTCAGGTTGTGTATCTGTGTGTCTGTCTGTCAGTGTGTGTGTCGGTGTATCTATAAGTAGTCAGTGTGTGTACCTTTGTATCTGCATGTATGTCAGTGTTTGTATCTGTGTGTGTGTCTATGTGTGTGTCAGTGTATCTATATGTAGTCTGTGTGTATCTGTATGTTCTTGTGTGTTTCTATATGTGGTCAGTGTGTATCTGCATGTGTGTCAGGTAGTGTATTTGTGTGTATCTAGACGTAGTCAGGGGGCCCAAGTAAATGCTCGCCCAGGGTCCAATCTAAATTAAAGACGGCCCTGCTTGGAAGTATTTAGCAGGTTGTAAAATATCAAAACTTACTGTTCTCTGTTGGGTCTGATTGTTTTCTGTAGTAAAAGTTCTCAGAGTCACCCTCTCCAGGACAAACTGGCCAACAGTAGGAAATAGGTGGTGGTGCAAGGCGAGGTGGGCTGGAAAAAGAATTCCCTAAATTTCTCTAATAGAACCAATGGTTCTAAGCTCTCCCTGGTGCAGAAATATGTTTGTCAGTGAAAAACATGTAACATTTCATATGGTGTCTCACCATTTGTATCATCAGGTATGTTGTGAATGCTCATCTGTACCATAGGAATAAATAGATACCACTGTGTGGGGCAAGCAACTAGTAACTTGGTTAATAGTCATTTAACCTCAGCATTTTCCCAGACCACAACCCCACTTCTTTGGGTGTGGTTGGGGCACTGAAATCCCAAAGTAACCCAAATGTGGTTGCCCAGTTTTAGGTTTCCTTTGCAGTAACTGCAGGACCACCATCCAAATGGTAATGGTAAAAGTACACCTATTTATACCTTAGGTGTCTCCATTTTGGGGTTACCGTAGTTCATATATGAAAAAGTAACACTTCTTTTACTTTATTCAATTTAGGACCTCCCTTAACTTGGCAAACATACAAGGCCATAACTAAAGGGTGTATACGTCATGGGAATTTTCCTGACTTAATTCAAGATGGCATCTTAAAGTCTGAATAGCTTATCTGTTGTTTATACTAAGACGTAAGTGCACAGTCGTGGGAGATTCCCGGATTTGGGGAAGTTCCATTAACTTGGGGTTACCACAGTATATTGTGTACTGCAAGAGTCGTAGCATAGCCTTGAAACTTGTTTATGCATTATTGTTATTGTAATTTGTCTGGGACAAAATGGCGCAAACATATTATGCACTGAGGTTATTGCTTAAAGAAACAGTTATGAAAAACAATATGTTCCATTTCTAACACCTTGTCAGTTTGCTGCAATATCTCTTAAAGACAAAGTACACAGTTTAAGAAATACAATATTTCATTCTAAAACTTGTAATATTTGCATTTGCCCATAACAGTAGCAACTCCGGACCCTCAGTTTCAAGACCTCATATTGAATTAGGCCAACTCCTAGCGCACGGTAGAATGCTGTCACAAAGAGCTTTGTCAGAGAACACCAAGCGAACATACAAACGGGCTCTTGATATTTTTGTAAAATTTACTAGGGAATTCCAGGTGGTAGACATGTTCGCAATGGAATCTTTGGTGGCGCTCGCTTCCTTTTGCCACCTCAATTTACATTTGTCTTACAATACAATTAAACTTTACCTCACAGGGGCGGACGTATGACGTGATGACGTTGACGTCGTGAGGCGGGATCAGGAAAAGTCAGCGAGTGAGGGGTAGACAACGCGGCTAGAACGCGGCTCGAGTGAGACGACTAAGCGACGACCCACACATGGGGCTCTAAAAGTCTGCCGGGCTGCTGCTTAAAACGGCTAAATAATAAGCAGTGGAGATCGAGGACAAGGAGGGGGGAGAAGCCGGGAGAGAGACCTGGGACCAGCGTTTAAGATAAGTGTGACAAAGGGAGGAGGAAAGAGGAGGAAAGAGGAGGAAAGTCGCTCAGAGAATCATACTACCAAAGGGATCAACAAAATGAAGGTACAATGTGTGAAACTGATTTAAGAGGGGGGCCTTTGAAAGACTAAAGACTAAAGCACTAAAGCGGCTGAAGGATTAAAGTGATTACCAGCAACTATGCAATGAACAGCAATGAATATTTAGCCGTGTTAAAGATTTAAAATTTGAAAAAAAAAAAAAGTATAAAAAAAAAAAGAGAAAAGAAAATGGATATAAAATAAAATTATTTATCTCTGCCTGCATTAAAAAATAGGAAAAAAAAAATATACTAAGGGCTTTTAAAGTTGAAAATGTATTATTCAGCATTAAAATAAGGTCTGAGGTCTCCCAATTGGCACAGATGGAAAAGTAAATATTTACAAAATATAAATTTCTGACCGGGATTTGTGCTTTCTTTTTTCTCTCCTCGTTAAATTTTGCCACAATAACCCCTTCTCCTCCACTAATATACGCAAAACATATATGTATTAACATCAAAAAACCTAAAAACCTAAGTTAAAGGAGAAACTAAGAAAATTAAGAAAAGATATGGCTACAAAAAAAACTCAAGAAGATAGGAAAAAAAAAGAAAAGAAAGATCCACAGTCTGATAAAAGACTTTCGGGGTATTTTTCACCTGCACCTTCTCAACAGAAGGCTCAAAGTAATCCAAAGGACTCGGAAGAGAATCTGGAAACAAATTACAGTTCAATTAAAGAGGTACATTTAAAAACACCTATGACAGAAGATATACTTACAAAAAATCTGGAGAAATTCTATAGAGCTATAGGAGAAGATATGACGGCTAATACGAGAGAATTAAAGCAGGAATTTAAAATGATTCAGGTTAAATTAATAGAAATGGAGGAAAACTTCATAAAATTAGAAAAAAAATACATCACAAGTCAAGAAATAATTGTTGGTCTCACAAATAAAATAGGAGTACTTGAAACAAAAATCTGGGATATGGAAGATAGATCCAGGAGAGCAAACATCAGAATAAGAAATATCCCAGAAGAAGTATCCAAGGAAAAACTTGAAGACTTTCTCCTGGAATTCTTCAAGAATTTGATATCGGATGGGGACCCTCACGATTATTTAATAGACCGGTGTCATCTATTACCAAAACCGTATAATGTTTCGGAGAATTTAGCAAGGGATGTAATGGTGAAATTTCACTCCTACAAAACTAAAGAACGAATAATGGCAGCCATGAGGAACAAGCCGACAGTGGAGGAAAAGTTTAAGAACTTAAATATATTTCAAGATCTATCATTTACAACAAGATCGTGGCAAAAAACTTTTAAGGATTTACTGTTAATCTTGAGACAGAAGAACATCAACTATAGATGGGGCTTTCCTTCATCATTGAGAGTGTCTTGGAATGGAAAAACTGAAAATTTCGACTCTAAAGAATCATTGAACAGTTGGATGGAACAAGCAAAGATCAAGTGATAACTGAAAAACTTCTTTTTTTTTTTATATCGGATAAGGATTATGATTATAAAACACAACTGAGTGAAGAAGATAAAAACACTTAAAATAATATTAAGCTTAAAATCAGTAGTACACGAGATTAAAGGGGTAGAATAACTAATGTTAAAATGAACAGGTAGAAACAGATATGTAATAGATAGGAAGGTGAATGTATAGTTCAAAATAAAAGGAGTAGGACTTATAAAATATAATAAAGATGAAGAAGATATGAACACTTTAAAAGATTTGAAACACATAACTATTAGAAAATGGTAAAATTGTTAATGATAAGAACACAAGGAAGAAATTGAAGTCACGTAATAGAAGTACAGTTTTTTTTGTTTTGTTTTTTAAAATATCTCAACGCACTCAGGTATAGACCTGAGTGCGTTGAGATATTTTAAAAAACAAAACAAAAACAGAAATAGGCACCTCCTCCTCAAGGATAATTTCTTTTCCCAGCCATGTGTCCGTGGTTGAGACACAATAACCGATATGGCGAGAATGCGATTCTCGCATATCGAGAAAATGGCTCTCCCATTTTTGATGGATGAGAGGCCATTTTTTCCTATCTGGTTTATAACCAGAAAGGAAGGGTATGAATGTTTTAATATATGTGTTGTGTTATTGTTGTGGTTGAACATGCCGTCGGGGATACTGGGAGGTTTTTGCGGGGAAAATAGTTAAAATGTTATCAGCTAACACTCAGGGCCTGAACTCTCACTCTAAAAGAGCATTAGTATACGACTCTATGGTTAATCAAAAGATAGAGATAGGTTTCCTGCAAGAGACACATTGGAGACTGATCGATAAGGTAAAATGGGGAGGAGAAAGATTCCCATACTTGTTCCAGGCTTCGCTCAACGATTGTAAAAAAAGGGGGGTTGCTATATTGGTGGCAAATATGGTGAAATTCGAACTAATATATCAATATGCGGATAGGGAAGGTAGATTTTTAATTGTTATTTGTAAAATAAATGAAATTAAATATACTCTAGTCAATATATACCTGCCAAATTCTTTCCCTGTGGTTACTTTAAGAAAGATTTTGGAACAAGTGGAAATGATTAAGACTGGAGTATGTTTGATTGCAGGAGATTTCAATTGTGTGTTGGATCCAGTTTTAGATAAGAAACTTAGCATTAAGACCTCAGTGAACAGCTCAGTAGCTAAAATGGCAAAAAGCCTTAGAAATATAAAAAACGAGTTCGATTTTTTTGATTTATGGAGATCTTCTTACCCAGAGAAACTGGATTATACTTTTTTCTCTAGAGTCCATTATTCATATTCACGTATTGATATGATTTGGGGGGATACATGGTCGGATCATAGTATTAATATATGGACTATGAAAGACCAGTGGAACATTAAAAATAGAACGACATGGAGAATAAACGATTATATACTACATAATAAAAAAAATCAAGAGGTTCTTAGAACCCAGATAGATAGATTCTTTAAAGATAATAAACCTAATGAAACTACACATTTCAATAACTGGTGTACCTTTAAAGCTACAATAAGAGGCAGCTTAATAAGTATGGAAGCGTACTATAAAAAATCTAAGAGAGAAGAACTAATTCCCTTACTTGATAAATTAGAGGAAAAATCTAAAGAGAATAAAAAAACTCCTTCTAGAGAGAACTCGGAGGTTATTGTTGAGATCCAAAATCAAATTAACCAAATAAAAATTGAGAAAAATACAAAGATAATGGGGAAATTGAAGTTGAAAGAATACAGTACAGGTAACAGAGCAGATAAACTTTTAACTAAGAAGTTGAGAGAAAAAACTGCCTCCAAAAAAATCACTAGAATAAAGAGGAATGAAGAGACATATATTTCCCCCAAATCCATTGGTCAATGTTTTAACTCATATTACAGTGAATTATATTCCCTTTCAATCCAGGATAAGGAGATAGATAAATATCTAGAGGGTATTAATACTCCAGTAATATCAGAGGAGCAAAAAACAAGTCTTAATACTCTAATAACGGCTCAAGAGGTGGAAGAAGTTATTAAAAAACTGGAGAATAACAAGACCCCTTGCCCAGACGGATTTTCAAACTTATTTTATAAAGCCTTTGGAGATTTACTTATAAAACAACTGGTAGATCTATTCAATAATATTGTAGATAGAGGACAATTTCCAAAGGAAATGTTGAGAGCAAACATATTACCAATTCCAAAGCAGAATAAAGACCAGGGGGAAGTGGAAAACTATAGGTCAATTTCTCTTATAAATACAGATGTAAAGATTTTTTCTGCAATAATAGCAAATAGATTAAAACCCACTTTAAACAATATAATCGACCCTGATCAAATAGGGTTTGTTCCGGGAAGAATTTCTTCAGATAATACAAGGTGTATAATAGACATTATAGATTTAGCGAATAGAACAGAAATACCTATGACAATTTTAACAGTTGACACAGAAAAGGCTTTTGATAGGGTTGACTGGGAATTTATGAGTAAGTCTTTGCTGAAATTTGGTTATCAGGGTTGGATCCATAGAGCTATAATGTCCTTATATCTTGGTCCTTCGGCTAGGACAGTAGGACCTAATATATGTGCTGATTGGTTTAATCTCCACAATGGGACAAGACAAGGATGTCCGCTGTCTCCAATTTTATATATTATAACTATGGAGATTTTGGCGATAAATATAAGAACAAATAATCTAATAAGCGGAATTACAACGAATCAAAGAGAGCTGAAATTAAAACTATATGCAGATGATTTGATATTAACCCTAACTAAGCCAACTACATCTATTGCTGCTTTTATGGAAGTAGTTAAGAAGTTTAGTGAAGCTTCGAATTATAAATTAAATGAAAATAAATCTATAATTCTAGATATTAACTTGGATACAGTAAGCAGAAATAATATAAAGGATAATTATAAATTTAATTGGGCCAGTATTAGTATTCCATATTTGGGAATATTGTTGACAAAGAAAGCTTCTGATCTAGTGCAGGTTAATTTTTTAAGCTGTTTTAGAAACATGAGGAATGCATTGAATAAATGGAAAAAAATTGAAATCACATGGTGGGGAAGAATGAACCTTATAAAAGCCTACCTTTTACCCAAATGGGCCTATATGTTTCGGATGATTCCGTTAAAAATTCCTAAACCTTGGTTGAATATGATTCAAAGAATGATTAATAATTTCATCTGGAAGAATAAAAGACCGAGAATTAGCAAAGGGCTCTTGGCTCAAAAAATAAGACGGAGGCCTGGGTTTTCCAGGTATAGAGGGTATTTATCTTGCCAATGAATTTTTCCATATATATAGAACCCAATTGGATAGTGTAAAAAGGGAGGGATGGTATATTTTGGAAAGTGAGAGGTGTCAAGTAAGAGATTTGAGTTCAATTTTTTTGGTATAGATATGCAGATCCGAAATTGCGTATTATTGGACATTCTAACTTATGTATAGACTCCATATTGGATATTTGGAAAGTAATAAGAAGAAAAGCTAATTTGGAGAACAATATTTCAACTAATCTTAAATTGGAACTACTTCCATACTATATTAAGGATTTAAACATTAGAAGCTGGGTCCAAAGAGGGATAACTCAAATAGAATATCTATACAAAAATGAAAAAATTAAAACCTTCTCACAATTAACGCAAGAATTCCAACTATCAAATAAGGAAATATTTACATATTTGAGAGTGAAAAACTATTTAACTCAAAATACTATAAGACACCCCCTAGTAGGAACTAAATTGATTTGTGCACTTCTTAATCTCAAAAAGGTAGACAGGGTCTCTTCCAAGGCAATGAGTGCTATATTGAAATTGGAGGCTCCTCAGGTTATCATCGCAAAGCAAAAATGGGAGAAAGATCTAAATATTACAATAGATAAGGAAAAGTGGTGCGTAATAATGCCCCGAGCTTGTGAAACTATTCATTGTCTGAACATATTGGAAACCTTGTTTAAAGTCATCAACAGATGGTATCTCACGCCCACAAGAATGGCTAAAATGTATAGCTCAGGTTCACCAATATGTTGGAGATGTAAGAAGTACTTGGGTTCATTCTTGCATATTTGGTGGGAATGTGAGATTGTAGCAAAATTGTGGTATGAAATATTCAATTACCTAGAGAGAATGCTTTGTGTGTCTATTCCAAAATTACCAGAAAATGTTTTATTACATCTTAACATTGACCCTCTTTTACAAAAAGATAAGGTAATTTATACTCATTTTATGATAGCGGCTAAGATGATTATAGCACGCAATTGGAAGAGTTCTTCCCTATTTGCCCTAGATAGGGTAATAATTCAAGTTAAGTTCCAACTTGCAATGGAAAGTCAGCTGGATAGGCTACATGGAAGAGACCCAAAGAAGGTACATAATGCCTTTTGGTTGGGGAAAATGTAAAGAGAAGGTCAGGCAGATCCTGAGGGAACAGATGAGATAACCCTTATGAGGGAGTCTCATCCATATATTAAAAAACAAATAATATTTGTGGAAAACTAAGAGTGAAATGAAGGGTCCCCCAGTATTCCCGACGGCATGGGAATAGTTATGTGTTTTATTGAGTAAAATATTGTAGTAAATAGAGGAGTCTTTAACATAAAGCAGATGACCAGAGAGGTCAAAACATGAAATACTCCTCTACAAATGTCTGAGAAATAAACAGAGTTAATCTTAGATAATGCTGCATTGTATTATACGGTATTTACTGCTGTATACAAACTTATTTTAATGACATTTTTTTGAATGTTTAAATTTGTCTGTCTGATGTTGTGATGTGACAAAAGAATAAATTAAAAAAATAAATTAAAAAAAAAAAAAAAAAAACTTTACCTCACAGGGTTACAACACCACATGTTAACCCTATTCCCAAACAAACAGACCTTCTTATCCTCCTACCAGATCAAGACTTTATTACAAGGAATCCAGAGGAGCAATACAACACAAGCACCACAAAGATCGCCTATTAATGGGAATTTGTTCAGATCACTGTCAGACCTTTTGGATAACTCTCCATTTGAACCCAAAACCAATCAGACCTTAAAAGTTGCAATAAATTTTGCATTTTACGGGTTCCTTAGGCCCAGAGAATTTACTACCATCCATACTACCGATTCAAGGTCCTGTATTAACGGAAACCATCACATTCCCTTATTACCCCACATTTAATAAATGGTGTGCCGTAAAGACATTAGATACCTACCTGACTAATTTACAAGCACCTACGAATCACCCATTACTCACCTTACAAGACACTTGTAAGGTGCTTCACTACAAGCAAATTCATGCTTTATGTTAGAATCCTGTTTATGAGGTTAGGCCTTAACCCCTCACACTACTCTGGACATTATTTCCGTATCTGAGAAGCTTCAGCAGCCTCATATAGGAACATACCTACTCATATTATCAAAATCATTGGGGCGCTGAAAATCTACAGCATACTGTAGGTACATCCCACAACCTGAGAGAGATGGTATATTTGTATGGTATATTTTATTATTTTTTCTGTGGTTTCACTGCTTTTACTCTACATTGGCACTCTGTGTCATCCCTTTTTCCTTCACCCAGACTCTCTCCCCCCTCCTTCCCCTGTTGCTCGTCGGCTTGTTTATTTGCCGACTTTGTTCATTCACACCCGACTGCCTCACACACCTCTCTCGGTCCGCTTCGTGTGAGGGAATCTTTAGACACCTGCGCATGCACAATTTGCTCATGCGCATAGCGGAAGCCATTTTTTGATTGGCAATTTTGCCGTGATTTTGCGCGACGTTTGCCAAACTTTTTTGGGGGCGGGCCAACTCTGATTGGCCAACTGAGTTGCTGGGCAAGCTCCCAGTGTTCCCCAGGGCTCATTCCTGAGAGAACACTTGGTGAGATTGGTACTTGCCTGTATTTTGTTGTGTCTAGTTTCTTTGTTGCCTTTTTCTGCGTTAATCATTCTCCTATATCACTTTACTACTGTTAGTGTGTCCCACACTCCCCTTGCTTAATTTTGTCCCTTTGTTTAATTGATTTAAATATAATCATATACAATATTTGCGTTTTATTAAACATGCAGTCCCAGAAGGATTTTAGCACTCCTTCTGCTAGTGCCCTAAAATCTCTGCAACTGTGGTGGTAGCCAAACCACCCCCTCAGGCTACGCTGTAGGATGCGTCACAGGAGCAAATGAACTCTGAGGAGTTTCATTCATTACTGGACACTACAATGAAGAAGTCAGTGTCTCACGCCATCTTTACAGCCATGGGGACTATGACAGATACCCTGTCACACGCCATCACTTGGGCCTTGTTGTCCGCCCAGAGACCACCTGCCCTAATGGCTCCGAACCCCTCAGAGTTAGCTGGTAGCCCCCAGTGGGCGTAAATCCGCAGAGAAATGCCGTCACATAGACGAGGAGTTCTCCAAAACTTTTGAGATGGACAGGGTACGTCCTGTCACTGAGGATGTGGTTACAACAAAGCCCCCCACTGGGCAAAAATCGGTGTGGACCTGGAAGAGGGCCAAATCCCTCAGTGAATCTTCTGACTCAGTATCGGAACAAGAGGGGGCACTGAGCGAGTCCGATGAGGACTATAATGTTCCAGCGCAGATTTGCCTGACCACGGCCCCTTGTCTGGGCCTGGCGCTGATGCCAAGGCCAGGGTGGATGCCCAAGACGAACCACTCTTTAATCTGGACAGCTTACAGCATCCACGTTCTTCAGAGTGATACCCTTTGGATCACATTGCTAAATACATTGCCTCACGTATAAGAAAACCACTTAACAAAGAGGCATGGAATAAACTCAGGGCAGAATGCCCACGTCCCACTCTTCCTGATATGGCCTGTACCACGTCAGACGTGGATCCCAAATTAGCCCAATTTCTTGGCAAAACAGGATGGTAGTCGAAAAAAGGTCTGGATTGCTCCCTGCAAAGTTGCCAGGACAAAATCCTGGAGGCTCTGGGACCAAGTGCCAAGATTTTCGACATGGTCGAAATGGCATTGGCAAGGGGGTGTCCCCGCTGACTTAATGGCCATCAGGGGCTGGATACAAATGTCTGTGTGCTTACTGGGTAACGCCAATACAGCAGTGGTAATGGAGAGACGCAAGTCCATTTTGCTGAATATAGATCCAAAGTTAGTAAACCTTGCAATCTCAGAGCCTGGAGTGCAGGCTAAAGGTCTTTTATTTGGGGACAACTTCTTGAAGGAGTTAGGCACATACGTAGGGATGTTCATGGCACTCGATGAGGTATTCTCCCAGTTTTTGGTGGGGCCAGCAGATATCGGGGCCGCCTGCCTGGCCGTTCCTCCCGGGGATCAAACCGGGGATCCGGAGGCTCCATACAATCCAGCTTTCAACCACCAGAACAAAAGTCAGTCTCACCGTTCTTTCCAGTTCGTGGCAGACCTTGGCAGGCTCATGGACACAGAGGTTCTTTCCATGGCCGACGGCCTTTTAATAAGATCAATTCATGTTTCTACTATACCTATGGTGACGGGCAGATTTCTTGGCACATGTTAACCGCAGATGCTTGGATCCTCCATACTGTAATGGGTTATTCTATAAATTTTGTTCAACACCCCGTTCAGTGGTCCCTCCCAAACCGCATCGTGTTCTCTACACACGACTTGGGTTTGGTGTCACAAGAAATTCAATCCCTCGCATCCAAAGGTGCAATTTGGGAAATTCAACCCCAGACATCGGGTTTCTTGAGCAATATCTTCCTGGTCCCCAAAAAAGGGCGAGGCATTCAACCGGTCATCAACTTTTGACTCCTGAATGCATTTGTCACATCCCACCACTTCAAGATCTTCTCTTCTCAGGGGACTGGATGGTCAAAATCGACCTACAAGATGCCTAACTCAACATACCGATGGCCGAAGATTGCCAACAATATCTTCAATTCCAATGGCAACGGACCATGTGGCGATTTTAACTGCCATTCGGTCTTTCTCCGGCCCCATGGTGTTTTACGAAACTTATGAAACCAGTGGTTGCTCTTTTACTCAGCAAAGGAGTTTGCCTCATAATATGCTTAGATGATATACTCCTGATGGCACAGGACCCTCATCAACATAAGAAACATCTGTATTGGACGATAACCCTCAGGGACAACCTGGATTTCCTCATCAACTGGGAAAAATCGATCACCGAACCTTCCCAATCTATAGAATTTCTAGGATTCACCATAGACTCTGTGTGTGGGACACTTCTCCTATCATCCTCCAAATCCATAAAAAAGGAGATCCGTCGAACTCTGGCCATCCAATCCTGACCCTGAGGCAACTAGCTAGAATCATTGGTCTCCTCTCAGCATCAGTCCAAGCGATTTTCCCTGGCCCACTTCAACGCCTGAAGTGCAAACACTTTTGCTTGGGTCAGTCATATTCAGACTCTGTTCCTCTTGACTGTCCAGCCAGAGAGGAACTCCGGTGGTGGCTGCAACACATGGAGGTGTGGAACAATCTTCTGCACCACCCTGGACTTCACAATAGAATCAGATGCAAGTATGCTGTGGTCATAACTCCACAGGTGGGAGATGGTCCATTGAAGAACAGACCATGCATATCAATTGTCTCGAATTGTTAGCGGGTTCGTTTGCCCTGCGAAGCCTCCTTGGTGTATCAACCAACTGCTCTATCCTATTACGGATGGACAGTGTATCAGCGGTGCACGAAATATACAGTCTTGGCAGAACTGGCAAAGGAATTCTGGCAATTCTGCCTGGATCGCAATATCTCGGTATGAGCGCAGTATTTCCCAGGAATGTCCAATGTTGTGGCAGATTGGAATTCCAGACACTTGAGGGATACCAGCGATTGGCATCTGAATCCTTCTGTATTTCTTCATCTGCAGGGACTGTGGGGACCCCTAGACATTGACTTTTTCGCATCACGGTTGAATGCCCAACTACCACAGTTTTTTAGTTGGAGACCCGATCCTAAAGCTCTGGCGTCAGATGCTTTCCTACAATCATGGCCGAACACTCACCATTACGCTTTCCCTTCATTTTCTCTGATTGCCTGGACACTTCTTCATATCAGACGTTACCGGACTTCACTGACTCTCATTACCCCATTTTGGATGACTCAACCTTGGTTCCCTACGCTCCTGGAAATGTCAATAGATTACCCGAGGTTATTCCCGGCATCCTCAGACCTTTTGCTAGAACTTGACGGGAACAGTCATTCACTTATACTCCAAGGACATCTCAGGCTATTAACTTGGCTCCTCTCCAGGGATTCAGTCTCCTCACAGAAGTTTCACGAAAAATTATGGACCTCCTGGCAGGAGCTTGGGTTCCAGGAACAAGGAAATCATATCTCCATGCCTGGAACTCATGGAATGGTTGGTGCATGGAACGACAACTGGATCCCTTATCTACACCTGTGAGTCACGTTTTGAGTTTTCTTACTGAACTTTTCCGTATTCACCGTATGGTGAATCTCTATAGATCGTCTATATCGGCAAGCCACCAAGGTTAGAATGGATGCCTAGCAAGCCAACACCCCTTAGTGTGTCGACTACTTCATGGCATCAGGTTTGCACACCCACCACGCCCTAAATATTCCTCTATGTGGGATGTTAACATCGTTCTTTGTTTTTTTACCCAGCTTTCCCACATAATGTCACTGGTGGATTGCCTAAAGGAATATGAAGGCAGGACATCCTCAATACGGGACAATTCATACCATGATTTATTTATAGCTCTTCGACATCCACATCAACCTGATTCCACAGTTACAATATCTAGATGGGTTAAATGGATTATGATGTCCACTGGCATTGACATTTCCACATACAGAGCACACTCGGTGTTACAAAAGACTCGAAATGACTGTGTTACTGTTAATACCCATTGCTACTGTTACCACTCTCTGCGTTTAAACCGAGGAAAACACGAATGGATTACACGACCTCTTATAAAGACCCCATTCGTGATACGAACGAGAGACCCCCCAAATGCTGGCGTGTGCAGCCACTTAACCTCGTCCCCCCGCAAAGTACCGAACGGGCGACCACCCGACCAGCGGAGTGTAGCGGCTATTAACCTCCCAGGCGGCTGCGGTCTGCAGTTAACCACAGACTAATTGATGGGCCTGGGGGGATCGACGTTCGCACACAAAGCACCGAAGGGAACCTGCCAAATAACCACACGAATGGAGACCCCCTACAGTGGGTCGCGTGGCGGCAATTAGCCTGTGGTTTCTGCGGTTAACCGCAACTCAAGTACCATGCTACCAGGTGGTCCTCATTCATGTACCGAACGAGTTCCACTACTAGACAGACAGCGGGGCTTCGCATGAACTTATACCCGAGTTTAGTTCCATAAGTTGGCGGCGAGGTCCCGCTGCCAGCTAAACCGTCTGAAAACATGGCCGCCATCAGAGACTCACGACTCAAAATACCGAACGGACTTTATACGGCAGAAATAGCCCAGTCTGTTCGTGGGATTAGAGCGACATTCGTATGTTTAATGTACTCGAACGCAAGCTATTAAATGAATGGTTGAATGAGCTGTTTTCCTCTATTAATGTTAAAGTTATGGATTTTTATGCAGTTTTCTGGGACATAATAAAACGTGGTCTTTTGTGCGCTTGGAGATAATTAGATTGTATAACCGTTGGCCTCATTATCTCCAAGCTGGGCGGGTACTAATTCAAATGATACACTGTACTGTAATTGGTTACCTGTCTGTACTGTACCTGTATTCCAGCAGGTCCACAGGGGGCTGTCCTTGGACCTGAGGAATCACATAAATTGCCATGTTGTGTGCCAGTAAAGCCAGTTCATTTTGACCCTCAACTTGCAGTCTTGACTCATGTTGTAGGGATCCGGGATATTGATGCTTATACCGTGTTTGGGGATATTCTACACTTGCAGCGGGAACCAAGACCTCTAAGCGATCAACCCCCCCTGCTAGACCGGGGGCAATCGTAACACTCGGTTAGAGGCGCTATGGCATCTAAAGCCTTCTCGTTGGGGTGTAGACTGGAAGACCTCCTACGTGCTGCTGATTGGTCTCGAGAATCTACTTTTCGGGAGTTCTATTTTCGTCCAATTCCACATTTTTCTTCTACGGTGGTAACACAGCTTTCAACTAGCATAATATGAGCCTCTGTGTCCTTTAATAAAATTACCAGATTTGACTAATTTCATGGCGTAAAATCATGATTTTATTAAGGACACAGAGGCAAGTATTATCCCACCCAGACAAGGTAAGTTGCGCCCTCCCTAAGTCACTAATGGGCATATAATTTCATGGCACTGTTGATTACGTTTGTTTACCCTAGTTTTGGGATTATGTTGAAACGACAGTTCGAGATGTTTGAGTCATAAATTGTGGATGTGTATATATATAAATACAGTTCATGATCATATTTTCCCACTTCTTTCTCTGTTTCTTCCAGCCTTATGATTGGTATCCTACATAGATACAAGTTGAATAACAAGAAAAAGGAAACTCAAAAGGCTGGAAAGTGGGAGGGGAGGAAAAGACACTCCCGTATCCCAATGCAGAGCCTCCAGAGTATAAAGGTCACCTGGACTGGTAAAAGGGGGTAACCCTGGAAATTGTAGAAAAAAGGAAGAAAAAAACCCAAAAAGGGATGTCTTATATAAAGACCACCCAGAGGGTAAATACCCAGTCCAATCTCAACAGTAGTGTAGTTGCCAAAAAATAAAAAAGCCTTTATTGAAATCTATTAAAAACCTGGGTAATCAGTGATGGACAGAATAATATAGGGAGAAATATGTATGGTAGGAACAAGGCTAATCAAGAGCCAACCCTCACAAGAAACGGAGAGGGGATAGAAGGCAATATGTACCCCCATACATAACTCAGGTAACAAAGCAGTAGGAAAGAACAGGGAAAGGGAGAAACACACACTCCCAACCAAACAGTAGTGCTATGCTAATACCCTATCTCCTATAAAACACCTTCGTGGGTGTTCTAATCTAAATGCTGTCATAACATCTGAAGCCCCAGGTTACACACACATACTAGAAAAACATAAATGAAAAGGTGCTCAGAGCAAAGTGCTCAAGAGAGTATTAAAAACACAGAAGAACCCGACGTACGTTTCGGCGTGACCACACGCCGTCCTCAGGGGTATCAGCAGTGAGCAAAAAACTGTCCGGGTGGTAAATTTATACCTTAAGCTCATAAGCTTTATTGTAATCACCTGTGATTGTGTCTAAATTGCTCCGGTCCTCCTGCGAATGGGGCTGTGGGGGTGTGGTGTAACACACCATAGTGTCAGCCCACATTTCTATGTCAGAGGTAGCCAGAACAGAAATCAGGTGAAAGGCAATTAACCCTTTGAGTGCCCCGCCCGGAACAGATATAAATGGATACTTACTATATCTAAAAGGCAGTATCCATAGCTTAACAGTTAACCCTTGGAATGTCCAAATTGTATCATATAGGTCAAGTGTGTGGATTTATTCTTATGGCTGTATTGTGTAGCTTTAGTACAATTAAAGAAACAACTTATAACCGTTGTGAACCAGTAAGGGATAAGTACAATGGCTATATGGGCAGTCATACACAGAAGCCGACAATTCTTTTATTGCCACTGTAAATAGTAACCCATTAGTTTATGCAACACAAAACAGACCCCTAAACTCTTAGACCTATAATACAGGTAAAATGAATGGACATATGAACACCAAATATAATAGAAATAAATAAAGAATATATACATATATACAGGCATAACTTAAGATACCATTTATTATCAGAATTATTGCAGTACTTTAAATAAACGGGGAATATGAAAACCCTTCATTTAGCCCCAGGGGAGATAGCGTTTTGAGATGGTAAATCCAAAACGCCTCTCTTTGTCTTAGTTTTAGGTCCCAGTTTCCTTTTCCATCACTGATTACCCAGGTTTTTTAATAGATTTCAATAAAGGCTTTTTTATTTTTTGGCAACTACACTACTGTTGAGATTGGACTGGGTATTTACCCTCTGGGCGGTCTTTATATAAGACATCCCTTTTTGGTTTTTTTTCTTCCTTTTTTCTATAGATACAAGTTGGTTCATGAAAAGTTGGAGCATTGTTTAACAGTTCCTTCAAGTTCTATAGTTCCATTCATCGGAAGCATAGTTTTTCTCCACGGTTGATTCGGCCTATGGTTCTGTTTTGCTGGGATGTTCGTCTGCATCATCAAGAAAGAGGAGTGGCTTAAGGTCACATGGGACATTATGGTGCAAGGAGCATTCTCATTGGATAATGTGACGAAGTGCCCTTCGCCACTTGTGCCTGGAGAGGACTACTGGCTAGCCTCCTGCCATCCGACTATGGCCCCTGTGCTGATAGCGGTATTTTACCCTGCAGAAAGGTTTATTTCTGTATTTCTGCCTGGGTGTTCGGGACTTTCAGTATGTGAGTAGTTCTACCCCAGATAGCTATGCCATGGAGCCTATTCGTGTAACAAAAGACTATGGAAAAGACTTTGGCTCCATGGCAATTGAACTGTATGTAGGTGATCTGAGCGCCATTCGGTAATAATGTGCGCTCAGATCTAAGCTATCTGGGGATATGTTGCATGTATATGTTTTATGTAGTAATTGTAACATTGTGTAATTTTATGTCTTTTTGTAACCATGTGGATGATGGAGTCTTGCCTCTGTCCTGGGAGATAATTTGATTACTTCCCAATTATCTCCAGGAAAGAGAGGAGGGATTGTGATGTCACTGTGGGAGTGTTTTTTTTGTATTGTCTGTGATTGGCTAATATCCAATATGTGTCCCATTGTTCCATCAGGTCCCCTAGTGGATTGTCCACGTGGTGGACACTTGCGCAAATACCGGGCAGGTAGCCCTCAATAAAGCAGACCTACTTGCACCTTTCTTGAAGCCTTGGCTCATGCTTGGGGGAAGGGATACCTACACTCTGGGGATTGCTATAATCACTTACTCCCCAGAGTAAGCGCTTGATTTGTTCCTGCTACGCTCTCTGGATTTAGGAGAGGTTCACCCACTGGGAGCCGGATCCTGGTCATGGATCCAGGGTGGGTGAGAGACAGTGAGGCCCCGGCGCAGCTGCATCGCTGGAAGTAGGGTCTGCAGTGCTTATGGTGTTGGTTGGAGTGCTCGGAGTCCTCAGCAAGCGCTAGGAGCATCGATTGGCTCAGTTGGAGTGCCAGCGGTCCGTCACAGATAATATGTTTATAATGTATTTAACCCTTTGGGGTACATGTTATTTGTTTTTTCTTTGAACATTTCAATATCTTTTCTTTCATGCTGAGGAATAAAGAAAGAAATAAAAGGGGGCGGAGCGTAGCTTTCAGGCTGGAGGGACGTGCCACGCAACTACTAAAACAAGGGGAAAACCCCGCAAAAATGACACGCACGCCACCTGGAAGGTGATAACTAAGACGGGGGTACCCGGGACAATCGACCGAGACCAAACTCGTAACAAACGACCACCAGGAACCCGCAAACACAGCATGGGGCCTACCTGCCATGATGCCGGGGAGAGCCGGCCACTCTCCACACCGTCAACTTCGCACTCCGACCCCGCTGTACACTCACCTCCTAACCCCCTCACCTATGGACCGATGGGGGTAATCTCAGTCCGTGCTGGAAGTCTGGAGCAGCCAGCCTGCCAAATCGCTCACAGCAAAGACACAATGCACCATTAATCTGCGCACCTAAGATGGCGGCTGAAAAAGCGACACATGAGCAAAGCCTACCCTTACATAACGAGCAGCACCAAGACATCACGAAATGACTAGATGACATCTTCAACCGCTTCTGGGACCAGTTTTGGGAGCGACAATGAGCAACCCAGCCCACGCAGCATACCATACAACCTAAGGGTGAGCGGAGCCACGGGAAACGGAGGGTGAGAGGAAATACCTTGGGCATAGCGACAGCATCCCCACCTACCCACACACTACAGGGCCCACCCGGGCTGAAGGTCACAGCGGGGAAACCTCGACAACATCGACCACACAAATGGAAGCCCAAGCACCACAGGCACAAGCAACTCACCAAACCCTCCGTTACTCCCAGATGTGGAGGAAAATCGGACTATAGCAAGCACCGAGTTTGTGGTGAAGAGGTGCAAGTCCACACACCAGCCTGGGGCAAGAAGGTCATCCCCACGAGCACCCTCACACCAGTGGCCCCCCGAAGATCAATGGGCGACGACCATATCCCGTCAGAAGGCATTGGCTAAAAGAGATGCTGCCATAACCCCAAAAGCACTCAGCGTTCCAGCAATGAGCAGCTACTGCAACCAACCAACCTCAGAGGCCAAACATTGTTCGGACTCAAGAGCAGAACAAACCAAGTTGACATAATGTTTTAGCACTGTTTAGATAACGCTGATGTGCCAATGCTTACACGAGGCAGCTCCAGACCACAGCATACTTTAAGCATGAGTGTAGCCTGCTTAGTCCAAGCCTGATGCATGACAAGCTTAGTTAAACCTGTGTTAATGTTTATGTCTCCATGATTAGATTACCATAACCAAGGTGTATAATCGCCATAGCGAACAGCAGCAGGCTACAATATTAACATACAAATCCTGTTCACCTCATGTTGTTACCTATTTTCATATAGTCCTGTCTGCAAGCTATACCCGTTCAAGCAACACTCATGAATTAGCACAGAAACTCACAGTTATTTGCATTTCTAGTTACGACTGTTTAGCATTTCTCACTCGCACTTAATAATAAAAAGAAAATGTGCATGCAATCTGGATAACCCCAATGTAATAATTGTTGAAATTAAACGTGAGGAATGCCGTTGGGGTACCTCGCGAATGTTGTTATACCTCTATGCACAACAAAAATTATTTTTTTTAAAAAATAAAACGAAAGAGATAAAAGCATAATACTCGCCTCCGTGTCCTTAATAAATTCATGACTTTACGTCATGAAATTAGTGAAATCTGGTAATTGTTGAACATCTAAAATCACATTCAAGATCAGAGACAACATGGGTTTACTTCAGGGAGATCATGCCAAGCTTATTGATTTATTCTTATTGATTTTTTTGATTGGGTAATGTGGTGGCCACCCCGTGAGAGCAGGGGTTTCCGCCGCCAGAGACGTCTCTTCTCTCCAAGTGGTACAGAAGCAGGTATAGCTGGTCCCTGACTCCCTACAAACACGAGATGAGGCTCTGTGTTGAGGGTAAAGCTGAACTGCTTTTAATGGGACCACACTTGGCCTTTTATGTGAATCCCCTTGCAAGGGGTCTACATAACATATTCCAGGGGCATTCCTCACTGGACCTGAGAGGGGACAGACACACAAAGTACAACATAATTATATTAAAGGACCACTATAGTGCCAGGAAAATGAGTACCAGGGCCGGACTGGCCCACTGGGATACCGGGAAATTTCCCGGTGGGCCGTCGGCACCTGGGGCCGGGCAGACACCTAGGTCTGCTGGCGGCCGCTGGGGGACTTGTCCTGGCGGCCGCTGGGGGAGCTGCGCTGGCTCTGCTCCCCAGCGGGCAGCTGAATGAGACCGGCGCCGGAATATGACGTCATATTCCGGCGCCGGTCTCATTCAGCAGCGCGCGAGGGCGGGAGAGCAGGGCCAGCGCAGCTCCCCCCTGCGGCCACCAGGACAAGTCCCCCAGCGGCCGCCAGAAGACCTCCCCAGCTGTAAAAGTCCCCCAGCGGCCCACAGAAGACCTCCCCAGCGGCCCACAGAAGACCTCCCCCTGGCAGGTATTAGTAATCTGTCTGTCGGTGTTATCATGTCTGTCTGTCTGTATGGTGTGTGTGTCTGTCTGTTATCATGTCTGTCTGTATGGTGTGTGTCGGTCTGTCTGTGTCATGGTGTCTGTCTGTCTGTATGGTGTGTGTGTCTGTCTGTGTTATCATGTCTGTCTGTCTGTATGGTGTGTGTGTGTGTATCTATCTGTGTTATCATGTCTGTCTGTATGGTGTGTGTGTGTTTGTCTGTCTGTGTTATCATGTCTGTCTGTCTGTATGGTGTGTGTGTGTGTGTGTCTGTCTGTGTCATGGTGTCTGTCTGTATGGTGTGTGTGTGTCTGTGTCATGGTGTCTGTCTGTATGGTGTGTGTGTCTGTCTGTCCATCATGGTGTGTGTGTGTGTCTGTGTCATGGGGTGTGTGTGTGTGGTGTGTGTGTCTGTCCGTCATGGTGTGTGTGTGTGTGTCTGTCCGTCATGGTGTGTGTGCGTGGGTCTCTGTCCGTCATTGGGTGTGTGTGTGTCTCTGTCAGTCATGGGGTGTGTGTCTCTGTCCGTCATGGGGTGTGTGTGTGTGTCTGTCTGTCCGTCACGGGTGTGTGTGTGTCTGACTGTCATTCATGTGGGTGTGTGTGTATGTCCGTCATGGTGTGTCTGTCTGTCCGTCATGGTGTGTCTGTCTGTCTGTGTCATGGTCTGTCATGGTGTGTGTGTGTGTCTGTCATGGGGTGTGTATCTGTCATGGTATATGTGTGTTTCTGTGTCTGTCATGGTGTAAATGAGTGTTTAAAAATAGTGTTTTTGCTCACCTTTTTTTTCCCACGCAGCGTGCTGGTCTCCCCTCGACTGGCCCTACCTCTATAGCTGAGATCATCAAGCTTGATGATCTCAGCCAATCCAATGCTTTGCCATAGGATTGGCTGCAAAACGCCACTCCAATCAGCATCTCCTCATAGAGATGCATTGAATCAATGTATCTCTATGGGGAACGTTCAGCACCTACAGAGTGTGGAGGCCCTGAATGTAGGTGCACTAACACAGAAAGCACCTCTAGTGACCGTCTGAGTGACTGTCACTAGCGGTGTCACTTTGAAGCAATGTAAACACTGCCTTTTCTCTGAAAAGTCAGTGTTTACGTTGAAAAGCCTGTAGGGACATGCTATAGACACCAGTACCACCACATTAAGCTGTGTGTGTGCGTCTGCTTGTGAGTGAGCTTGCTTGCATGCGTGTGCCTGCTAGTGAGTGAGCTTGTGTTTTTATGTCAATGAGCTGATGTATATCAGTAAGATTGTTTGTCTATGAGGCTGTGTATCAATGAGCTTGTGTGTGTCATTGAAATGTCAGTGAAATTGCCTGTGTCTGCATGTGAGTATGCTTACTGTATAATTAAACGTTTTACCCTGAAAGGATCAATATTTTATATTAGAAAAAGCAATATATATATATACATATATATATATATATATATATATATATATATATAACTCAATCATCTGTCCTGGCAAGACATAGCCTTACATATTACACGCGACAATATATGGCGCAGTGACTTATGGGGCTGGCACAATTTTTTTTTCCAGGGCTGCTTTGTATCCCCAGTCCGGCCCTGACGAGTACTATAGTGCCCTGAGGGTGCCCCTTCTATTAAATATAGTCTCCTCCTTTACTGTGTTGATTCCCTTTATATATTTAAATGTTTCTATCATATCCCCCCTGTCTCGTCTTTCCTCCAAGCTATACATGTTAAGATCCTTTAACCTTTCCTGGTAAGTTTTATCCCGCAATCCATGAACCAGTTTAGTAGCCCTTCTCTGAACCCTCTCTAAGGTATCAATATCCTTCTGAAGATACGGTCTCCAGTACTGTGTACAATACCCCAAGTGAGGTCTCACCAGTGTTCTGTACAATGGCATTAGCACATCCCTCTTTCTACTGCTAATACCTCTCCCTAGATCCCACGAATGTAGCCAAAACGCCACCGGGGTATAGTTTAGACTGACCGCACACGAGGAGCCTGCCCCAAAAGGTTCCATGAAATTAGGCTGTGTGGTCGGTCTCTTTCGGGAGTAAAAAATCCAACCAAATAAACAAATAAACTGTTTGTGCGTACGTTCACCCAGTGTCTCTTGTTCGTGAGTTTGTTCACAGCGAACGCCGCTTTCCTCAGACCAATAGAGGTGAACATAGGGGTGAGTGGAAGTCTCAGCGGTATTTGTGCCATCGAGTGTCCGAAAATAGTTCTATGCACTCAACGACCAAACACTGCTGGATGTGTTCGACAAAACAAGATGGCCACCGCCTCATGTTCATCCATGTGAACGGCAGCCACCCAACCGACCACTTACAATGTTCAAGTGTTTGCGGTTTAGGAAGGTGTAATGGCGGTCAAGTGGGTCAACTAGCGGCACAGGACAGTTCTGTGGGGTCTAGGTGTTTGGTACTTAGTTCAGTATACGAACCAGATGAGACAATCTGTTCGGTTAGGTTCACATACCAATCAGTTAATGAAAATGCAGTATAAAGGAACAGAGGGATCTGTTACACCCACACCAAAGCCAAACACTCCTTCTCCACTGCTGCGTAACTCACTTCCCAGGGTAGCAGTTTTCTGCTGATGTACACGACAGGGTGCTCTCCTCCGTCCTCTCCAACCTGGCTCAAAACTGCCCCTAGTCCGAACATGTAAGCATCTGTGTGGACAATAAAATGTTTGTTAGGGACTAGGGCAGCCAATACAGGAGCATGAATCAACAGTCTAAGACAGTCAGGTGGAGCAGAACTAAAGAGACATAGTACTTTGTCTCTGTAAATCACGTGACTGGGTTGGAATTTCAGTGAAAGATTTTATTTTGTAAAAAAACTAATTTTTCAGGTGGTGACAGTGCCGATTTAAGTGATGATTGATTGCTTGATCTACAGGTATCTTTCAGTCTAATTACTATTTCATTGGTCAGTAGTTTTGCTGAGAATCACAGTAGTTGCATTTCCAACTGTGGAAAACTGGGAGGGCTGGCAGATGGGAATTGTAAACTTCGAACTATCCAAAATCTGGCCCGCATGAAACATTTATCTGTAAATAGTCATCTGATTATAGGCTTTCTGCTAAGGACATATCATTGGTTGTATGGTGCGCCCAGTGAAAGATGTGGCCAGTTCGCTGCCAGGGACCCGCCCTGCATTGACCTCAGTACTGGCTCACCTATCCCACGCTGCAGCAAGGGTTGGGGCGCCACCTACAGACCTTAATGCAAACTGATTTTACATCAATTAAATATTATTATAGAGACAGTGAACGAAAGGAAAATGGTATCACAGATTCTCCAATGGCATTTTCATTTCCATGACTGAACCTGATAATCTATCCTGAGAGACGTACCATAAACCTGTATGGCCAAATGTTTTCATATAAACTGTAACAACAGTCCGAGATTGAATCATTAACCCTCGTGTCAGCCAGTATTTAGCAGGTATGGGGGTTAAATCACTGTTAGTGACAGATATTCCAATAATACTCTGACCCTTCACCTTGCTTCCTTGAGCTGCTGGCAAAGACATCTCTAATGAGGGGGAAAGGGGTATTTTTTATATACACCCCTATTTACTTATTAACCCTTAATAGGGAACACATGGGATGGGGCTGATGTGTACTGTGGTCGTTGCTGCCTCCCAGTGATGGGAGTGAGCGCAGGATTTATCTCCTTTGTATTTGTATTAGCTTATCAGTAAAACCACTTCCTTGCAATCAACCTTGATATACAGATTACAACAGCGATTCCCAAACTATGATAGCACTGGGATACATTTCTGCCCTTTAAGACCATGACCGGGCCCCTGTAGGGTCAGCAGGCTGGGAGGAAGTGACAGCCTGTCACTTCCTCCCTGCGGCATGCAGGCACAGCACGGGAGGGAGAGGAGTCAGCCACAGAGACAGCACGGGAGGGAGAGGAGGCAGCCACAGAGACAGTACGGGAGGGGGAGGAGGCAGCCACAGAGACAGTACGGGAGGGGGAGGAGGCAGCCACAGAGACAGCACAGGAGGGAGAGGAAGCAGCCACAGAGACAGCATGGGAGGGAGAGGAAGCAGCCACAGAGACAGTATGGGAGGGAGAGGAGGCAGCCACAGAGACAGCACGGAGGGAGAGGAGTCAGCCACAGAGACAGTATGGGAGGGGGAGGAGGCAGCCACAGAGACAGTATGGGAGGGAGAGGAGGCAGCCACAGAGACAGCACGGGAGGGAGAGGAGGCAGCCACAGAGACAGCATGGGAGGGGGAGGAGGCAGCCACAGAGACAGTACGGGAGGGAGAGGAGGCAGCCACAGAGACAGTATGGGAGGGAGAGGAGGCAGCCACAGAGACAGTATGGGAGGGAGAGGAGGCAGCCACAGAGACAGTACGGGAGGGAGAGGAAGCAGCCACAGAGACAGTACGGAGGGGGAGGAGGCAGCCACAGAGACAGTACGGGAGGGGGAGGAGGCAGCCACAGAGACAGTACGGGAGGGGGAGGAGGCAGCCACAGAGACAGTACGGGAGGGGGAGGAGGCAGCCACAGAGACAGTACGGGAGGGGGAGGAGGCAGCCACAGAGACAGTATGGGAGGGAGAGGAGGCAGCCACAGAGACAGTACGGGAGGGGGAGGAGGCAGCCACAGAGACAGTACGGGAGGGAGAGGAGGCAGCCACAGAGACAGTATGGGAGGGGGAGGAGGCAGCCACAGAGACAGTATGGGAGGGGGAGGAGGCAGCCACAGAGACAGTACGGGAGGGGGAGGAGGCAGCCACAGAGACAGCACGGGAGGGAGAGGAGGCAGCCACAGAGACAGTATGGGAGGGGGAGGAGGCAGCCACAGAGACAGTGCATGGGAGGGGGAGGAGGCACCAGCACAGCACGGGAGGGGTGAGGCGGGACATATGGCAGGGGAGGAGTGCAGCCAGAGCATTGCACAAGGAGGGAGAGGAGCAGCCACAGCAGCCAGCAGGGAGGGAGAGGAGGAGGCAGACACAGAATGAGGGGGAGGAGGCAGCCACAGAGACAGTATGGGAGGGGAGGAGGCAGCCACAGAGACAGTATGGGAGGGAGAGGAGGCAGAGGGGCCGGGCAGACAGCCGGCTCACCTGCGGCCGCAGAGGGAGCTCCCTTAGCGGCCGCAGGGGGAGCTGGCTGTTCTGCCTCTGCTCCCCCTCCCCAGCGCACTGCTTACTGAGACCAGGGCCGGAACATGACTATTCCGGCCCCGGTCTCAGTAAGCAGTGCGCTGGGGAGGGGGAGCAGAGGCAGAACAGCCAGCTCCCCCTGCGGCCGCCAAGGGAGCTCCCCACAGCCCCAGGTAGACATTGTGTGTGTCAGTGTGAGTGTATGTGTGTGTGTGTGTCTGTGTCATGGTGTGTGTGTGTCTGTGTCATGGTGTGTGTGTATCTGTCTGTGTCATGCAATGTGTGTCTGTGTCATGTGTGTGTGTCTCTGACTGTCATGGTGTGTGCGTCTGTCTGTGTCACGGTCTGTCTGTGTCATGGTGTGTATGTGTGTTTGTCATGGTGTGTGTGTTTGTCATGGTGTGTGTCTGTCTCTGTCATGTAATGTGTGTCTGTGTCACGGTGTGTGTGTGTGTCTGTGTCACGATCTCTCTGTGTCTCTCTGTGTCGTGTATGTGTCTGTGTCAAGGTCTGTGTTATGGTGTGTGTGTCAAGGTGTGTGTGTCTTTTTTAAGGTGTGTGTCATGGTATGTGTGTGTCTCTGTCATGGTGTGTGTGTGTCTGTCTGTGTCATGGTGTGTCTGTCTGTCATGGTGTGTTTGTGTTTCTGTCTGTGTCACGGTGTGTGTCTGTCATGGTATGTGTGTGTGTGTATGTGTGTTTTTACTCACTTTTTTTTTTTTTCACGTCGTGCTGGTCTCCCCTCAACTGGCCCTGCCTCTACGGCTGAGATCATCAAGCTTGATGATCTCAGCCAATCCGCACTGACACAGGAAGCACCTCTAGTGACCGTCTGAGTGTCTGTCACTAGGAAGCAATGTAAACACTGTCTTTTCTTTAAAAAGTCAGTGTTTACATTGAAAAGCCTGCAGGGACAGGCTGTAGACACCAGAGCCACTACATTAAAGGACCACTCTAGGCACCCAGACCACTTCAGCTTAATGAAGTGGTCTGGGTGCCAGGTACCTCTAGGATTAACCCTTTTTTTTTATAAACATAGCAGTTTCAGAGAAACTGCTATGTTTATACTGAGGGTTAATCCAGCCTCCAGAGCCTCTAATGGCGGTCTCATTGACAGCCGCTAGAGGCGCTTGCGTGCTTCTCACTGTGAAAATCACAGTGAGAGCACGCAAGCGTCCATAGGAAAGCATTGACGTCGCGAGCAAGGAGGAGAGGAGGAGTACAGCTCCCCGCCTGGCGCTGGAAAGGTAAGTGTTTAACCCCTTCCTCTCTCCAGAGCCCGGCGGGAGGGAGTACCTGAGGGTGGGGGCACCCTCAGGGCACTATAGTGCCAGGAAAACGAGTATGTTTTCCTGGCACTATAGTGGTCCTTTAAGCTGTGTGTGTGTGTGCACGCCTGTTAGTGAGTGGGCTTGCTTGTGTGTGTGTGTGTGTGTGTGCCTGCTACTGAGTGAGCTTGTGTTTTTATGTCAATGACCTTATGTATATCAGTGAGATTGTTTGTCTATGAGGCTGTGTATCAATCAGCTTGTGTCAGTGAGATTGTCTGTGTCTGCATGTGAGTATGCTTACTGTATAATTAAAGATTTTACTCTGAAAAGACCAATATTTTATATTGGAAAAAGATATATATATCTCAATCATCTAGGGTGGCAAGACATAGCCTTACATATTACATGCGACAATATATGGTGCAATGACTTATGGAGCTGGAATAGATTTTTTTTCCAGGGCTGCTTTGGAATACCCAGTCCGGCCCTGAATAGGCCCATTGATTAAAAAAAAAAAAAAAAAAAAGTTTACTACTCTACTACACTTTCAGTCTCTCTAACACTGTGGGATGTCCCCTGTCTTCTACACTCACTACATACAGCTTTTCTCCGTCCCAGACTGTATACCAGGAGCTTCTGCCTGCTAGTAAGAAGGTAAGGAGAGGAGAGGACCAGCGAGTGCTGGGGGACAGTCCTTAGAGAGCGTGGAGCGAGCGTATCATTAGATGCATTTATGCCAAGCTCAGGGTGCTGTCTGCATAGTATGCCTGAAAGGGTTAATGTTGTAATGGACTCTAATCCCCTCGGTTCTCGATCCCTCGGTCACCATAATCAACGTTGATGGAGAATCATTTGTAAGCAATAACACTCGGACAACAGCTTTACAAGACTCTCAAATGAGTGTATTCCAGAGCTGGCTTTTATACATAGTTTGCTTACATTAGCCATGGTATATGCAAATACAGTACAGACTATAAGATTTATTACTTCCTTGTATTACGTTATTCTGACAATGGAAAGATAAGCTTTTGCATACGTCTGGAAAAGAATATCCTTAAAATCGGAATGGGCAAGACATCCTGAAATTTAGCATTGTCTTACATCCTATAGAAGAAATACCTTAGTCTGTCACAGTCAGCATATTATGTCGTATATTGAGTTTAAGTATTCAATATTCTATCAGTCAGCAATAATCATGTTATAAACCTTATAAAAGCATAAAATACATATAAACAAGTTAACTATTTAATATTCTTACATTCCCCTCTTTGAGCAATAAAACAATTGCTCATCTTATCGATAAAATCTTACCAGGACAGAGAAACTTCCACATGGTATTTTCAGGGGTGCTAGTCACTCCCTGCGGGACTTTCATTAATTTCTTCACCTCGATTCCCATGTGGTAATTCCTAAGGCCTAGTTTAAAAATGGGTTGATACTCTACAGTGGCAGAGAGGAGAATTTCTAATTGTTTCTGTTCTGCATTATGGATTAATTTCTGTACTCACTTCCTCAATGTACAACTAAGGTGACAGTTATATAAAATCATACACAATAAAATCAGGACTATAATAACAAAATGATAGAAGAATGATTTCATTATCTGAGATCCAGTAGGGGACCAACCAGTGAAGCATCGTACCAATGATGGGCTAAATCATTCTGAATTTGTGAACTCACCTTAAGGAGTTCTCCTTTTAGGATATGCGTGGCTACCTGTGTGTGTTATCTTTGGGAAAATATAGTCCCCTGTGTATGTGGGTGCCCACCAGGTTAAATTCTTGGCAAAAAGATCATAAACTGGTACTGGTAATGTGTTAAATTGACAAGCTAATTTAACATCCTTTGATGATGTATGATATAATGTAAAATAGCATGAGCGTGAAAAATGTGAAACATTACCAGTTAACCATCCATTGCATTTAGTGGATTGGGGTTTTAGAAGTAACCATTCATTATCTGTGAGGTTACGCTTTCCTCTAATCTTCTCTAGTTGAGGAATCATTAGTGTGTTTTCTAATGCCAATCCTTGTTGTTGTATCCATAAATACCTGATGGCACAAGTACTCCAGTTACTTAGACCTGTAGTGAATTTCATAGCTGCAACAGTTAAATTATCTAAATAATTATACATTGATTTATCTAAATCCAATCCTATAACCTGTGATTTAACAACAGTTGGAGCCCAATTTGCAGTAGCATGAAAACCAGTCCCTATATACATGCTGGCTGTGTTTAACTTATTCTTGAGGGTCTCCATATCTATAACTATTTAGTATACCCATAGTGGTTCCAGCACCTCCTAACAGTGTGTCATACCATTCCCTTTTCTGCCTTTTGTTTGTTGTGTTACATAATGTTACAACAGGAGTAGTGATTTTTAATGACACATGTACAGCTTGTAAGAAGGCAGTTGTATTAATACATGTGGACGGAATAGGTGTGTGTGTGTCGTTGTTGACTTTTGGTTATATGGTAGAGGATAAAGGACAGTAATAAGGTGTAAAAATATAAGGTAGTGTATAGTTCTCAATTGTAGTGTTGTTCATAATGACTAACATTTGTCCCCTTCTCCAATTAATGATACCAGTTATATAATCATTATTAAAAGTAATAAGGCCTATCTGTTTACATTGATATGCAACCTTAACTGTGCACATTTCTGCGTTATAAGATCTAACAATTTTCTGTGAACCTTCAAACAAACATAATGCATCGGTTTAATTAGCTGTAGACAGATTTCATATGGGTAACTGGTACTTATAAGGGTTACTATTTGTCCAATTCATCCAAATGCGTTCAGTCAATGAATGATTGCATATTACATGCTGATAGAAAGGTGGTGGAGAAAGGTTCTTGAGGGGGCATGTGTGACGAATGCTAGATGAGGGGCTAAGGCCTAATTGGGCTGGGGGTATTGAAGAATTGTTCATCATGTCAGAGTCTTTTTCCAGAACTTGCCATTGACTTGTACTCATAATGGCATTCAAGGAACAATATCAGAGGGAGTATAACAACTCCAGAAAGCATAGCGCACAACATAATCTTGGTCTCAGGTACGTATGATCCTCTCAATCTACAATATGGTGTAAAAGCCATGATGCTTCGCTGAGGAGAAATTCTTCTGTTTCCGAGCGAGGAGTGGTGTTGTCTTCCTTGGTTCCCCTCTTTGGACACAGCTTCACTCGGGATGCGTGAATCCAGATGTCATGGGAATCTGTGAGGACAGCGGTTATGGGTACAGCAATCACAGTAGCAGGTGGTCCAAAAGGGTATCCTCCTTTCTTGGTCCTGTTCAGCTGACGGATATACACCTTGTCACCGAGCTGGTGTGAATGAGTAGGTTCCTGTGAAGGTAAGGGAAAACTGCGAAGAAACATTGTCATACATACCATTCGGTTTTATCAACAATTCCTGTACATATTGTTCTTGTATTAGCTGTAAATCCCCAGACATTATAACAAGCGGTTCCCTGGCCCAGGGTGTGGGAAAAGGTCATCCCATCAAAAATCTCAGATGGAGATAATTTAGTCACCTTGTGAGGAATCACTCTTATCTCAGCTAAAATAGCTGGTAGATATCTAGTCCAATTTACCCATGTTCCTGGGTAAATTCTGGGCTTTTCCTTAATAGTCCTATTCATCCTTTCAACTACCCCTGTATTCTGTGGATGATAGGGTATATAAAACTGCCAGGTAACTTGCAAGAATTTAGCAAGTTCCTGGGCAACCCCACTTGCAAATACCGGGCCATTATCAGAGCCAATCTGCAGAGGGCAGCCATACCTGGGAATAATTTCAGTAACAATAATCTTCACTAGCATCTTCCCTAGATGTCACAAAGGCCTCATGCCATCTACTAAACTGATTAACTATGACCAGTAAGTATTGCTGTTTCTTACCAATTTTGGATACATGAATAAAATCAATCTGTAAGTGTGTAAAAAGAGCAGCGTTCACACGAACTTACAAAAGACTGTACATGCTGCCTGAGATTCCTAATATAAAATGAATTCATGAAGAATTGAATGGTGCTTGCTATGTGCCTGACTGATGAAAATAAAGCAGCTTGCTTCAAGTATGCCTATTCTTCAAGTATGCCTATTCTCCCCTCTTTAGAGAACAGATCATTTTGATCTTTCTCTAAACCTTATTTAATCCAAAAGACAGATTCTGGGTATTAAAAAAAAAATCTCATAACCACTGAAGCGCTGGGCTGTCATGTGTTGTGTGGTGAGATTTGTCATCAGCTGAGTGACCTGGTGACTGGCATGAAGTATTGTAGGATGCCCTAGTGTGATAGTAGTAGCAGTTTCAACAGCCATTGCACATGCTATCAATGCTCTGAGACACGCCGGCATACCCTGTACCAGAGCTCGAACTACTTTGGAAAAGAATGCTATGGGACGCATACCGCCTCCTTGCTCTTGTGCACAGACTACGGCCATGGTTTTACAATTGTCCCAAGCATACAAATGAAATGGTTTACAATACACAGGTAGTCCTAAAGCCTGGGCTTGCACAATAACAACTGTAAGGGCAATATATGCAGCTAGCATGTCTGGTGACCAGCAGACATTTTCAGGGCTGTCAGAACGTACAGCCTCCCTTAGGATTGAGTCATAATGGGAGCATTCAGGGATCCATTGGTGGCAGTAATTAATCATGCCGAGGAAGGTGAGCAACTCCTTCCGAATAGTGGGTGTAGGAATCCTCTGAATGACCTCAATACGTTTTGGACTCAATTGTCTGGTGCCTAAAGCCAGAAAAAAACCTAAGTATTCAACCTTTGATTTACACAATTGCATTTTGTGTTTAACAACCTTGTGACCTACAGTTGCTGACAGTATCCACAGTGCTTGCCTCATAGCTAGGGCTACATAACAACAAATCATCAACATTTTGCAAAAAGGACGGAACCATGACCGATGGTCCATGTTTTTTAGAGTATGTTGGAGTACCAACGAATAAACAGCTGGGGAATCCACATAGCCTTGGGTAAGCGTGTCCAGGTAAACTAACAGCCATCAAAAAGTAAAAACCATAAGTAGCTGTGTCTCTTGATCAATAGGTATAGAAAAAATGCATTACTTAAATCAATGACAGTGAAGCAAGTGGCATCATGTGAAATGGCTGTAATGAGGGATGTCACATCAGGGACAATGGGTGAAATGGGCACAATTAAACTATTCAGGGCTCTAAAGTCCTGAACTAAGCGATATGCTGGCCAGTGGTGTTGGGAGTGGGTCTGGTGTTGTTCTTGCCTACAGGGCATATTTTGAGAAAGGTGGGGTTGTTGGGGTGTGTGGGGTTTCCTGGGGTTTCCTGGGGTTTCCTGGGGTGTGGACACTCATTCCTCCAGTGGCCATATTGGCCACAGTTGAAACAAGTGTTCCTGTCTATTCCTCCTTGGTTACCCCTATAACCCTGATTTCCCTGTCTCCATCCCCTTGCCCCTCTTTGACCACCCCTTTCCACAGGCTTTATGTGCTCCATCCCATCCACGCTCTCAGCCTGTGTAGCTGGACATAATATGTTGCAATCCCTGAGCATAATAAGCAACCTTACTTTCCTAAATCTTTTCTTAATTCAGAACAACCTGCATTTTCCTTTTCTATAACCTTGGTAAGAAACTCTGAGCTATCCAAATTGGCCCAGTCTGAAATCAATTGTTTCACAAGCAAATAATACTGTGGCAACATATTACCAAGGCATGACTGTATTTTAAAGAGATCTATATCATCTCCAGACATCAAACCTGCCTCATCCTTCCAACACTTGTAAAATTTCTTTACAAAAATCATATTACCAATCTCTTCCTTTGCATCTTGCTTATATGCCAAAGCAGTGAATATAGACTGCTTATTCTTCCATAATCCCAACATTTCAGCTTCGACCTTGTTCCAAATTTTAGCACATCTTACTGAAGTACTAAGCTCATAATCACCAATTCATTTCAAACCATATAACTCATACTCAGCATCCAATGTAATATTACACGTCATCTCACAAAGCAATATCTTTGTAGAAACACATAATGGGTACCCAGCAGATATGCCAATACAGAAATGACATTTATGGGCACACAACTACACACTCTGTCTCCCTCCTAGGAAACACGGATAGACACAATATAAAAGCAATCTTAAACTAACACCTCCAAATCTCCAACTATTCTTGGCCAAAGCGCTAGTATTCAACAACTAATAAAACAGTTATTTGCTAGGTTATTTGGCTGTCATTCTTATCAGTATCACTAGACTGTGACAAACTGATTCACATATAATTTAAAACAATACAGCAACATATGAATTAAACCACTTTCAAGTTGAACTGCACACTTATCACACATTATCACAGTCACCATTTACACAGAATAAACAGTTAACAGCTGTATTCAGAACATATTATTGGAAGGTATACCAATTTTAGTTTAGATTTATTTTAGGGATTCTTATGTATACATTTTCTTAATTAACTTCATAACTTTAATCTACTATAGTATTATATTTAAAGAAAGGATCCATTTATATAGCGCGCTCATAACTCAACTATTTGTATAAAACTTCCATTAACTAATCTGAGATGATGCTGCATCAACTTAAATCTTACAGAAATTGAACAAACATCTGGACCAGATTAAACA
>OW240915.1:332199922-332211983 GCA_933207985.1 Pelobates cultripes
GGGAGGGGGAGGAGGCAGCCACAGAGACAGTATGGGAGGGGGAGGAGGCAGCCACAGAGACAGTATGGGAGGGAGAGGAGGCAGAGGGGCCGGGCAGACAGCCGGCTCACCTGCGGCCGCAGAGGGAGCTCCCTTAGCGGCCGCAGGGGGAGCTGGCTGTTCTGCCTCTGCTCCCCCTCCCCAGCGCACTGCTTACTGAGACCAGGGCCGGAACATGACTATTCCGGCCCCGGTCTCAGTAAGCAGTGCGCTGGGGAGGGGGAGCAGAGGCAGAACAGCCAGCTCCCCCTGCGGCCGCCAAGGGAGCTCCCCACAGCCCCAGGTAGACATTGTGTGTGTCAGTGTGAGTGTATGTGTGTGTGTGTGTCTGTGTCATGGTGTGTGTGTGTCTGTGTCATGGTGTGTGTGTATCTGTCTGTGTAATGCAATGTGTGTCTGTGTCATGTGTGTGTGTCTCTGACTGTCATGGTGTGTGCGTCTGTCTGTGTCACGGTCTGTCTGTGTCATGGTGTGTATGTGTGTTTGTCATGGTGTGTGTGTTTGTCATGGTGTGTGTCTGTCTCTGTCATGTAATGTGTGTCTGTGTCACGGTGTGTGTGTGTGTCTGTGTCACGATCTCTCTGTGTCTCTCTGTGTCGTGTATGTGTCTGTGTCAAGGTCTGTGTTATGGTGTGTGTGTCAAGGTGTGTGTGTCTTTTTTAAGGTGTGTGTCATGGTATGTGTGTGTCTCTGTCATGGTGTGTGTGTGTCTGTCTGTGTCATGGTGTGTCTGTCTGTCATGGTGTGTTTGTGTTTCTGTCTGTGTCACGGTGTGTGTCTGTCATGGTATGTGTGTGTGTGTATGTGTGTTTTTACTCACTTTTTTTTTTTTTCACGTCGTGCTGGTCTCCCCTCAACTGGCCCTGCCTCTACGGCTGAGATCATCAAGCTTGATGATCTCAGCCAATCCGCACTGACACAGGAAGCACCTCTAGTGACCGTCTGAGTGTCTGTCACTAGGAAGCAATGTAAACACTGTCTTTTCTTTAAAAAGTCAGTGTTTACATTGAAAAGCCTGCAGGGACAGGCTGTAGACACCAGAGCCACTACATTAAAGGACCACTCTAGGCACCCAGACCACTTCAGCTTAATGAAGTGGTCTGGGTGCCAGGTACCTCTAGGATTAACCCTTTTTTTTTATAAACATAGCAGTTTCAGAGAAACTGCTATGTTTATACTGAGGGTTAATCCAGCCTCCAGAGCCTCTAATGGCGGTCTCATTGACAGCCGCTAGAGGCGCTTGCGTGCTTCTCACTGTGAAAATCACAGTGAGAGCACGCAAGCGTCCATAGGAAAGCATTGACGTCGCGAGCAAGGAGGAGAGGAGGAGTACAGCTCCCCGCCTGGCGCTGGAAAGGTAAGTGTTTAACCCCTTCCTCTCTCCAGAGCCCGGCGGGAGGGAGTACCTGAGGGTGGGGGCACCCTCAGGGCACTATAGTGCCAGGAAAACGAGTATGTTTTCCTGGCACTATAGTGGTCCTTTAAGCTGTGTGTGTGTGTGCACGCCTGTTAGTGAGTGGGCTTGCTTGTGTGTGTGTGTGTGTGTGTGCCTGCTACTGAGTGAGCTTGTGTTTTTATGTCAATGACCTTATGTATATCAGTGAGATTGTTTGTCTATGAGGCTGTGTATCAATCAGCTTGTGTCAGTGAGATTGTCTGTGTCTGCATGTGAGTATGCTTACTGTATAATTAAAGATTTTACTCTGAAAAGACCAATATTTTATATTGGAAAAAGATATATATATCTCAATCATCTAGGGTGGCAAGACATAGCCTTACATATTACATGCGACAATATATGGTGCAATGACTTATGGAGCTGGAATAGATTTTTTTTCCAGGGCTGCTTTGGAATACCCAGTCCGGCCCTGAATAGGCCCATTGATTAAAAAAAAAAAAAAAAAAAAGTTTACTACTCTACTACACTTTCAGTCTCTCTAACACTGTGGGATGTCCCCTGTCTTCTACACTCACTACATACAGCTTTTCTCCGTCCCAGACTGTATACCAGGAGCTTCTGCCTGCTAGTAAGAAGGTAAGGAGAGGAGAGGACCAGCGAGTGCTGGGGGACAGTCCTTAGAGAGCGTGGAGCGAGCGTATCATTAGATGCATTTATGCCAAGCTCAGGGTGCTGTCTGCATAGTATGCCCTTAGTTGGACATCCTGCATGATTGGCAGAGGGGACGGACTGACCACTCACAGGGCCCTCGGGGCTGTGGGTGATCAGGGGCTCCCCTCCTGGTGCAGGGTTTTTGGCCCCCCTACTACTCTTCTCCCCCTTCTTTCTGCTGCTTTCACACAGATATTATGTGTAGGCTGCCCAGCACACAGAATGGCTCTGTGAGAGCCACACAGCCCTGACACCCACACCCACAGAGCCCCCCAAAATGTCCAGATTTACTTTTAAGGAGTTAATCCAACCAAAAACAGTGTTTTAATAAACATTGTTTTTAGATGGAGTAACCCTTGCTGGCGTGCCTCCCCAGCAATTAAAATAAAGCAAATTTAATTACACACTTTTCAAATTCCACTGATTTTGCTGATGGCATCACAAGCAGCGTCCCCCACATGTGCAACCATACAAGTAGCCACATGTGTTCGGAGCCTACTTGTGGGGTTGCGTGTGTGGGGATGCTACTAGTGATGTTGTGTTCCTATACCTATTGTACAGCACTGCAGAATATGTTGGCGCTATATAAGCGATTGTAATAATTCTGTGTGTAACATATTCTTTCTCACCTTGTGGTCTCTGCGCCCAGCACAGACAGAGCTAAAATTGGTTACCTGATGAATCAATTAAAAGGTGAAGCTTTATCTTGAGCCAATCCATTATGGGAGAGTAATAGGAGTGTGGCACACAATTACCAGGAGTTTATTACGGAATTTAAACTTACGTTTGAACCATTAGGCAGGGAGGAAGACGCCTCTACTGCCCTGATGCATATCAGACAAGGGAACTGGTCTATTTCAGAGTATGCCATAGAATTTCGCACCTTGGCTTCCGAGGTAGACTGGACTAATAGTGGGTTAATCTCTGCATTTAAAAAGGGATTATCTGAAACTATGCTAGATGAGTTTGCCGCCAAAGACTTACCCAAAAAGCTTAATGAATTGATCACTTTTGTCATGCAAATTGATAATAGATTGAGAACCAGAGAGGTTACTAGAAACAAGACCAGATGCACCCAGTTTCTCCAGACCTATTGTCCCTGAAATTCCTGTACAGTCTGAACCCGAACCCATGCCGTTGGGGTCACTAGACTGTCGGAAGCAGAAAGACAATATAGGAGAAAAGAATGTCTATGCCTATACTGCGGTAGGAAGGGACATATGAGAAACAATTGTCCCATACGTCCGGAAAACTGCCGCACCTTAAGGGGACAGGTCTTAGGTGTAATGGAAACCTCCTCTGGAAAGGATAAAAATAGGTTTCTCCTTGACATTTCTATCGCCTTTGACAAAAAGAACCTTTCATGCAAAGCCCTGGTGGATTCAGGTGCTGCTGGAAACTTAATTGACGTTCAATTTGTTAAAGGTAATACTATACCTATCAAAGAGAGACTATCACCCCTAGCTGTTGAAGCTATTGATGGAAGACCACTCTCACAACCATTGATAACGCATGAAACCTTACCCATTAATATTTCCATTGGTGCCTTACATAAGGAAGAGATTACATTTCAGGTGATTGTATCTCCTTCTTGTCCTATTTTATTAGGATTCCCATGGCTTAGCAAGCATAACCCTCATATTGACTGGGCTAATGGGGAAATATTAGAATGGGGTAAGGATTGTAATGAAAGGTGCATATTGCATGTCACCAAAAGAGTGGGCACTATTGAATTACCCACTAGTACACCTCAAAATCCAGAGATCCCTATACAATACCAAGACATTAAAGAAGTATTCAGCAAGACTCAGTCTAATACTCTACCTCCTCACAGACCATATGACTGTTCCATTAACTTACTACCCGGCGCTATGCCACCTAAGGGAGCAGTCTATGCTCTATCTCCTCAGGAGAGTAGTTTAATGGAGGAATATATTAAAGATTCATTGAATAAAGGCCATATACGAAAATCATCCTCGCCTGCTGGGGCAGGATTCTTTTTTGTATCTAAAAAGAACAAAATCACCATTAAGAACGCCTACCCCATTCCTCTTATTTGACAGACTCCAGGGCGCTAAAGTGTTTACTAAGCTTGACCTTAGAAGCGCTTACAATTTAGTGAGAATCAAGGAAAACCACGAGTGGAAGACTGCATTTAATACCAGAAGAGGACACTATGAATATCTAGTGATGCCATTCGGGTTGTGCAATGCTCCAGGGGTTTTCCAAGATTTCATTAACGATGTACTCAGGGATTACATTTACTTGTTTGTCTTGGTCTATCTGGGTGATATCCTTATTTATTCTCCTGACATTCAGACTCACCACGATCACGTTAAACAAGTTCTGCAAACCTTGTTAAAAAATCTACTTTATTGTAAATTAGAAAAATGCCTCTTTGACCAGTCTGAAGTACAGTTTTTGGGATATAATATCTCTGCCTCGGGGTTTCAGATGGATCCTAAAAACTGGAATCTGTCCTACATTGGTCTTTACCCACTGGGTTGAAAGCCATTCAAAGTTTCATTGGTTTATTGGTTTTGCTAATTTTACAACATGACAGGAGGCTTCATATTTTGCATTAACTCTCTTTACTAACTCCACACAGCAGTAAAGAAAAGTGAGAAAACATTAACCAATCAAAATGCAGTAGGAGGTACAATATTCACAGTGATGAGGCTCCTCCCCCTCTTTCTTTACTGCTCCATCAGCAAACAGGTCAGAGTTTTTGGCTCTTCCCTTTTACTTATTATATTTGCTCTATATTACATTTGTAGTTACTGTATTTCTATGTACTGTATATTTGTATTTACATAGATAATTACTATACATCTTCTTATAGACGTTTTACTCTCTGGGACTTTATCCCTTGGGGAGGGGGGGGGGTTTTCTCCTTATGTCCCCTTTTTTCTCAGGGCCTTTTCCCCCCCTTTTTCGTTCCCACGCGGTCCGCCGGCTTTTTCCCCCGCCGTCGGACCGACCGTTTTTCCTCCTAACTGAGGGTAACGCTCACCCTCCTCCACCCGTTCCCCACCTCGCGGCTTCACAGCCGCGCTGTTTCTACCGCACGGCGGGAAATTACTTCCCGTTTTTTCTCCGGCGGCCATCTTGGATCTCGCGTCTCGCGAGATCCACGGCCGCCATCTTGGGAGCATTGCGGTCTCTTCATTTCGGCACCCGATCACCTCAATACCGGACGCAATCAGGCAGGGGTCCCCAGGTCAGTCAGCCTTCCCATATAAGGTTATACAACTGTGCATTGGGGTGAGGCCCCATACTGTTTATCATTACTGGCTCTCCAGTGTATTTATGTGCCATTTTGCTACATTCAGGGTGAGGCCCTATCATCTAATTACCGCTGCTATCAGGTGGATTTTGTGCCACCTATATATGTACATGCATATATAACTGGGTGAGGCCCAGAAAAAACCCAATATCCCCTGCTGGGGGAAACTGGTGCTGTTGCTGCCAGATTTATCATTCTCACCCTGCCGGGGTGCTTATTCCTATTTTATTGTTATTATACATATACACACTACCCTGCTGGGGTTGCCTGGGTACTGCAGGTACCTTTTTCACTCACTGGGATTGACCCCTAGCCCAACGTTTACTGTGCTTTCTCTATTACAGCGGTCCTACTCCTATCATTATGGATACACCCCAAAACCCTGCGGATTTCCAAACCATGATCGCGGAAGCCATCTCCGCCTCTATGGAGAAAGCGCTATCCAGGGTTATGACGGCAACTGCCGATCAGGCTAAAAAAGTCACAAAAGCCCAAGCCCATGACTATGATTCTGAGGCTTCAGAATCCCATACGCAGGCCGACTCACGGCCCAGCAAACGCCACTGGAAGGGCGAAAAAGGGGCTGACAACCCGGGCAAAGGCAAGGCACCGGCCAAACGCCACAGGCCAGTCCTACCCACTCCCGCCCTCTACTCCTCGGATGAGGGGGAAGAACACACACGCTCCATGGCCGTGTTGGACGAGTGGCAGGCCGCAGATTCTGATTCACAAGATAATGACTGGGGTTCAGACACAGGATCCCATACGGGCCTCCTGCAGGGCACCTTTTTGGACGACACCCAACTGCCGGATGACCCCACACCGGTCCATGACGAAGGGGAAGCCATCCTGGACCCCACGGGCCAGCGTCTATTCGACCCTCGCAATATACGACACCCACGTTCGGGGGACTGGACCCCCCCGGATCATCTCTCCAAATTTATGCATCGTTGGCTCCGCAAACCCCTGGACAAAACGGTGCGTAACCGACTTCGTTCTGAATGCCCTCGCCCTTCCCTTCCCGACCACGTGGCTCAGACTCCCGAATTCGACCAGGTCATGAACACATTCATGTCTCGGGGTGGCCGTGACCCCAGGAGAGGCGTTGAAAAAGGATTCCACGGAGTTCAGGACAAACTCCTAGATTCCATTGGCCCACTTTCCCGCATCATGTTTTTGGCTGACGATGCTTTTACAAGGGCTGACGAATTTGATGCCAGTATGGTTAAAGAGTGGGCACATGATATACGAGAATGGGCACAGAGGTGCTTCTGTTTCGTGGGCAACACCAATGTAGCCCTCTCCTCTGAGAGGCGTAAAGCAGCGCTGCTCCGTATTGACGGAAAGCTGGTGGAATTGGGCACCAAGGAGTTGGGACCGCTTGCACAGGGCAAATTGTTTGGGGAGGCCTTCCTCAAGGAACTGAACAAGCATGTAAACATTTTCACCTCACTAAATAAGGCTCACACTTCCATGAAGCGAGTCTTCAGGGGCCACCCCAGTCGGGGTGTTTTTGGACGGGCTGGCCGCTACAGGGGCCGAGCAGCCAGCCGTTTTTGGCCTTCTGGCCCCCGCTCGCACAGACCCCAACCCTTCTACCCAGAAGTGGGTTTCAGACAGCCTTTCTCCTACACCCGAGGAGCCGACAGAGGCAGAGGACCTCGTAACCATGGCAGAGCACGCTTCTCCACAGGTAAGCACCTTAGTGTCTCAATGTCCACTTACCCCATGTACTGCAGGTCGTATTGCTCTGTCTTTTCAGAACTGGACAGCCATCTCCACGGACGCATGGATCCTCCAGACGGTTCGGGGCTACGTCATAGATTTCGGGGAAACCCCGTTCCAGACCGCCCCTCCGCACCCCATTCACTGTTCCAAGAAAGATCGCCACTTAATCGATGGCGAACTACGGGAACTCAAGGAAAAAGGAGCGATAGAACCCGCTCACGACCAAAACGGTTTCTTCAGCAACATTTTCCTAGTGAAGAAAAAATCTTTTCCGGACGGTTATAAACCTGAGGGGGCTCAATGCCTTTGTACTGTACAGACATTTCAAGATGGAAGGCATCCACCTTCTACGAGATCTGCTCCAGGACGGGGACTGGTTCACAAGACTGGACCTCAAGGACGCCTACCTCTCGGTACCCGTCCATGCTTCCTGCCGACAATTCCTCAGGTTTCGATGGCAAGGTCGCCCCTGGCAATTCACGTGCCTCCCCTTCGGCCTCAGCTCAGCACCGTGGTGTTTCACCAAACTACTGAAACCAGTAGTGTCTCGACTACGAAGTCAAGGAATTCGGTGCATTATCTACCTGGACGACCTGCTACTGTTCTCCTCAGACAGGTACAGTCTAACGCAACACACACGATATACCACCCGACTCTTCACATCCCTAGGTTTCGTGGTGAACTTCCAAAAGTCAGAAGTATCCCCAACCCAGACTATACAATTTCTGGGTTTCGAAATAGACTCCAAGACCAGCACACTACGGCTTCCGACCTCAAAGATCGCAGCCATCAAGAAGGAGCTACGCAGAACCATTCGCTGCCACACCATTCCACTCCGCAACTTGGCTCGGATCGTGGGCTTACTATCCGCATCTATCCAAGCGATATTCCCGGGCCCGCTCCACTACAGAGCGATGCAACGCTTGAAGGCTTCCTTTCTCCGCCAGAACCCTTCGTACGACCAAACTGTTCCGGTGACGGAGGAAGTCAAGGACGAACTCGGATGGTGGTTGGACAGCATGGAAGCGTGGAATGGCCGAGCCATCTTCGGGAACACGCCCGATATAGTCCTGGAATCAGACGCCAGCCTTTGGGGATGGGGCGCCACCTGCCAAGGCAATTCAACAGGAGGCACTTGGACTTCCCAGGAACTCAACCTCCACATCAACTGCCTGGAACTCCTAGCGGGGTCGTTTGCAATCCGCAGCTTAGCGAAAGACCGGACGAATTGTTGCATCCTCCTCCGGATGGACAACGTCTCAGCGGTCCGTTACATCAACAGACTGGGAGGGGCCCGTTCCAGACTCCTTGCGGAGATCACGAAAGAAATATTCCAGTTTTGCCTACCCCGGAACATCTCCCTCATGGCAGAATATCTCCCGGGCGAGACGAACCTGACAGCGGACTGGTTTTCTCGCCATTGGCGGGACAGCAGCGACTGGAGACTGGACCCAATGATCTTTCAACGCCTCTCGGCCAGGAGGGGCCCCCTCCACCTAGACCTCTTCGCATCGCGCAACAACAGGCAGACGGACGAGTATTTCAGCTGGCTACCAGATCCGGAGAGCAAGGCAGTAGATGCTTTTCTCCAACCATGGCCGCTCAAGGGCTCTTATGCCTTTCCCCCATTCGCCATGGTGGCAAGGACGATACAATACCTGAAGACGCAACGCGGGTCTCTGCTCCTCATCACCCCCCTATGGCAGGGCCAACCATGGTTCCCGGACCTCCTAGTATCATCCTACAGGGACCCTCTCCTCATACCGTCCTACCAGGCACTCCTCACAGACCCGAGAGGGAACCTCCATCCTCTCATTCTGGAAGACCGCCTCACTCTAGTAGCTTGGACTCTTTCAGGGGTGCCTGGCAAACCGAGGACCTATCGCAGACGGCTCGAGACCTCTTATGGGATTCATGGGCACCAGGAACTAGACGATGCTACCTTGCAGCATGGAATTCCTGGGCCGCTTGGTGCAGTGAACGGAACTTTGATCCCTTTACGGCACCTGTAACAGCCATCCTGAACTTTCTCTCCCATCTGTACTCCATGGGACGGTCTTACCGATCCCTCAACGTTGTGCGCTCCGCGATTTCGGTGGCTCACGTTCCGACCCGTGGGATGCCCGTCGGGAAAGATCCTCTGGTATGCCGTCTTCTCAGGGGCATAAGACTCCAGAGGCCTCCCAAACCCAAATACACCCGGTTATGGGATGTGGAGGTCGTTCTCCAGTTCCTTAGGGACTGGCCAGATAACGACAGACTTTCACTCCGACAACTGTCGGTCAAACTAACACTTCTTCTGTGTTTGGTCTCGTTCCGCAGAGTTTCGGACGTGCGGGCTTTCGACATTGACGCCTTTTCGGTCTCCCCCGAGGGAGTTACCTTCCAAGTGTCACGTCGTACCAAATCGGACTCCTCGTCGGTTTTTTTTACCCCTTTTTCCCTACGGAACCGCTGCTCTGCGTGGTCTCCACTCTGCATCGATACGTGCAAATCACATCCCCACTTCGGGTCTCATCTTCGGGCCAACTATTGGTGTCTTACGTTAGACCTCACGTACCCGTCTCCGCTACCACCCTCGCCAGATGGGTGCGATGGATCCTGTCTCTGGCAGGAGTGGAGGAGACCTTCGGCGCCCACTCCGTTCGCGGTGCGGCGGCCTCGTCGGCTTTCACCGCGGGCGCATCGCTGGCAGACATCCTACGAGCCGCGGATTGGTCACGCGAAGCGACCTTTTGGACCTTCTATTTCCGCCCGAACACGGGGGCAGCCGCGTCTCTCCTTCATCAGCGTTAAAAATGCAAAATATGAAGCCTCCTGTCATGTTGTAAAATTGAAGATTATGCTAGCATTAGTGTACTTATAATCTTAATTTTAGTAATGACAGGAGGCGAGTATTTTCCCACCCACCACACCCGCGAGGGATACGTTCTCACGTGAGTATACCTACACTGTGGGCTTTCACCCCTCTACTATCTTCCTACTCACTCTGCAGGATATCATGTTTGTACCAGGTCTATTTATGTCCCTGTTATCTGTTACTGTCATTCTGCTATGAATGTCTCCTTGTCAGTGGAATTTGTATCTGGTCTATTTCATTACTGCAAACAGTTGCAAGATCGGTACCTAACCTTTTCCACGTTCTTTTTCAGCATAACTTCAGGATATTGCAGCTCACACTCAGGATGGACACGTTTGGACCATCTTCCGGCCTCTAGACCGGCTCAGTTGGAAAGTTCACCCGTTGGTGCATGTTACAAGACTTTGGATTTATCGAGGGAAATTTGTTTTCTGATGTCGCTTTCGAAAGAGGGGGAGGAGCCTCATCACTGTGAATATTGTACCTCCTACTGCATTTTGATTGGTTAATGTTTTCTCACTTTTCTTTACTGCTGTGTGGAGTTAGTAAAGAGAGTTAATGCAAAATACTCGCCTCCTGTCATTACTAAAATTAAGATTATAAGTACACTAACGCTAGCATAATCTTCAATTATTACAGAAGGTTTATAAAGGGATTTTCTTCAGTAATAGCCCCCATCACCAATATGACATGCAAGGGGGCTAGTAGTACGATATGGTCTAAGGAGGCTATTGAAGCCTTTGAAACTCTCAAACAGCGATTTGCCTCCGCCGACATATTGATACATCCTGACACCAGTAAACCTTTCATACTGGAGGTTGATGCATCAGAGACAGGGGTAGGGGCAGTTCTATCCCAGAGGGAGAGCCAGGATACTCCATTGCATCCTTGTGGTTACTTCTCTAGAAAGTTGTCTCCTGCCGAGTGCAATTATGATATTGGCAATAGGGAATTGTTGGCCATTATTCTAGCTCTCAAGGAGTGGTGACATCTTTTAGAGGGTTCCAAGGACCCCTTTTGATCATTACTTATTACTGACTGTGTGAGGAATAGAAACATAGAATGTGACAGCAGATAAGAACCATTCTGCCCATCTAGTCTGCCCAATTTTCTAAATACTTTCATTAGTCCCTGGCCTTATCTTATAGTTAGGATAGCCTTATGCCTATCCCACGCATGCTTAAACTCCTTTACTGTGTTAACCTCTACCACTTCAGCTGGAAGGCTATTCCATGCATCCACTACCCTCTCAGTAATAATATAATGATTCATAAAACCATGCTGATTATTGCTAAAAGTTCTTCCCAATGAATTCCTGAATATTATCCATTAATAGCCCTTCAAATATTTTAATATTTTAAACCCTTTTTAAATATAGGGGGGACTGAGGTGGGTTCAGGGGAGCTGTGGTGAGTGCAGGGTGAAATATAGTGTCTGCAGGGGGAGAAGTGGTGTGTGCAGAGGGGGCTGAGGTGCGACTGAGGTGTGTGCAGGGGGAGCTGAGGTGAGTGCAGGGAGACAGGGGGCTAAGGTGGGTGCAGGGTGGCTGAGGTGGGTGCAGGGTGTGATATAGTGTCTGCAGGGGGAGAAGTGGTGTGTGCAGAGGGGGCTGAGGTGGGACTGAGGTGTGTGCAGGGGGAGCTGAGGTGAGTACTGGGGGGCTGACGTTGGTGCAGGGAGACAGGAGGCTAAGGTGGGTAAAGGGGGGGCTGAGGTGGGTGCAGAGGAGATGTGGTGTGTGCAGAAGGAGCTGTGGTGGGTGCAGGTAGACAAGGGGCTGTGATGGGCACAGGGAGGAACATAGGGGCTTGTGGTGGGTACTGGAAGGCATAGGAGTTATGGTAGGTAGAGGTGGCATGGGGGTGTGGTGGGTACTGGAATGCATAGGAGCTATGGTAGGTGGAGGTGGCATAGGGGCTGTGGTGGGTGCATAGGGGCTTAGGTGGGTACAGGGATAGGTAGATCCTAGATTAGGTGGGAGCAGAGGGGGGCTGACGTGGGAGCAGAGGGGGGCTGAAGTGAGAGCAGAGGAGGGCTG
>OW240915.1:332212083-332313737 GCA_933207985.1 Pelobates cultripes
CTGAGGTAGGTACAGGGGGAGACGTGGTGGGTGCAGGGAGACAGGGGAAGCTGAGGTGGGTGCAGACGGAGCTGAGGTCGGTGCAGAGGGAGCTGAGGTGGGTACAGGGGGAGACATGGTGGGTGCAGGGCGACAGGGGGAGATGTGGTGGGTACAGGGGGAGATGTGGTGGGTGCAGTGAGACAGGGGGAGCTGAGGTGGGTGCAGATCGAGCTGAGGTGAGTGCAGGGGAGACGTGGTGGGGTGCAGGAGACAGCCGGAAGCTGAGATGGGTACATGAGGAGACATGGTGGGGTGCAGGGAGACAGGCGCTGAGGCAGGTACAGGGGAGACATGATGGCAGGAGATGTGGGTGGGTGCAGAGGGGGCCGAGGTGGAGCGAGGCATATACCTACGCAAGCGCGTACAGTGTTTGAGTGTCGCAGGCGGCTGGAAGCGTACGGAACGAACAAAGCGCCCCTGATGTCCCGCAGAAGCCCGGAGCCGTCCGCCGCCCGTCGCATGCCCCGGAAGCGTCCTCGCCGTCCTGAAGCCCGTGAGCCCCGCCGCCCCGCGGCGTGCCCCGTGATGCTGAATTCCATACCGTCCCGCCCGCCGGTTCCCGCATCTCCCCGGCGACCGCCGACGCAAGCCTGGTCACGCGCACCTGTCGTCCGGCCCAGGCACGAAGATGGGATGTGGTGGGTGCAGAGGGGGCTGAGGTGGGAGCAGAGGGAGATGTGGTGGGTGCATGGAGACAGGGGGAGATGTGGTGGGTGCAGGGAGGCAGGGGAAGCTGAGGTGGGTACAGGGGGAGACATGGTGGGTGCAGGGAGACAGGGGATGCAGGGTGCAGGAGCGGGCTGAGGTGGGAAACAGAGGGAGCTATGGTGGGGTGCATGGAGACAGGGGGAGATGTGGTGGGTGCAGGAGACAGGGGGAAGCTGAGGTGGGTACAGGGGGAGACATGGTGGGAGCAGGGAGACAGGAGGGGATGTGGTGGGTGCAGAGGGGGCTGAGGTGGGAGCAGAGGGAGTTATGGTGGGTGCATGGAGACAGGGGGAGATGTGGTGGGTGCAGGGAGACAGGGGAGATGTGGTGGGTGCAAGGAGACAGGGGAAGCTGAGGTGGGTATACGGGGAGACATGGTGGGTGCAGGGAGACAGGGGGAGATATGGTGGGTGCAGAGGGGGCTGAGATGGGTACAGGGGAGATGTGGTGGGTGCAGGGAGACAGTGGGAGATGTGGTGGGTGCAGGGAGACAGGGGGAGATGTGGTGGGTGCAGGGAGGCAGTGGGAGATGTGGTGGGTGCAGGGAGACAGGGGGTGCTGAGGTGAGTGCAGTGAGGATGTACAAAATATAATCTATAAGGAGCTTACCTGTGCTGTCGGCCAGGCTGCTGCAGTTCCTTATCTTCCAGATGCTCTTCAGGCGAGGCCAGAAGTGATGTCACTTCCAGGACCCGCTTGTTCCTCCACACACAGCACCGCTCAGGGGGAGAAGACCTGGCAGCAAGAACTGAATGATCGCTGCCAGGTCTGTCTGAGAGAAGAGAAGCGGGTGAGGGGGTGAGTGAGGGAGGAAGGGGGGACTACCTACAGAGTGAGATGTTGCAGGGGCCCTGCAACATATCACTGGAATATGGGAGGAATCATGTTTTTCTGGCTGAGGAGATCTCCGGGCCTTCAGTCCATGACCAATCGATCTGCCCGACTGGTCAGTCCACCCCTGATTGGCAGCAGCCTGACCTGGATTCACGACAGGCTGAACATCTAATTCTTTGTGCAGACACGCCCCCTTTTTGGGCATGTTCTGGTCACGTGATTCACGTCAGTGGGCCACCCTATTACCCGGCCACCGATATCCTGCTTCACCGGACGCTGCTGTTAGGGGGTATGGATTTACGTGAAAGATGAAAGTGAGAGATTAGCATAGAGTGTGTGTTTTCTGATAGCTCTATCCTGCGAGTTTCCCTCCACCACATACAACCAGATACATGACGCTTGGGAGGTATAACTGGTTTAGTGTTTTCTGTCTATAAGATTCTCTAATTAGGCCCTATATATATATCTCCAGAGCAGGGAGGTGACCAGCATATATAATATATTCTTTATTAAAGATGCATTAAACAGGATCAATGTTTGAGTCCCCGTCCGGGACTTCCATCAGAATATGTGATATGTGTGAATTGTAAGGGTTGGCTTGTGGACCCAACTGAATGAATCTATAACAGACCTACCTAACTAGCGTAGTATAGGGGGTATGATACCCTAAAATCCTGGGCAGCCCATAACATGTAAATAAACATAGTATGAGTAATGGCCCATGATACAAATATCTTATAACCCACGACCCACTTTGAATGAAGAAACAGATACAAGTGAAAGCAGGTCCTGAATAATGAACCTAATAGTATGATGAAATATGCAAGGAGTATGTACGTGGCCCCTGTAACATATTATACAAAATTCGTAATGCCGTCTGAGCCCACATGTGGCCTATGACCTGGGACCTCCTTGAGGGTAGAAAACAGATTTAAGATAAAACAGTAGTCCTGTCTAAGGAACATAACGTGGTAATATAGGCAGGAGACTATACTACACATTTGAGTAGAATTGAGGTGAGCAGTTGGAGAAGCCACCATAGCAGGTGATTTAGGATAAGGAACCTAAACTTAGTAATATAATTATGATTATACAAGGCGAGAATTTCGTATAATTGAACTGTTATTTACTCCATGTTATATCATCTCAAGCACTAGGTGTCACTGCAGCACCACTTTCTTAATAAATGTGCTTCATATATTTTTGGAGATAGTCACTAAGCTCCAGTGAATTAACAAAACATCGGCTGAAATAGTTGCAGATTTTTCCATCCGCTATAGTCACAGGTCAGCGAATTTAGGCTCAGTTTTGCATTTCCGATTTTAATTTGCTACATTTGGAATTTAGTGAATAACCCTGAAAGTTCTCAAAAGATTTGATGGACAATAAGTGCTTGGCCAATGAGCTTCCAATCGAGCATAGTCACATGTTTACACAAAGTCTGCAGAATTAATGGTAAACCAGTGTAAATTCATCCCCAGAGCTTAAACTCGGCAGGTATCTGAGACCTATCCCAAGAGTTTACAGTCTGCAGGTAGCCGAGACCTATCCCAAGAGCTTACACTCTGCAGGTAACCAAGACCCATCCAAAGAGCTTATACTCTACTGATAACTGAGACCCATCCCAAGAGCTTACACTCTGCAGGTATCTGAAACCCATCCCAAGTGCCCAATTCTCTAAATACTTTCATTAGTCCCTGGCCTTATCTTATAGTTAGGATAGCCTTATGCCTATCCCACGCATGCTTAAACTCCTTTACTGTGTTAACCTCTACCACTTCAGCTGGAAGGCTATTCCATGCATCCACTACCTCTCAGTAAAGTAATACTTCCTGATATTATTTTTAAACCTTTGTCCCTCTAATTTAAGACTATGTCCTCTTGTTGTGGTAGTTTTCTTCTTTTAAATATAGTCTCCTCCTTTACTGTGTTGATTCCCTTTATATATTTAAATGTTTCTATCATATCCCCCCTGTCTCGTCTTTCCTCCAAGCTATACATGTTAAGATCCTTTAACCTTTCCTGGTAAGTTTTATCCCGCAATCCATGAACCAGTTTAGTAGCCCTTCTCTGAACCCTCTCTAAGGTATCAATATCCTTCTGAAGATACGGTCTCCAGTACTGTGTACAATACTCCAAGTGAGGTCTCACCAGTGTTCTGTACAATGGCATGAGCACTTCCCTCTTTCTACTGCTAATACCTCTCCCTACACAACCAAGCATTCTGCTAGCATTTCCTGCTGCTCTATTACATTGTCTGCCTACCTTAAAGTCATCAGAAATAATCAATAGAGATGAGCGAACCCAAACTGTTAAGTTCAGGTTCATACCGAACATTATGAATTTTGGACCCCGAACCCGAACATTTCAGTAACAGTTCGGGTTAGAATTTGGTGTTCATCGATTTAATGGCGCGTTTTGAAAAGCTGCAGGTCAGCCACTCAACAAGCGTTTGACTCGTGTGCCCTTAGAAGCCATCACAGCCATGCCTACTAATGGCATGACTGTGATTGGCCAGTGCAGCATGTGACCCAGCCTCTATATAAGCTGGAGTCAGATGAGCTCTTATTAGTGTAGAGAGAGGATGCTGCAGCTGTGAGGGAAGATTAGGAAAGAATTCTGGTGTTGAATCTGCAAACTACAGCGATTATTTTTGTGGGTGCTATACTACATTTTTGTACCCTGCCCTGAGCCCAGTGCCACAGAGAAATAAGCATTCAGTCTGTTTGTTAGGTGGGCACTTGCAACTCCATGTGTGCCAGGTACATTACTTTAATCCTGTTCGGGTAGCTCAGTGGGCAACATCTAGGCATTTTTAAATACTGCTGTGACATCGCACTTTGAAAAATTCACATTTTTTTGGTGCTAAGAAGTAAATTTTGGGCGTGCACTTCATATCTGAGAGTCAAATAGAACCGTCAAATACTGTGGTTATATTGCACTTTGAAAAATTAAAAAAATTTTGGTGCAAAGGAGTAAATTTTGGGCGTGCACTTCATATCTGAGAGTCAAATAGAACCGTCAAATACTGTGGTTACATCGCCCTTTGAAAAATTCAACATTTTTTTGGTGCTAAAAAGTAAATTTGTGGCGTGCACTTCATATCTGAGAGTCAAATAGAACTGTCAAATTCTGTGGTTACATCGCAGTTTGAAAAATTCTAATTTTTTTGTGCTAAGAAGTAAATTTTGGGGGTGCAATTCATATCTGAGAGTCAAATAGAACAGTCAAATACTGTGGTTACATCGCAGTTTGAAAAATTCTAAAAATTTTGGGTGCTAAGAAGTAAATTTTGGGCGTGCACTTCATATCTGAGAGTCAAATAGAACCGTCAAATACTGTGGTTATATTGCACTTTGAAAAATTCAACATTTTTTTGGTGCTAAAAAGTAAATTTGTGGCGTGCACTTCATATCTGAGAGTCAAATAGAACCTTCAAATACTGTGGTTACATCGCAGTTTGAAAAATTCAAATTTTTTAGTGCTAAATAGTTCATTTGCTGCCTGCGGTTCATTTCTTGCAGTCCAATAAAACCCTTAAATACTACTCTTACATTGTTGGTTTAAAAAAAAAAAAAAATCACACTTTTTTGAAACAGTGAAGTAACTGTATTATTTACTCCTGTCACACTGTTGTGTGACCTCTAGAAATTTTTTCTCTTTAGGACACTGGCACTGCCTTACTGTCAGTGAACTTAATTGTTGACTATTGGTGGTTACATTGTCGCCTGCCATAAACCATCTGTTAGTTTGGGCCTGAGGCAGATAGCAGTTAGGCGCATGTCCTTCTGCCACCGAGGATTGCAGGGCAATTCTCTTTGCCTCCTGTTGCCTCCTCCTCCTACTCCGCTTCCTCCTCCTCTACCACCTCCTCATCCGGTCAGCGTAACACCTTCACCACCAACTTTAGCACAACCAGGGGGAAACGACAGCAGGCTGTTTTAAAACTCATATGTTTGGGGTGAAAACCCCCACATCATGCAGGAGCCGTGGACGGGCACTGAACAACAGACTGATGAGTGGTTGTTGCCACTGAGCCTCAAACCCGGCCTGGTGGTGTGAGATAATAGGCAAAATCTTGTAGCAGCTCTGGGCCAACCGGTTTGACGCACATCCCTTGCCTGGCGCATGTGCTGAATTTGTGGTGCAGAAATTCCTGAAAAACTACCCAGATATATCAGAGCTGCTGCAGAAAGTGCGCACTTTCGGCGTTCTCACCCTGCTGCTGCTCGCCTGTCTGCACTGCAGCGTAACTTCGGCATTCCCGCTCACCGCCTCATATTGAACATGCCCACAGGGAGGAACTCCAGCTTGCACATGCTGGAGAGACTGTGCGAGCAGCAGCAGGCGATAGTGGAGTTTCAGCTGCAGCACGCACGGGTCAGTCGCTCTGCACCAGACTTGCCCTCCAATAGATCCTCGTTAAAGGATTTAAAGTGTACCCATTCCAATTACAGGGCCTCGAAAGAGTCCTATACTGTTATTTATCGTCACTACCTCCCCGCGTTGGGAGTGGGTAATTTGCGCGCCTGCTGCCTTCCTTGGATGTGGTAGCCGTTTCTCATGCTCCCTCTACGGAATCGTACCCTGATTCCCCATTACCCATGGTCACCATGGTAGGCGCAGAAAGTACCAGCGAAAGTTGACAGGACATCCGAATGCGATCGGCCCGAGGTTATCTAGAGTCACTAAAGTCCCTGCGTGACGACTGCTGAGTTTCCCACATTCTAACTTGTACTGATTACTGGGTGTCCAGCCTGCTGGATCCCCATTACAAGGACAACATGCCGTCCTTAATTCCCTTACTGGAACGTGATCAGAAGATGCACGACTACCAGCTCACGCTGGTAGAAGCGCTGCTGAAGGCATTCCCAACTGACACCGGGGGCTCAGTGGAAGCACAAGGCGAAGGCAGAGCAGAGGAAGAGGTCGCCAACACAGTTGGGGCACTGCCAGCACCTCAGAAGGCAGGGTTAGCATGGATGAAATGTGAAAAAGCTTTGTCAGCATGCCACAACAACCAACACCACCAGCTGATATGGAAAGTCTTAGTAGGAGGCAGCATTTCAGCAACATGGTGGAACAGTACGTGTGCCTACACGTACTGACTAATGGGTCTGCCCCATTCAACTTCTGGATCTCCAAATTGGGCACAAGGCCTGAGCTTGCCCTTTATGCCTTGGAGGTGCAGGCCTGCCCTTCAGCCAGTGTATTGTCTGATCGTGTGTTTATCACAGACAAGCGCAGCCGCCTGTCCACAGCCAACGTGGACAAGCACACCTTTATTAAAATGAACCAGGCATAGATCCCACCAGACTTGTCTGTGCCTTGTGCAGAATAGACATTTATACCGGCCTCACCCAGCCATTGTTATACTCAAGCACACTCATTCTTTGTTTTCTTTTTTTATATGTCCCAATATTTTGGGGGCTACCCCAATTGTTTGCAGGGCACTTGTCCTACTCTTACTTCCTTTTGCAGCCCTCTACCCATTTGCAGGACTTTTTTAGAGCCATTTTAGTGCCCAAAAGATCGGGTCCCCATTGACTTCAATAGGGTTCTGGGTCAAGTTCGGTCAAGTTCGAGGCTGAACTCGAACTTTTTGCCGATGTTCAGCCGAACCCAGCGAGCCCGAACATCCAGATGTCCGCGCAACTCTAATAATCACCCTAAATCCTTTTCCTCAGATGTTGAGGTTAGGACTCTATCAAATATTCTGTACTCTGCCCTTGGGTTTTTACGTCCAAGATGCATTATCTTGCACTTATCCACATTAAATGTCAGTTGCCACAACTCTGACCATTTTTCTAGTTTACCTAAATCATTTGCCATTTGGCTTATCCCTCCTGGAACATCAATCATACATATCTTAGTATCATCAACAAAAAGACATACCTTACCATCAAGACCTTCTGCAATATCACTAATAAAAATATTAAAGAAAATGGGTCCAAGAACAGATCCCTGAGGTACCCCACTGGTGACAAGTCCAAGCTCCGAATATATTCCATTAACTACAACCCTCTGTTGCCTGTCACTCAGCCACAGCCTTACCCATTCAACAATATTGGAATCCAAACTTAAAGATTGCAATTTATTGATAAGCCTTCTATGTGCAACAGTGTCGAAAGCCTAACTGAAATCTAGGTAAGCAATGTCTACTGCACCACCCTGATATATTATTTTAGTTACCCAATCAAAAAAATCTATAAGATTAGTTTGGCATGATCTCCCTGAACTAAACCCATGTTGTCTCTGATCTTGAAATCCATGTATTTTTAGATGTTCAACAATCCTATCCTTTAACATGGTTTCCATCACTTTCCCCACTACTGAAGTAAGGCTTACTGGCCTATAGTTCCCCGACTCCTCCCTACTACCTTTCTTGTGAATAGGCACAACATTCGCTAACTTCCAATCTTCTGGGACTACTCCTGTTAACAATGATTGGTTAAATAAATCTGTTAATGGTTTTGCTAGCACACCACTAAGCTCATTTAATAGCTTTGGGTGTATTCCATCAGGTCCCATTGACTTATTTGTCTTTACTTTTGACAGTTGAAATAGAACCTCTTCCTCTGTAAACTCACATGTAAAAAATTACTAATTTGTCCTTTTTTCTAACTGAGGTTCTTTCCTTCATTTTCATTTTAAATACAGAACAAAAATATTAATTGAGGCAGTCAGCTAGACCTTTATCCTCTTCTACATACCTTTTGTTTTTAATCTAACTAATCCTTGTTTTACTTTTCTTTTCTCATTTATGTATCTAAAAAATGTTTTGTCCCATTTTTTTTTACTGACTGTGCTATTTTCTCTTCTGTGTGTGATTTGGAAGCTCTTATAACTTGCTTAGCCTCTTTCTGCCTAATCTTATAGATCATTTTGTCAGGGTTTTTTTATAATTCCTAAATGCTAACTTTTTGTTTTTAACTATTTTGGCCACATCTGTGGAGTACCACAGTGGTTTCTTGATTTTTTTGCTTTTACTGACACGCCTAATGCAATTTTCTGTTGCCTTCAATAGTGCAACTTTTGAATAATCCCATTTCTCTTGGACTCCATTTAAATTGCTCCAGTCTGATAATGACTCCTCTACCCATATTCTAATTTTAGAAAAGTCTTTTTTTCTAAAGTCTAAAACTTTTGTTTTTGTGTGGTGTGACTCAGTCACTGTTCTTATATTAAACCACACTGACTGATGATCACTGGATCCTAAACTTTCACCTACAGTAATATCTGATACCAAATCTCCATTTGTTAACACTAAATCTAGTATGGCCTCTTTACGAGTTGGCTCCTCAACGACTTATTTTAGAGACAATCCCAGTAGGGAGTTTAGAATATGTGTGCTCCTGGCACAAGCAGCTATTTTGGTTTTCCAGTTCACATCAGGAAGATTAACCCCTTAAGGATGGCGGGCGTGCTATGCCGTCCTTGGGGACCCAGCTCTAAATGCCGGGGGGGGGCATAGCACGTCCCCGCCATCTTTTCTACTTACCCGGTCGCTGGCAATCCCAGGGAGTCCCCCTCCTTCCTCTCCGGCCCCCCTGGGCCATGTGATCGCGATGTCCTTGTAAGGACCTTGCTATCACATGGATGACGTACATGGACAGGTACTCCCCCTGCTGCCTGAAATAAAAAAAGGTTAAAACAGTTTCAAATTAACTTGTATATATTTAGATCATATATATATATATATTTATTATATATATGATCTAAGTATATATATATATATATATATATATACACATATACATAAATACACATATATATATACATACATAGTCTAAGTGTATTTTAATATTTCTATATATATATATTTATATATTAATATCAAAATACACGTACAATGATATTGATTAAATATATATATATATTTATATATAATATAAAATAAATATATGTAAATACATTAAATATGTTCAAAAAATAATATATAAATATATATATGTGTAATTTGATTCTGACTGTACTTTAAAATTAATGTATATATATATTGATATCAAAATACATGTAGAACGAAATAATATATATGTGGCAAAAGCACCTTCATCACTGGGATTTGGAGAGGCCTCTTGCCCCAAGACTATGGGCCCTGCAAAAAGTCAGGCTAAAAAGTGACTTCCATGGGAAAATGTGCCTCTTCAACTCCCCCTTTTTCCTGTCCTATATTTTCTCCAGCAGGGCGTTGTCCCAGGGACACTGCCAGACCAGTTTAAATTGGCTGCTTTGTCCCTCCTCAATCTGTCACCAGCCCTTGCTATTGTTTAATCCCCTGGCGATCCAACTGTATTTGTGAGATTTGAGTGCTTTTCAGACATATTGAGCGCTCAGATCCAAGCTATCTGGGGATATGTTGGACATATAGGTTAAACATTGTATTATAAGTGCTATGTATTTTTATGTGGTTTTTGTAACAGTTTTTGACTTAGACATATTTCCTGTACCTGGAGATAATTAAGTTACCACAGCCACTTAAGCCAATTATCTCCAGGATAGAGGAGAAGATAGACCGGCCGCACAGCATAAATCTGTGAAAGCCATGCTTGCGGTCGGTCAAATGTGACTTCCATAAAACTTTTGAAACCCTGCTCTGATCTGGGTGATTTTTGGATATGTTGTTCACCCAGATCAGGGCTATCCAGGGATGTAGGATTTAAGGGGATATGTTGTTGTTTTGGGGTGTTTCTGGACTTTGGGTAAAAATGTATATTTTCTGCCTGTGGTAATTGAGTTAGTCCATTGTGTTTGGTAATTGTATCACAGACAGAGGGGAGGGTTTGTGTACATTGGCTGGGAGTGTGTAACTGTACAATACTGTGTTGATTGTTTTGTGTCCTGTGCTCCACAAGGTCCACGTGGGTGGTAACCTTGTGGGGAAAATGTGTATAAAAGAAATGACTTTGTGCTGATTAAACAGACTTGTTCTACCCTTCATGAAGTTTCGGCTCATGTTTGGGGGATTGGAAAACTACCTACACTCTGGGGATTGCTATAATCACTATACTCCCAAGAGCTTGTTCCTGTTCCTGCTCTCTGGATTAGGAGAGGTCTGCCTACTGGAAGCTGGTCCCTGGCCTTGGGCCCAGAGTAGGAGGAAGACAGCGAAACCCCAACCAAGCTGCGGTGGTTCATGGGGTCTATGTATATATTTATGCGATAATTTTACATGTATTACAACGATATCATCGTCAGTGAAAGTGACTTTTTTTTGCATTTTTCACACACAAATTGCACTTACACGGACAATATTATTGATGTGATACTTTTACTGTTTTAAAACACAAATATTTGTGTTCAGCAAAGTCTCCTGAGTATAACAGTACCCCTCATGTACAGGTTTTATGGTGTTCAAAAGTTACAGAGTCAAATATAAGGCTTGCGTGTCAGTTTTTTCACATTGAAATTCGCCAGATTGGTTACGTTGCCTTTGAGACCGTATGGTAGCCCAGGAGTGAAAATTAGATGAGAGCAGTAAATAAGTTATGGAGGCTGGCCTCTCTACTTAAAAACTGCAACTCCAGGCAGACACTCCAGTGGTGTCTTGGGGCCTGACTCCTGTTAGGTAGAACAAAACGTAATGATATGGGTTAAGATGCGCTTTCTTACACAACTTGTAAATTGGTAAATAATATATATTTGCGACCATTTCCAGCTGACACTCACTCGCAGAGTTTTTTACTGTAGCAGTAAAGTAAAGTTTTGTTCTGGAATAAGGTATTGCAAATGGGGTATGTCCAGTCTTTTCTAGTAGCCACTTAGTCACAAACACTGGCCAAAATTGGTGTTAAAATTAGTTTTTTGCATTTTTCACACACAGACAAATATGAAAACTAACTTTGGCCAGTGTTTGTGACCAAGTGACTACTAGAAAAGACTGGACATACCCCATTTGCAATACCTTGGGTTGTCTACTATTGCAAATGGTATGCCATCATGGGGGTAATTCTCATCCCTGGGCTACCATACGGTCTCAAAGGCAACGTAACCAATCTGGCGAATTTCAATGTGAAAAAACTGAAAAATGTATTGTGCTATATTTGACCCTGTAACTTCCCGAAACACCATAAAACCTGTACATAGGGGGTACTGTTTTACACGTGAGACATCGCTGAATACAAATATTTGTATTTTATTGCAGTAAAAGCAAACAGTATTTTAACATTCACAGTTAAAATGTCATGTAGAACTAAGAAAAATTTTAAAAATCTTATTTTGTCCCTTTTTTTTTATAATTTATTCATTTTAAATTATGTTCCATACCTAAATATTTGATGTTAAATGAAAGCAGCAAGCACATTTTCATGCCCAAAACAGTTCCATAGATTTGGGCTGTGTGGTCGGTCAATTTCACACTGAAAAAATTACTAAGTCCCATTCGAATGCACGAACGAGGACGTTCGTGAAATTGGCTCAGTATAGCAGTACATTCAAACATCCGAACGGGACTTAGTTTCTGTGGCTGAAAACTCAGTGGAGGAGAAGGTAAGGGTCAGCGGTGTTCGTTGAAATGTGCAGCCGATTTCAGTTCCACGAACACACCGCTGACCGCGTGCGATGAACAAAGACGGCCGCCGCCACGTGTTCGTTTGCATGAACGGTGGCCCAGTAGCGGTCGGCAATTTACCTACAGCAGGTTCCCAGTCTGGGAGGTAAATTGCCTGCACGCTTCCACTTCTGGGTGGTCCGCCTGTGTGGTACTTGGTTCAGAAAGCCCCATTTACTGAACTAAGTAGGAAAAGAGTACAAACAAAGTATTTTAGGGGACTTAAGACGGTTCTTAAAGGGCCAGCACGGTCCAATACAAGTCCATAAGCCACAATGTAGTTCTTAAAGGGCCAGCAACAGCACAATAGAAATCCATTAGCCCCAATACTGTTTTTAAAGTGCCCAATCTCCCATGGGCCATACACCCCCGGGCCATAATCATGAGGTAGGAGGCTGGCAATCAGGCTCCTCCAAAAGCCAGGGGCAAAGGGCAGTGGGTCACAAACAGCCAGTGACATAAGGCAGTTTTTCATAATGATATTATAGTTAGCAAATCCTAACAATATTCATATTAAATAAATAGTTGGACCAGATGACACAGAACTGATTTCCACAGCGTTCTTCTGGATTCTCAGACATTCAACTCTTTTTTTTACATTAGTGCCATTTTACAATTGATGGCGAAAGTTTGAGTTGACCGGTCATGTTGAATGCCCAAGAGCCATCCAAATGCAGATTTGACCGCTGTCTGTGATTTTCTTATCCGGCCCATGAGACCAAAACGTTAAACCCAATACACATTGAGTCTACAGTTGTGGTCACAAGGAAAATAAATCTCAGCATCCCCTTTGTAAAGGATCCTTTAGTTCGTGCAGCGATGATCCTTGCAGCTCCTCCTGAAATCCAGCTGAAACAAAGTGATTATAACTCAAAATCCCCCAAACATGAGTCGAGACTTCATGAAGGGGTAAAACGATCTGATTTACTGTGGGCTACCCGCCCGCTATTTATGCAGGTCTCCCACCTAGTGGACACTCCCCTTGGGGACCAGATGGAAGACTGGGACAAAAGAATGACAGTAGCCAATCACAGTGGCTATAACATAAGCACTCCCCTTTTACATAGATCACTCCCTCCTTTCCATCCTGGAGATAATTAACTTAAGGTAGCAAAGAGAGCCTTAATTATCTCCAGGTAGAAAGAAACATGGCTTTTCTTATTATTCATCAAACAGCATAAAAATCTATAACTTACATTTTACATAACAAATTTTAAGTCCCACATACCCCCAGATAGCTTGGATCTGAGTGCACATTCTAGGCGAATAGCGCTCAGATCCCATGAACATAGTTCTGAAAAACGTCAACTGAAGTTTGACTTTCACCGGCCGTTCGCGTGTTTGTATCCAACAACAAGTTCCATACTGTAGCTATCTGGGGTCGGTCACTTTCGCATACATCCAACGCACGAATGGTGCAGGGTCTTCGGCATTCGTGTGTTTTCCACTGTATGAACAAGGACCTGGAGAGGTAGCAGCGGAGTTTGGCAAAATAAGTATCTGAAATTAGTTCCAGGGCATCGCCGCCATTTACCGCTGAGCGTTCGACAATCCAAAATGGCGATTGCCACGTGTTCGGTAGACGAACGCGGACCACCAAGCTATTCCCCAATTAGTCTGTGGTTAACCGCAAAGTCTGGGTGGTTAATAGGCGCCACACGACCTCAGTAGGAGGTCGGGTGGTTTGGCAGTTCATTCGTTTTTCTCGCTATTTGCACGAAATCACTCGATACACATCTAAATAACCGAACAGGCTGGTTCGCATAGTCTGTTCAATAGGGGATTTTGTTACACCCTTCAACCAATTTCACTCAGTTTACAATGTAAAATATCACATAAAGTCAGAAACACTCACTTACATGTTAGTAGTAACTTTTTTCAACCCAGAAGGGTATTTATTTTTATTTTGTTTTAACATGAAAATACTGAGGGGGCCTTAATGACCACCCTATCTTCTGCCAACATATATGGCATTTACTGCACCTTGGCACCAGAATCGAAATGGGGAGTTAGTACTGTGCTGCTTCTTAATTTCATACCCTTAAGTTAAAAAAGCTTTCTCCTGTCTACCTCCTGCAGCCCCAGGAAGGGAGGAGGTAGGGTGACACATCAGCAGTTGTGTTACGGCTCCCCCGGTAGGAGAGGGGTTACTGCCGTATATGAATTTCCCTTACCCAATGCAGAGGTAGCTACTGAGCGCTCCAAACTGCCGAACAGCAATCACACGAACCCGCTGGTCTCCAAAAACAGCCGAACAACAATCACACGAATCAGTCAGTCTCACAAATAGTCGAACAAGCATAATCCATACGAATAATCCCCCCAATGACGAGACAAAGCTCCTATAGCGGAGCTGCAATATTAAATTCCACGATCTCCGCTGGTACAGAAGGTAATCCAAAGTAAAGTGCTGAAAAGTAAGGCAATATTCCAAATCCCCCAGTAACCGGACGAAACAGTTCTGGGAGTCAACTGAGGTTTTTATTCAGAGGTCACAGTATTTATGCAAGTCCCCATGCAAGGGGTTTCCCTACTGACATAGCAGGGGTAATACAGTAGGGGACTACATGGGGGATTTAACAATCTGTACATTTCTCCCATCAGGCACTGCTGGACGAGAGGGATACTCCCCCTGGAATATACCGTTAAGTGGATTATCCCTCCGTGCAGCAGAACCAACCTTTTACATGAAAATCTATAACTTTGACAATATTCATGTTATTTAGACAAATGGACGTTCGGTAGATAGCTGGGGTCTGAGTGCACATTTTGTGAGAATACCGCCCAGATCCCAGCTTAAACAACCGAATGCCGCACGAAATACACTTTAACATTGGGTTCGCCTAAAAGTACCAAACACCAATGGGGAACCGCAATAGTGAAAGACCGGAGCTCCCGAACGGCCTGGAAGTCCAGCGGTGTTCGTGCCATCGAGTAGCCGATTTATGCTCCACACGCTCGACGACCAAACACCGCTGGTGAAACAAAAGATCCAAGATGGCCGACCACCACATGGTCGGCAGCCGAACGACGGCCACCTAGGAAAGCCTCTCTATGTGTGGGCTACTGGGGGGTAGGTCAGCCGGTAAAGTCTCTGTTCATGAAATGAAATACATGAATGCTAGTGGCTTTCGGCTGCTAAGAAAACAAATTCTATATACTGTAATCCTTGTCACCAGGTAGCACGGTCCTCTAGGGCAAAAACATGCACAGTCCTTGTAATTGCATATACTCCATGCACTTTATTTGAAAATCCACACAGGATACAGCAGTAAATGAAAAACATAACTGTAACAGAAAACCCTATAAACAAAAAACCTAGCTCGTCTGAGCACTAACTCACTTTGTATATCCCTCTCTATCAGGGTTAAACTAACAAAAACATATGGCACCAACCTTACTAGATAGCAACACTCTCCTAGCTAGCCTGTTGCTTTCCTTTCTCCACTCCCAATGCTCCAAGCCAGCCTTGCCTTGACTGCTTTCCTTTCTGCACTCCCAGTGCTCCAAGCCAGCCTTGCCCTGACTGATTTCCTTTCTGCACTCCTAGTGCTCCAAGCCAGCCTTGCCCTGACTGCTTTCCTTTCTGCACTCCCAGTGCTCCAAGCCAGCCTTGCCCTGACTGCTTTGCTTTCTGCACTCCCAGTGCTCCAAGCCAGCCTTGCCCTGACTGCTTTCCTTTCTGCACTCCCAGTGCTCCAAGCCAGCCTTGCCCTGACTGCTTTCCTTTCTGCACTCCCAGTGCTCCAAGCCAGCCTTGCCCTGACTGCTTTGCTTTCTGCACTCCCAGTGCTCCAAGCCAGCCTTGCCCTGACTGCTTTCCTTTCTGCACTCTCAGTGCTCCAAGCCAGTCTTGACTGCTTCCTCCTGCACTCCCAGTGCTCCAAGCCAGCCCTGACTGCTTCCTTTCTGCACTCCCAGTGCCTAGTCTTCTTGACTATCTGGAGAGAACAGCCTCTCTCTCTCCTACCTGCTTCCTGGGAGGAAGCCAGCAATCCCTCTCCATTACCTGCCTAGCAGGGAGGAGTTTATTCCCACTGCAACAGCTCATTAACTGCAGCTGAGCAGTGGGTTGGAGACGATCCAAAAAACCCTGGCCTGGATCCATGTCTCCCCAGAAAACCACTAAACTGTGGAGTGGAGCATTGGCCCACCCTTCTCTCCAAATGCTCCACCGCAGGGGCCCATAACTAAACAGTGTTTTGTGTTGTGCAACACACAAACTACACGTACTTCCCCTGGGGTTAAAAGGCCTATCTGCCTTCACTTTATCACAATACATAGCAGTACAGACCAATGTTACAACATATAATCCAGCGGTTATTGCAGACAACCTTTAGTACATATAGTTCAGCATCCCACAAGTGGCTAGGTTTGCCACAGCTCCGTATTGAGGGTCAGCAGGAATCTGTTTTACTGAGGGCTTCCTGCCCGGTATTTATGCAGGTCTCCCACCTCGTGGACACTCCCCTAGGGGACCAGATGGGAGACTGTGACAAGGACATTACAACAACCAATCACAGTGTTACACATGTAGCCATGCCCCTTTCATTACCCAAGACCCTCTGCTCTGCCCGGGAGATAATTGTGAAGTAATTCAATTATCTCCCTGGACAGAGACCAAACGCCATTTTAAATTACTATAACAAAATGCATAAAAATATATAAATTTAAAATAACTGGACATAATACAGGCATTCAACATGTCCCCAGATAGCTGGGATCTGAGCGCACAAAAGTACCGAATAGCGCTCAGATCCTATGCACACAGTCCAATCGCCGTGGAGTCAAAGTGTTCACAAAGTCTGTTCTCCATACGAATAGACTCCACGGGATGGCTATCTGGGGTATGGCTTATTCGTGGACAAAATACCGAATACAGGGATTTTCGGGAGTTCTCTACCGAAGGAGAAGGGAGGTCAGCGGTTTCAGCGGTGTTCGGGCCAAAAAGTGTCCATATTGAGTTGCATTGGTTTACCGTCGAACACCGCTGAGCGTTCGCAGGTTTAAAATGGCCATGACCTTGTGTTCTGGATACGAATGACGGCCGCCCAGCTACAGGCATCAATTAAAAGGTGTCTGTGGTTAACCTCAATGTTCGAATGGGGCCAAGAGGTTAACCAGCAGCACACTTCTCTACTGGGTGGCCGGCAGTTCAGGAGTTTTATTCGATAGTAAAAAAAAAAAAGGGAATGGTATAGAGTCCACATGAACAGGGAAACATGAATTAAACCAGCAAATGAACAATAAGTCTCTGTAAGTTCAAGACAGAGAGATCTGTCATAAGTTGTATTATACATTATCCTTTGGGGAATATATGGGCAACTTGGTTCTGGGGTTTACCAACAACAACTTAAAATTAATCTTGTAAATATTCTTAGGAATAACCACCAGCTGCAATGAAAAAATATATTAATGATCAAATTAGGTTGACAACACATATAAAGTGTGGATTAGTCTTAAATACTGTGGCAAGTAATGTATTTACATAGCCTTATAAGCTTATGTATATATTTTTTATTTTCTACCCCTCCTGGGTGGTATGTTTATTCCTCATTCTCGGGTCCTCTACCAGAGGCCTGGGAGTTTGAGGGTTCTCTGCAGTATCTTAGCTGTTCCTAGACCTGCACTCTTCTGGACAGCGATCTCAGATGTCCCACCTGGAATCTGTTGAAGCCACACATCCAACTTGGGAGTCACAGCCCCGAGTGCTCCTATCACAACTGGGACTACTACTGCCTTCACTTTCCACATTTTATCTAGTTCTTCTTTCAGTCCTTGGTATTTGTCCACCTTATCATGTTCCTTCTTCCTAATGTTATAGTTCCTTGGTATTGCCACATCCACCACGATTGCAGTCTTTCGTTCCTTGTCTACCACCACGATGTTGGGTCGGTTGACCAGCACTTGCTTGTCTGTCTGGATCTTGAAGTCCCAGAGTATCTTAGCCCTGTCATTTTCAACTATCCTTTGTTGTATCTCCCATCTGGACTTAGGTAGGTCCAATCTGTATTCTGTGCAGATGTTTCGGTACACAATCAGAGAACCTTGGTTGTGTCTCTCTCTGTATGCTGTTCCTGCTAACATCTTGCATCCGGCTACTAGGTGCTGGACTGTCTCAGAGGCCTCTTTGCACAATCTGCACCTTGGATCTTACCTGGCGTGGTATACTCCAGCTTCTATTGATCTGGTGCTGAGTATATATATATATATATATATATGTGTGTGTACGGGGTAATTGGAGGACGTACAATTAAAAGTTTGTAGTTCGATAAGGACCAAAGTCGGTTGAGGTGAGCCGAAACCGACGAGAGGTCAGGCCTGCAAAAGAGGGCAAAAATATAAGACAATATTAATTTCACAATTAGCAATCATTTAGTTACATTATCGAAAAGACAGTCTGATTTCTATCCTGGGTTAGGTATGTTCCTATTGTAAACCAATTTCCCATATTTTTCTACTTATGTGTGTCGTAACACGCTCATTAGAGGCTGCTGTTGTATTGACATGGAATGAGTGGCCCGAGTAGGAGGAAGGATTAAGGCCTAGATGGAGTATTAAAGTAACAAATATCACAGTTATTAAAGATAGTAAGGGTTAGTTAGGGACCTGACAAACCTGGTCTTTGATTACGAGTATAAATTTTGAACCGGGCACAATTCAAAATGCCCGACTGTTGTGTTTTGGTATGAGGAGTAGATAATGTAACGATTGTTGATTTCCTGAATTCTTGACGCGTGGGTGAAGGTTGAATGTTTCTGACAGCAAGATTCTTTCTTTTGGCCTCAAGAAATCGTAGAAAGCCCAGTAAGCTGCTGACTTAAATTACTATGTTAGTAGGGCTTAACGGTTAATTTGAAAACTCCCCCATAGATTTTACTGTTGATAGAGAGTGAATTGGAATGATTTGTGTAGTTTTGATCTCTGACACCTGTCAGCACCCTTACTGAATAAGAAAAAAAAATAGGAGCTGTTGGGTTATATTGTCTACATGTAATGTTAACTTCCTGTAGGTATAGTTTCAATTGTATTGTAGAGATGTGGCAAAAATTGTGCAAGCATTTATAATTGGAACGCATTTATTATCTTGAATCATACACAATACTTACTAGACATGTGCAATTCGTTTCGGTCCGAATATGAATTCGGACGAATTTCAGGCAATTCGGACATTCGGGTACTACTACTAATTGCCGAAGTGCCGAATTGCCGAAGTGCAGAATTGCCGAGGTCGCGAAGTTCCGAAATTACCGAATTTCTGAAGTGTCGAAGTGCCGAAGTTCCGAAGTGCGAAGTTCCGAAGTTGCGAAGTGTCAAAGTGCCGAAGTTCCGAAGCACAGTATTGCCTAAGTACTAATATACTTACCCAGTGAAAGAAGGAGAATGTTACATTGTATACAATTTTAAATAAAAAGTATACAAACATAGCCAGGATTCAACTGTAAGCATTTGCAACACTTACAACAATCAAGTAACACACATTCATATATCCTGTAATGACAGGAATGAATAAGTAGATAACTCGCTAATTCCCACGGTATTAGGGAGCTATCTACTAAAAGACTGAAAGACCCAAATTGGTCTTTCAGCCAAATATACTAATACTAAGTAAAGATTACTTAGTATTAGTAAATTATGCCCCTACTCGCTATACCGTGAGTAGGGGCATGTCTATTAAACAGTGAGCAGCCTGTGGCTGCTCACTGTAAAAAAAAAAAAAAAATAAGGTCCCCCCTCCCGAGCGTGAAACTAAAGAGGGGAACCTTTTGTCCCCCCCGGCCCCCACCCCTGAGTGGCGGGTGGGGGCCCTGATGTAAAATAATGGTGTGGGGGGACCTAATGTCCGGGTGGGGGCCCTGATGTAAAGCCCTGGTGGGGGCCCTAAATTATAATAAGGGAGGGGACCTAATGTCCTCCCCCCTGGCCTCCACCCCTGAGCGGTGGGTGGGGGCCCTACAGTAAAATAAGGGGGGGGGGAACTAATGTCCTCCCCCTGTCCCCCACCCCTGAGCGGTGTGTGGGCGCCCTAAATACTAATAAGGAGGGGACCTAATGTCCTCCCCCCTGGTCCCCACCCCTGAGCGGCGGGTGGGGGCCCTAAATACCAATGGGGGGGACCTATTGTCCTCCCCCCCAGCCCCCACCCCTGAGTGGTGGGTGGGGGCCCTAGAAAAAATGTTAAACCCCCTCCCAGGTGACTGGGGTCCCCAAACCCCTAGTCACCCTGTCCCCCACAAAAAAAAATAACCCCCTACCTACCCCCCTCACCCTAAAAATAATGAGGGGGGTACCTTTAACTAAGTACCTGTAAAGAGAATTGGAATTTTCCCACGCTGTGTAAAATGACACAGAGCACTCTGGATGACGTACATGGACAGGTACTCCCCCTGCTGCCTGAAATAAAAAAAGGTTAAAACAGTTTCAAATTAACTTGTATATATTTAGATCATATATATATATATATTTATTATATATATGATCTAAGTATATATATATATATATATATATATACACATATACATAAATACACATATATATATACATACATAGTCTAAGTGTATTTTAATATTTCTATATATATATATTTATATATTAATATCAAAATACACGTACAATGATATTGATTAAATATATATATATATTTATATATAATATAAAATAAATATATGTAAATACATTAAATATGTTCAAAAAATAATATATAAATATATATATGTGTAATTTGATTCTGACTGTACTTTAAAATTAATGTATATATATATTGATATCAAAATACATGTAGAACGAAATAATATATATGTGGCAAAAGCACCTTCATCACTGGGATTTGGAGAGGCCTCTTGCCCCAAGACTATGGGCCCTGCAAAAAGTCAGGCTAAAAAGTGACTTCCATGGGAAAATGTGCCTCTTCAACTCCCCCTTTTTCCTGTCCTATATTTTCTCCAGCAGGGCGTTGTCCCAGGGACACTGCCAGACCAGTTTAAATTGGCTGCTTTGTCCCTCCTCAATCTGTCACCAGCCCTTGCTATTGTTTAATCCCCTGGCGATCCAACTGTATTTGTGAGATTTGAGTGCTTTTCAGACATATTGAGCGCTCAGATCCAAGCTATCTGGGGATATGTTGGACATATAGGTTAAACATTGTATTATAAGTGCTATGTATTTTTATGTGGTTTTTGTAACAGTTTTTGACTTAGACATATTTCCTGTACCTGGAGATAATTAAGTTACCACAGCCACTTAAGCCAATTATCTCCAGGATAGAGGAGAAGATAGACCGGCCGCACAGCATAAATCTGTGAAAGCCATGCTTGCGGTCGGTCAAATGTGACTTCCATAAAACTTTTGAAACCCTGCTCTGATCTGGGTGATTTTTGGATATGTTGTTCACCCAGATCAGGGCTATCCAGGGATGTAGGATTTAAGGGGATATGTTGTTGTTTTGGGGTGTTTCTGGACTTTGGGTAAAAATGTATATTTTCTGCCTGTGGTAATTGAGTTAGTCCATTGTGTTTGGTAATTGTATCACAGACAGAGGGGAGGGTTTGTGTACATTGGCTGGGAGTGTGTAACTGTACAATACTGTGTTGATTGTTTTGTGTCCTGTGCTCCACAAGGTCCACGTGGGTGGTAACCTTGTGGGGAAAATGTGTATAAAAGAAATGACTTTGTGCTGATTAAACAGACTTGTTCTACCCTTCATGAAGTTTCGGCTCATGTTTGGGGGATTGGAAAACTACCTACACTCTGGGGATTGCTATAATCACTATACTCCCAAGAGCTTGTTCCTGTTCCTGCTCTCTGGATTAGGAGAGGTCTGCCTACTGGAAGCTGGTCCCTGGCCTTGGGCCCAGAGTAGGAGGAAGACAGCGAAACCCCAACCAAGCTGCGGTGGTTCATGGGGTCTATGTATATATTTATGCGATAATTTTACATGTATTACAACGATATCATCGTCAGTGAAAGTGACTTTTTTTTGCATTTTTCACACACAAATTGCACTTACACGGACAATATTATTGATGTGATACTTTTACTGTTTTAAAACACAAATATTTGTGTTCAGCAAAGTCTCCTGAGTATAACAGTACCCCTCATGTACAGGTTTTATGGTGTTCAAAAGTTACAGAGTCAAATATAAGGCTTGCGTGTCAGTTTTTTCACATTGAAATTCGCCAGATTGGTTACGTTGCCTTTGAGACCGTATGGTAGCCCAGGAGTGAAAATTAGATGAGAGCAGTAAATAAGTTATGGAGGCTGGCCTCTCTACTTAAAAACTGCAACTCCAGGCAGACACTCCAGTGGTGTCTTGGGGCCTGACTCCTGTTAGGTAGAACAAAACGTAATGATATGGGTTAAGATGCGCTTTCTTACACAACTTGTAAATTGGTAAATAATATATATTTGCGACCATTTCCAGCTGACACTCACTCGCAGAGTTTTTTACTGTAGCAGTAAAGTAAAGTTTTGTTCTGGAATAAGGTATTGCAAATGGGGTATGTCCAGTCTTTTCTAGTAGCCACTTAGTCACAAACACTGGCCAAAATTGGTGTTAAAATTAGTTTTTTGCATTTTTCACACACAGACAAATATGAAAACTAACTTTGGCCAGTGTTTGTGACCAAGTGACTACTAGAAAAGACTGGACATACCCCATTTGCAATACCTTGGGTTGTCTACTATTGCAAATGGTATGCCATCATGGGGGTAATTCTCATCCCTGGGCTACCATACGGTCTCAAAGGCAACGTAACCAATCTGGCGAATTTCAATGTGAAAAAACTGAAAAATGTATTGTGCTATATTTGACCCTGTAACTTCCCGAAACACCATAAAACCTGTACATAGGGGGTACTGTTTTACACGTGAGACATCGCTGAATACAAATATTTGTATTTTATTGCAGTAAAAGCAAACAGTATTTTAACATTCACAGTTAAAATGTCATGTAGAACTAAGAAAAATTTTAAAAATCTTATTTTGTCCCTTTTTTTTTATAATTTATTCATTTTAAATTATGTTCCATACCTAAATATTTGATGTTAAATGAAAGCAGCAAGCACATTTTCATGCCCAAAACAGTTCCATAGATTTGGGCTGTGTGGTCGGTCAATTTCACACTGAAAAAATTACTAAGTCCCATTCGAATGCACGAACGAGGACGTTCGTGAAATTGGCTCAGTATAGCAGTACATTCAAACATCCGAACGGGACTTAGTTTCTGTGGCTGAAAACTCAGTGGAGGAGAAGGTAAGGGTCAGCGGTGTTCGTTGAAATGTGCAGCCGATTTCAGTTCCACGAACACACCGCTGACCGCGTGCGATGAACAAAGACGGCCGCCGCCACGTGTTCGTTTGCATGAACGGTGGCCCAGTAGCGGTCGGCAATTTACCTACAGCAGGTTCCCAGTCTGGGAGGTAAATTGCCTGCACGCTTCCACTTCTGGGTGGTCCGCCTGTGTGGTACTTGGTTCAGAAAGCCCCATTTACTGAACTAAGTAGGAAAAGAGTACAAACAAAGTATTTTAGGGGACTTAAGACGGTTCTTAAAGGGCCAGCACGGTCCAATACAAGTCCATAAGCCACAATGTAGTTCTTAAAGGGCCAGCAACAGCACAATAGAAATCCATTAGCCCCAATACTGTTTTTAAAGTGCCCAATCTCCCATGGGCCATACACCCCCGGGCCATAATCATGAGGTAGGAGGCTGGCAATCAGGCTCCTCCAAAAGCCAGGGGCAAAGGGCAGTGGGTCACAAACAGCCAGTGACATAAGGCAGTTTTTCATAATGATATTATAGTTAGCAAATCCTAACAATATTCATATTAAATAAATAGTTGGACCAGATGACACAGAACTGATTTCCACAGCGTTCTTCTGGATTCTCAGACATTCAACTCTTTTTTTTACATTAGTGCCATTTTACAATTGATGGCGAAAGTTTGAGTTGACCGGTCATGTTGAATGCCCAAGAGCCATCCAAATGCAGATTTGACCGCTGTCTGTGATTTTCTTATCCGGCCCATGAGACCAAAACGTTAAACCCAATACACATTGAGTCTACAGTTGTGGTCACAAGGAAAATAAATCTCAGCATCCCCTTTGTAAAGGATCCTTTAGTTCGTGCAGCGATGATCCTTGCAGCTCCTCCTGAAATCCAGCTGAAACAAAGTGATTATAACTCAAAATCCCCCAAACATGAGTCGAGACTTCATGAAGGGGTAAAACGATCTGATTTACTGTGGGCTACCCGCCCGCTATTTATGCAGGTCTCCCACCTAGTGGACACTCCCCTTGGGGACCAGATGGAAGACTGGGACAAAAGAATGACAGTAGCCAATCACAGTGGCTATAACATAAGCACTCCCCTTTTACATAGATCACTCCCTCCTTTCCATCCTGGAGATAATTAACTTAAGGTAGCAAAGAGAGCCTTAATTATCTCCAGGTAGAAAGAAACATGGCTTTTCTTATTATTCATCAAACAGCATAAAAATCTATAACTTACATTTTACATAACAAATTTTAAGTCCCACATACCCCCAGATAGCTTGGATCTGAGTGCACATTCTAGGCGAATAGCGCTCAGATCCCATGAACATAGTTCTGAAAAACGTCAACTGAAGTTTGACTTTCACCGGCCGTTCGCGTGTTTGTATCCAACAACAAGTTCCATACTGTAGCTATCTGGGGTCGGTCACTTTCGCATACATCCAACGCACGAATGGTGCAGGGTCTTCGGCATTCGTGTGTTTTCCACTGTATGAACAAGGACCTGGAGAGGTAGCAGCGGAGTTTGGCAAAATAAGTATCTGAAATTAGTTCCAGGGCATCGCCGCCATTTACCGCTGAGCGTTCGACAATCCAAAATGGCGATTGCCACGTGTTCGGTAGACGAACGCGGACCACCAAGCTATTCCCCAATTAGTCTGTGGTTAACCGCAAAGTCTGGGTGGTTAATAGGCGCCACACGACCTCAGTAGGAGGTCGGGTGGTTTGGCAGTTCATTCGTTTTTCTCGCTATTTGCACGAAATCACTCGATACACATCTAAATAACCGAACAGGCTGGTTCGCATAGTCTGTTCAATAGGGGATTTTGTTACACCCTTCAACCAATTTCACTCAGTTTACAATGTAAAATATCACATAAAGTCAGAAACACTCACTTACATGTTAGTAGTAACTTTTTTCAACCCAGAAGGGTATTTATTTTTATTTTGTTTTAACATGAAAATACTGAGGGGGCCTTAATGACCACCCTATCTTCTGCCAACATATATGGCATTTACTGCACCTTGGCACCAGAATCGAAATGGGGAGTTAGTACTGTGCTGCTTCTTAATTTCATACCCTTAAGTTAAAAAAGCTTTCTCCTGTCTACCTCCTGCAGCCCCAGGAAGGGAGGAGGTAGGGTGACACATCAGCAGTTGTGTTACGGCTCCCCCGGTAGGAGAGGGGTTACTGCCGTATATGAATTTCCCTTACCCAATGCAGAGGTAGCTACTGAGCGCTCCAAACTGCCGAACAGCAATCACACGAACCCGCTGGTCTCCAAAAACAGCCGAACAACAATCACACGAATCAGTCAGTCTCACAAATAGTCGAACAAGCATAATCCATACGAATAATCCCCCCAATGACGAGACAAAGCTCCTATAGCGGAGCTGCAATATTAAATTCCACGATCTCCGCTGGTACAGAAGGTAATCCAAAGTAAAGTGCTGAAAAGTAAGGCAATATTCCAAATCCCCCAGTAACCGGACGAAACAGTTCTGGGAGTCAACTGAGGTTTTTATTCAGAGGTCACAGTATTTATGCAAGTCCCCATGCAAGGGGTTTCCCTACTGACATAGCAGGGGTAATACAGTAGGGGACTACATGGGGGATTTAACAATCTGTACATTTCTCCCATCAGGCACTGCTGGACGAGAGGGATACTCCCCCTGGAATATACCGTTAAGTGGATTATCCCTCCGTGCAGCAGAACCAACCTTTTACATGAAAATCTATAACTTTGACAATATTCATGTTATTTAGACAAATGGACGTTCGGTAGATAGCTGGGGTCTGAGTGCACATTTTGTGAGAATACCGCCCAGATCCCAGCTTAAACAACCGAATGCCGCACGAAATACACTTTAACATTGGGTTCGCCTAAAAGTACCAAACACCAATGGGGAACCGCAATAGTGAAAGACCGGAGCTCCCGAACGGCCTGGAAGTCCAGCGGTGTTCGTGCCATCGAGTAGCCGATTTATGCTCCACACGCTCGACGACCAAACACCGCTGGTGAAACAAAAGATCCAAGATGGCCGACCACCACATGGTCGGCAGCCGAACGACGGCCACCTAGGAAAGCCTCTCTATGTGTGGGCTACTGGGGGGTAGGTCAGCCGGTAAAGTCTCTGTTCATGAAATGAAATACATGAATGCTAGTGGCTTTCGGCTGCTAAGAAAACAAATTCTATATACTGTAATCCTTGTCACCAGGTAGCACGGTCCTCTAGGGCAAAAACATGCACAGTCCTTGTAATTGCATATACTCCATGCACTTTATTTGAAAATCCACACAGGATACAGCAGTAAATGAAAAACATAACTGTAACAGAAAACCCTATAAACAAAAAACCTAGCTCGTCTGAGCACTAACTCACTTTGTATATCCCTCTCTATCAGGGTTAAACTAACAAAAACATATGGCACCAACCTTACTAGATAGCAACACTCTCCTAGCTAGCCTGTTGCTTTCCTTTCTCCACTCCCAATGCTCCAAGCCAGCCTTGCCTTGACTGCTTTCCTTTCTGCACTCCCAGTGCTCCAAGCCAGCCTTGCCCTGACTGCTTTCCTTTCTGCACTCCCAGTGCTCCAAGCCAGCCTTGCCCTGACTGCTTTCCTTTCTGCACTCCTAGTGCTCCAAGCCAGCCTTGCCTTGACTGCTTTCCTTTCTGCACTCCCAGTGCTCCAAGCCAGCCTTGCCCTGACTGCTTTCCTTTCTGCACTCCCAGTGCTCCAAGCCAGCCTTGCCCTGACTGCTTTCCTTTCTGCACTCCCAGTGCTCCAAGCCAGCCTTGCCCTGACTGCTTTCCTTTCTGCACTCCCAGTGCTCCAAGCCAGCCTTGCCCTGACTGCTTTCCTTTCTGCACTCCCAGTGCTCCAAGCCAGCCTTGCCCTGACTGCTTTCCTTTCTGCACTCCTAGTGCTCCAAGCCAGCCTTGCCCTGACTGCTTTCCTTTCTGCACTCCCAGTGCTCCAAGCCAGCCTTGACCTGACTGCTTCCTTTCTGCACTCCCAGTGCCTAGTCTCCTTGACTCTATCTGGAGAGAACAGCCTCTCTCTCCTACCTGCTTCCTGGGAGGAAGCCAGCAATCCCTCTCCTTTACCTGCCTAGCAGGGAGGGGTTTATTCCCACTGCAACAGCTCATTAACTGCAGCTGAGCAGTGGGTTGGAGACGATCCAAAAAACCCTGGCCTGGATCCATGTCTCCCCAGAAAACCACTAAACTGTGGAGTGGAGCATTGGCCCACCCTTCTCTCCAAATGCTCCACCGCAGGGGCCCATAACTAAACAGTGTTTTGTGTTGTGCAACACACAAACTACACGTACTTCCCCTGGGGTTAAAAGGCCTATCTGCCTTCACTTTATCACAATACATAGCAGTACAGACCAATGTTACAACATATAATCCAGCGGTTATTGCAGACAACCTTTAGTACATATAGTTCAGCATCCCACAAGTGGCTAGGTTTGCCACAGCTCCGTATTGAGGGTCAGCAGGAATCTGTTTTACTGAGGGCTTCCTGCCCGGTATTTATGCAGGTCTCCCACCTCGTGGACACTCCCCTAGGGGACCAGATGGGAGACTGTGACAAGGACATTACAACAACCAATCACAGTGTTACACATGTAGCCATGCCCCTTTCATTACCCAAGACCCTCTGCTCTGCCCGGGAGATAATTGTGAAGTAATTCAATTATCTCCCTGGACAGAGACCAAACGCCATTTTAAATTACTATAACAAAATGCATAAAAATATATAAATTTAAAATAACTGGACATAATACAGGCATTCAACATGTCCCCAGATAGCTGGGATCTGAGCGCACAAAAGTACCGAATAGCGCTCAGATCCTATGCACACAGTCCAATCGCCGTGGAGTCAAAGTGTTCACAAAGTCTGTTCTCCATACGAATAGACTCCACGGGATGGCTATCTGGGGTATGGCTTATTCGTGGACAAAATACCGAATACAGGGATTTTCGGGAGTTCTCTACCGAAGGAGAAGGGAGGTCAGCGGTTTCAGCGGTGTTCGGGCCAAAAAGTGTCCATATTGAGTTGCATTGGTTTACCGTCGAACACCGCTGAGCGTTCGCAGGTTTAAAATGGCCATGACCTTGTGTTCTGGATACGAATGACGGCCGCCCAGCTACAGGCATCAATTAAAAGGTGTCTGTGGTTAACCTCAATGTTCGAATGGGGCCAAGAGGTTAACCAGCAGCACACTTCTCTACTGGGTGGCCGGCAGTTCAGGAGTTTTATTCGATAGTAAAAAAAAAAAAGGGAATGGTATAGAGTCCACATGAACAGGGAAACATGAATTAAACCAGCAAATGAACAATAAGTCTCTGTAAGTTCAAGACAGAGAGATCTGTCATAAGTTGTATTATACGTTATCCTTTGGGGAATATATGGGCAACTTGGTTCTGGGGTTTACCAACAACAACTTAAAATTAATCTTGTAAATATTCTTAGGAATAACCACCAGCTGCAATGAAAAAATATATTAATGATCAAATTAGGTTGACAACACATATAAAGTGTGGATTAGTCTTAAATACTGTGGCAAGTAATGTATTTACATAGCCTTATAAGCTTATGTATATATTTTTTATTTTCTACCCCTCCTGGGTGGTATGTTTATTCCTCATTCTCGGGTCCTCTACCAGAGGCCTGGGAGTTTGAGGGTTCTCTGCAGTATCTTAGCTGTTCCTAGACCTGCACTCTTCTGGACAGCGATCTCAGATGTCCCACCTGGAATCTGTTGAAGCCACACATCCAACTTGGGAGTCACAGCCCCGAGTGCTCCTATCACAACTGGGACTACTACTGCCTTCACTTTCCACATTTTATCTAGTTCTTCTTTCAGTCCTTGGTATTTGTCCACCTTATCATGTTCCTTCTTCCTAATGTTATAGTTCCTTGGTATTGCCACATCCACCACGATTGCAGTCTTTCGTTCCTTGTCTACCACCACGATGTTGGGTCGGTTGACCAGCACTTGCTTGTCTGTCTGGATCTTGAAGTCCCAGAGTATCTTAGCCCTGTCATTTTCAACTATCCTTTGTTGTATCTCCCATCTGGACTTAGGTAGGTCCAATCTGTATTCTGTGCAGATGTTTCGGTACACAATCAGAGAACCTTGGTTGTGTCTCTCTCTGTATGCTGTTCCTGCTAACATCTTGCATCCGGCTACTAGGTGCTGGACTGTCTCAGAGGCCTCTTTGCACAATCTGCACCTTGGATCTTACCTGGCGTGGTATACTCCAGCTTCTATTGATCTGGTGCTGAGTATATATATATATATATATATATGTGTGTGTACGGGGTAATTGGAGGACGTACAATTAAAAGTTTGTAGTTCGATAAGGACCAAAGTCGGTTGAGGTGAGCCGAAACCGACGAGAGGTCAGGCCTGCAAAAGAGGGCAAAAATATAAGACAATATTAATTTCACAATTAGCAATCATTTAGTTACATTATCGAAAAGACAGTCTGATTTCTATCCTGGGTTAGGTATGTTCCTATTGTAAACCAATTTCCCATATTTTTCTACTTATGTGTGTCGTAACACGCTCATTAGAGGCTGCTGTTGTATTGACATGGAATGAGTGGCCCGAGTAGGAGGAAGGATTAAGGCCTAGATGGAGTATTAAAGTAACAAATATCACAGTTATTAAAGATAGTAAGGGTTAGTTAGGGACCTGACAAACCTGGTCTTTGATTACGAGTATAAATTTTGAACCGGGCACAATTCAAAATGCCCGACTGTTGTGTTTTGGTATGAGGAGTAGATAATGTAACGATTGTTGATTTCCTGAATTCTTGACGCGTGGGTGAAGGTTGAATGTTTCTGACAGCAAGATTCTTTCTTTTGGCCTCAAGAAATCGTAGAAAGCCCAGTAAGCTGCTGACTTAAATTACTATGTTAGTAGGGCTTAACGGTTAATTTGAAAACTCCCCCATAGATTTTACTGTTGATAGAGAGTGAATTGGAATGATTTGTGTAGTTTTGATCTCTGACACCTGTCAGCACCCTTACTGAATAAGAAAAAAAAATAGGAGCTGTTGGGTTATATTGTCTACATGTAATGTTAACTTCCTGTAGGTATAGTTTCAATTGTATTGTAGAGATGTGGCAAAAATTGTGCAAGCATTTATAATTGGAACGCATTTATTATCTTGAATCATACACAATACTTACTAGACATGTGCAATTCGTTTCGGTCCGAATATGAATTCGGACGAATTTCAGGCAATTCGGACATTCGGGTACTACTACTAATTGCCGAAGTGCCGAATTGCCGAAGTGCAGAATTGCCGAGGTCGCGAAGTTCCGAAATTACCGAATTTCTGAAGTGTCGAAGTGCCGAAGTTCCGAAGTGCGAAGTTCCGAAGTTGCGAAGTGTCAAAGTGCCGAAGTTCCGAAGCACAGTATTGCCTAAGTACTAATATACTTACCCAGTGAAAGAAGGAGAATGTTACATTGTATACAATTTTAAATAAAAAGTATACAAACATAGCCAGGATTCAACTGTAAGCATTTGCAACACTTACAACAATCAAGTAACACACATTCATATATCCTGTAATGACAGGAATGAATAAGTAGATAACTCGCTAATTCCCACGGTATTAGGGAGCTATCTACTAAAAGACTGAAAGACCCAAATTGGTCTTTCAGCCAAATATACTAATACTAAGTAAAGATTACTTAGTATTAGTAAATTATGCCCCTACTCGCTATACCGTGAGTAGGGGCATGTCTATTAAACAGTGAGCAGCCTGTGGCTGCTCACTGTAAAAAAAAAAAAAAAATAAGGTCCCCCCTCCCGAGCGTGAAACTAAAGAGGGGAACCTTTTGTCCCCCCCGGCCCCCACCCCTGAGTGGCGGGTGGGGGCCCTGATGTAAAATAATGGTGTGGGGGGACCTAATGTCCGGGTGGGGGCCCTGATGTAAAGCCCTGGTGGGGGCCCTAAATTATAATAAGGGAGGGGACCTAATGTCCTCCCCCCTGGCCTCCACCCCTGAGCGGTGGGTGGGGGCCCTACAGTAAAATAAGGGGGGGGGGAACTAATGTCCTCCCCCTGTCCCCCACCCCTGAGCGGTGTGTGGGCGCCCTAAATACTAATAAGGAGGGGACCTAATGTCCTCCCCCCTGGTCCCCACCCCTGAGCGGCGGGTGGGGGCCCTAAATACCAATGGGGGGGACCTATTGTCCTCCCCCCGAGCCCCCACCCCTGAGTGGTGGGTGGGGGCCCTAGAAAAAATGTTAAACCCCCTCCCAGGTGACTGGGGTCCCCAAACCCCTAGTCACCCTGTCCCCCACAAAAAAAAATAACCCACTACCTACCCCCCTCACCCTAAAAATAATGAGGGGGGTACCTTTAACTAAGTACCTGTAAAGAGAATTGGAATTTTCCCACGCTGTGTAAAATGACACAGAGCACTCTGATTGGTGGATTTCAAACCAACCAGAGTGCTGTGACAGGTAAATGTAGAGACTTACCTGTCAGTCTCTTCATTTACCTGTCAGAGCACTCTGATTGGATGGCTTAAACCCACCAATCAGAGTGCTCTGAGCCTAACTGCAGAGCTCAGTCTGCGCGGAGCCCTCCATGGGTGAAGATGGATTTTTTTTTTGCGCTCATTTTTTTTTTTTTTATAATTGCGTCGGTTATTATGGATTTTTATTTGGCCTTTTTTGGGGCTGAAAAAATAAGATTTTAGAAGAAAGAAAACATCGGAAAACATTCCGAAATGCCGAAATTCTGAAGTGCCGAAGTTGCCGAATTTCTGAAGTGTCAAAGTGCCGAAGTTCCGAAGTGCTGAAGTGCCGAATTGCCGAAGTCCCGAATTGCGAAAATCCCGAATTTCGGAATGCCGAACCAAACCGAAAATTTTCCCCATGCACATGCCTAATACTTACACATATCGTAAGCTTTAGAGTAAGTTTGCTTAGTGTTAGTAGACAAATCTACTTGCGTAAAAAACTCTAACTTGATTAGACCTTGTGAACTGCAGAGGATCTCTGGACTGAATGTTCTTTAAGCTCAACTGTTACATCCTAACGACATAACTGTCTAGGTATGCGCACATAGTGAACTCCCTATTAATGTTGATGCTTTACCTAGCAGACTAGATGGGCCGAATGGTTCTTATCTGCCGTCACATTCTATGTTTCTATGTTTCTTAAAATATGAATATTCAATTGTATACTCAGCATAAAGTTTAAACGTGGACATTCTTGACATAAATAATTAAAAAAGGTGCACGGATTTATGTAATCCCCATTGTTAAAATGTTGATGCTCAGCGTGAGGAATGCTATTGGGGCACCACACGCCTGCTGTTATGGTTTTTCTTTGCACTGCAAAAATAAAGAGTTAAAAAAGAAAAATATATATTTTCTTTCCTCCCTCCTTACAGCATGCTACAAGAAATAGCTCCAGGTGACGTTCGATCTTTAATAAACACTCTAACCCGGTCATCCCAGGTCCCCCGCAGTATCCCCCGCCCTGGCCACTCCTAAAGTCCCGAAGTCTGGCCTTGTTTAAACGTAACAGTTGAGCTTAAAGAACATTCAGTCCAGAGATCCTCTGCAGTTCACAAGGTCTAATCAAGTTAGAGTTTTTTACGCAAGTAGATTTGTCTACTAACACTAAGCAAACTTACTCTAAAGCTTACGATATGTGTAAGTATTAGGCATGTGCATGGGGAAACTTTTCGGTTCGGTTCGGCATTCCAAAATTCTGGATTTTCGCAATTCGGGACTTCGGCAATTCGGCACTTCAAGATTTCAGCACTTAAGCACTTCGGAACTTCGGCAACTTCGGCACTTCGACACTTCGGAATTTCGGCATTTTGGAATTTCGGGACTTCGGCACCTCAGGACTTCTATTGCAGCTGCTTAGTAGATAACTCCCTAATTCCCACGGTATTAGGGAGTTATCTACCAAAAGGCTAAAAGACCTAAATTGGTCTTTCAGCCACATTTACTAATACTAAGTAAAAATTTGTACATTTTGCCCCTACTCGCTATACCGCAAGTATGGGCATGTCTAGTAAACAGTGATTAGCCTGTGGCTGCTCACTGTTAAAAAAATAAAAATAAATAAAAAAGGGACCTAATGTCCTCCCCCCTGGCCCCCACCCCTGAGCGGTGGGTGGGGGCCCTAAATACTAATTAGGGGGGGACCTAATGTCCTCCCCCCAGGCCCCCACCCCTGAGCGGTGGGCTGGGGCCCTAAATTAGCATGAGGGGGGACCTAATGTCCTCCCCCCTGGCCCCCACCCCTGAGCGGTGGGTGGGGGCTCTAAATACTAATTGGGGGGGACCTAATGTCCTCCCCCCTGACCCCCACCCCTGAGCGGTGGGTGGGGGCCCTAAATACTAATTGGGGGGGGACCTAATGTTCTCCCCCCTGGCGCCCACCCCTGAGCGTCAGGTGGGGGTCCTAAAGGATGGGTGTTGGCCTCGCGGGACCACTAACCTAAGGCGAAGAAGCCTGGGGGAATAATAACTAGTGGACACCTAGGAACCTGACAGCCAGCCCCTGCTAACTAAGAGGGAAGGTTAGTTAGTGAGAGAGAGGACATACCATGGGATAAAAACGTGGGGGGTAATGAGGTAGAATCGTAATGCTGACCGTAACTGGAGTGCCCTGTGAGCGCGTCGGGTCCAGATGGTCAGTACGTATGAACTAGAATGTGTGTATGTGTGTATGTGTGTATGGCCCTCGGGGCTCGTAAGTTTTTTTTTTTTTTACACGTTTCAATATAGATGCTGATCTCGTTCATATTACTGTTACCACTCGTAATCGCCTTCGCCGAGGCTTGCTTATCAGAACTGCAGATAACGTGAGTGCAAGCTTAATGCACTTTGTTTAGACTCATATGTGCTTGTCTGAGCAGAGGCGTACAGGTCAAGGTAACAGGCTATGACAGGTCTTAAATGTAGGTAGTCTATGCAAAGCTGAATACGTCATAAATTTTTTTGTATTTACTAACCGAACCCTAAATTATGTAATTTAGCGTAATTGATATTTATATTCCGAATTATTATTCCTGGAAATGGAAGGAGAACAATTTCACAAGGTAAATCCAAAGATTTAACATATTAGTACCAATATACAAACGAAATATACATAACATACTCTGCAAATGTATAAGTAACTTGGCCGACTACTATGTAAAGGAATTACATTGAACACTGGATTAAAGGTTAGTAATGTTAGTAATAGATGGAATTATATTCTGTCTTTTGGCAATTGAGGAAATAACATAACAATCAGCATACTAATATCGTCCACAAATACCTAAAACTAGACAAACTAGCAATATTTGCATTATTAAAATAGGTGAAACAGTATGACAGCATTCATTTCGATGGCTGGCTCGCTGGAGGCCGCTAGTGAGTCTGTAAAAATAACTAGAGAAATGCAGCCATATAGAACCTAAGCGCCTGTAGCCTGTGACCCGAGAGGATAGCCTGACAGCGTGCAGAAGTGAATGAGAGAAACTGACCAGGTAGCAACAAGCGCTATATGTCCACAATTTACAACTAGCTGCGCACCATTGGGGAGTCAAATAGCCATGGCTTACCGTTCATAAGACAGATAATGAACTATAATTGAATACTTACTACGGCTCGTCGTTTTAACAAACTCTATGCAAATCTACTGATCCCCATTAACTTTCATTTGTATCAAAGCAAACCAGAATTTAGTACTCTGCTGTAATAGACAGGTCAGGGGTTTGCAAGATTGTACATATTAGCACCTAAACAGGATTTCTATTTAAAGCCGACCAACCTTTATGCGAGATAATAAAGTCGTTTAAATTTGATAAACTGCTTAAATAAGACCGACATGTAACAAATGAAATAAAATATATACGTGACTATGGAACCTATGTTTATCGTATAGACCTCAGGGTATTGATTGTATAGCAACCTCCTCTGGTGGTGTTACATTTTAATGACGAAGTGTTACAGTAGCCGTCTTAGCCTCAATAGCCTGCAGACGGACAAGCGATTATGAAGACAAAACAGACACATAGTAGCAGTAATTGAAATATGCAACAGTGCCTGAAATAGGAAGCGAACTGATGTGAACCGTAATTGAATTGCCTGTACGTCTGAGAGTACAAACGAACTGCCGAATACGGTTAATACATAAATGCAGACAACAAAAGCGAAGGGAAATGTATAGCGTTCGCATAGCGATATGACTTACGGTTTAGGCACGTTTTAGCTGGGAAAGGTGTTCGTGCATATTTTATAATACTCACATAAGCGTACGAAAGTTTGTAAGAAAGCTAACGTCAAAAGGCGGAATGACGTCATAGGTCTGTGAACCTGGAAGAGGAACTTACAAACGGCGACGATAGGTAAACTGGGGTTACTGGGGATTTAAATAGGAAAATAACCCCTTCCACAAATTCAGGCATGTGCCTTCCACATATGTCATGGGAGATAGAACTCCTTGTATGTGTTCCTTTATTTTTACTTTTTTGTCTGACATCCCCCTGTATTCGAATGGAATCCCTTCCAGATAATTGTTCCCTTATGTTCAGCTATCCGTTCCCTTCTATTCGGTTACCAAACAGACTATGTGTGGTCCCCCTTGTGAACACCTCGTAATCACCGACCACCCCTGGCTGTTAACCACAAATGAGCAATCACTTCAAGTGCTTCCCTGGGTGGCTGCCATTCGCATATACAAACACATGTGCTAAAAGGACTGGTGGCCATCTTGTGTCCCGAACGCAGGCAGTGGTACATGGTCGTTGACTGCATGGATCTCTAGGTCTACTATGCGAACTTGCAAACACTGCGGAAACCTGTACCACTGCCCATTCGACTTCTCGACCAGTCAGAAGAATGGCGTTCGGGAGCAAGGAACTACCGAACAAGGGAAGCAATACAAACCTACAGTATTATCTCTCACAATTCTACGTAACACACTCTACACGCTGGTAGAATGTGACCACAACCACTGCACGCAGGTAGAGACTCACTACACCTCAATGGGTATACAAACCTACAGTAGTATCTCCGATAATACTACATAACACACTCTACAGTCTGGTAGAATGTGACCACAACCACTGCACGCAGGTAGAGACTCACTACACCTCAACATGTATAAAACCCTACAGTAGTATCTCCGATAATACTACATAACACACTCTACAGTCTGGAAGAATGTGACCACAACCACCGCAAACTGGCAGAGTATCACTACTTCACAGTTTACAATTTACAATAATAACAGGTTCAAAATCAGAAAAACAAGACAGCAGCTGTGAGTATATAAACATACAGAATATAAATTCTGTGTACTCACCAGCTGCTATCATTGTGCCATAGCCAATCCCGGAAGAGCCCCCAAAGCTGTAAGAGAAAAATGAAGACCTCTTAAACTGATCACTTCTTTTGCCACGGACTTCTGTGTAAGTTAGCAATCTCTGGTTTGCAGCGCTGGGAAGAGGTTACAATTACACAGACACAGAATCATGTAGTTCACATTAAACATCTTCAAAAATCTTTATTACACATACAAATATATAGTTATTTTAACAGCGTGCTTTTATTCTTTATCCAATCAGATAGTTACACCTGGTCTTAATGTATAGAAAATATAGTAAAATTTGGGTGAGGAGTTTGGACTTTCCTGCTGTTATTAGCTAGATAAGCGGTACTGAGGGTGTTTAATTGATTTTTTTTTTGCCATATAAATGTGATTACAAAATAAATGCTGTTCCTTAATCTGTTATTTAGAAATCTTGGTCCTGTAAACAGCATGTTCCGGGTGTGCCCCCAATTCCTTATTTCTCTTTACTATGTCACCCCTCCCCTCAGCTTCGGTAATATGTAAAGGGTTAATCCGTGTAAGAGCAGTGTGTAAAGGGTTAATCCATTAAGGAGCAGCATGTAAAGGGTGGATGCATGTAAGAGTAATATGCAAAGTGTTCATCCATGTACAAACAGTATGTAAATGATTAATGTACGTAAGAGCGGCATGTAAAAGGTTAATCCATGTAAGAACAGTGTGTAAAGGATTAATGCATTTAGGAGCAGTGTGTAAAGGGTTAATCCATTTAGGAGCAGTATGTAAAGGGTTAGTGCATTTACGAGCAGTGTGTAAAGGGTTAATCCATGTAAGAGCAGTATGTAAAGGGTTAATGTATGTAAGAGCAGTTTGTAAAGGGGTAATGCATGTAAGAGCAGTGTGTAAAGGGTTAATCTGTGTAAGAGCAGTGTGTAAAGGGTTAATCCATGTAAGAGCAGCAGGTAAAGGGTTAGTCAGTGTAAAAGCAGTATGTAAAGGGTTAATACATGTAAGAGCAGTATGTAAAGGGTTAATGTATGTAAGAGCAGTTTGAAAAGGGGTAATGCATGTAAGAACAGTGTGTAAAGGGTTAATACATGTAAGAGCAGCAGCAAAAGGGTTAGTCAGTGTAAGAGCAGTATGTAAAGGGTTAATACATGTAAGAGCAGTGTGTAAAGGGTTAATCCATGTAAGAGCAGCAGGTAAAGGGTTAATGCGTTAAGAGCAGTATGTAAAGGGTTAATTCATGTAAGAGCGGTATGTTACATAGTTACATAGTTACATAGTTACATAGCTGAAAAGAGACTTGCGTCCATCAAGTTCAGCCTACCTCACATTTGTTTTTTGCTGTTGATCCAAAAGAAGGCAAAAAAACCACACAATTGAAGCACAATTTTGCAACAAGCTAGGAAAAAAATTCCTTCTTAACCCCAGAATGGCAGTCAGATTTATCCTTGGATCAAGCAGTTATTACCCTACATTGAAAGATTATATCTTTGAATATTCTGTTCTTGCAAGTATGCATCTAGTAGCCGTTTGAACATCTGTATGGACTCTGATAAAACCACTTCCTCAGGCAGAGAATTCCACATCCTGATTGTTCTTACAGTAAAAAAACCTTTCCTTTGCCTTAGACGAAATCTTCTTTCTTCCAGTCTAAACGCATGGCCTCGTGTCCTATGTAAAGTCCGGTTTGTGAATAGATTTCCACACAATGGTTTGTATTGGCCCCGAATATATTTGTATAATGTTATCATATCCCCTCTCAGGCGACGTTTTTCTAAACTAAATAGGTTTAAATTTGTTAACCTTTCTTCATAGCCGATATGTTCCATTCCTTTTATTAATTTTGTAGCCCGCCTCTGCACTTTTTCTAGTGCCATAATATCCTTCTTTAGAACAGGTGCCCAAAATTGCACAGCATATTCAATATGTGGTCTTACCAGTGATTTATAAAGAGGCAAAATGATATTCTCGTCCCGAGAATGAATGCCCTTTTTCATGCATGACAATACCTTACTGGCCTTGGCCACTGCTGATTGACATTGCACATTGTTGCATAGTTTGTTGTCTATAACAATCCCCAAGTCCTTTTGTGTGTTGTTATCCCTAATTCGCTTCCATTAAGGGTATACGTTGCTTGTGTATTCTTTACGCCGAAGTGCATAACTTTGCATTTTTCAACATTAAATTTCATCTGCCATTTGAGTGCCCAGTCCCCCAGTCTATCTAAATCCCTCTGCAGCAAAGTAATATCTTGCTCACATTGTATTATTTTACAAAGTTTTGTGTCATCTGCAAACACTGAAACATGACTTTCAATGCTGTCTTCAAGATCATTTATAAACATGTTAAATAGAAGGGGTCCCAGAACAGACCCCTGAGGGACACCACTTGCCACCTCTGTCCAGCTTGAAAATTTACCATTAATGACAACTCTTTGTACTCTGTTTTTAAGCCAATGTTCTACCCAAGAACAAGCATTTTCATCTAGACCGATTTCCTTGAGTTTGAACACTAATCTATTGTGTGGAACTGTATCAAATGCCTTGGCAAAATCCTAATAGATCACATCCACGGCAACACCCTGATCTATACTTCTACTTACTTCTTCGTAGAACGCAATCAAGTTAGTTTGACATGACCTGTGCTTCATAAAACCGTGCTGATTTTTGCTGATAACCATGTTCTTCTCAAGGAATTCTTGAATATTATCCCTTAATAACCTTTCAAATATTTTTCCAGCCACAGAAGTTAAGCTCACAGGTCTATAATTTCCAGGCAAGGATTTTGAACCCTTTTTGAATATAGGAACCACATCCTTCCTCCAATCCTCCGGAACACTTCCTGAAAGAAAAGAATCTTGAAAGATTAAAAACAGAGGTTCACTTATTTCTGCACTTAGTTCCTTAAGTACACGTGGATGGATACCGTCAGGCCCTCTAAGGGTTAATGTATGTAAGAGCAGTTTGTAAAGGGGTAATACATGTAAGGACAGTGTGCAAAGGGTTAATCCATTTAAGAGTGGTGTGTAAAGGGTTAATCCATGTAAGAGCAGTATGTAAAGGGTTAATCCATGTAAGAACAGTGTGCAAAAGATTAATCCATTTAAGAGTAGTTTGTAAAGGGTTAATCCGTGTAAGAGCAGTATGTAAAGGGTTAACCCATTTAAGAGCAATGTGTAAAGGGTTAAGCCGTGTAAGAGGCAATAGGTAAAGAGTTAATCCGTGTAAGAGCAGTGTGTAAAGGGTTAATGCATATAAGAGCTGCGTGTAAAGGGTTAATCCATGTAAGAGCAGCAGGTAAAGGGTTAATCCATTGAGGAAACATAGAAATATAGAATGTGATGTCAGATAGGAACCATTCGGGCCATCTAGTCTGCCCAATTTTCTAAATACTTTCATTAGGCCCTGGTCTTATCTTAAGTCTAGGATAGTGTGTGTAAGAGCAGCATGTAAAGGGTTAATCAATGTAAGAACAGTGTGCAAAGGGTTAATCCATTTAAGAGTAGGGTGTAAAGGGTTAATCCATGTAAGAGCAGTATGTAAAGGGTTAATCCACGTAAGAGCAATTTGTAAAGGGTTCATCTATGTAAGAACAGTATGTAAAGAGTTAATGCATGTAAGAGAAGTATATCAAGGGTTAATCCATGTAACAGCAGTGTGTAAGGCTTAATCCATTTAAGAGTAGTGTGTAAAGGGTTAATCCGTGTAAGAGCAGTGTGCAAAGTGTAAATACGTTTAAGAGCAGTGTGTAAAGGCTTTATCTATTTAAGAGTAGTGTGTAAAGGGTTAATCAATTAAATAGCAGCATGTAATGGGTTAATCAATGTAAGAGCAGTATGTAAAGGGTTAATTCATGTAAGAGCAGTGTGTAAAGGGTTAATCCATTTAAAAGCAGTGTGTAAAGGGTTAATTCATGTAACTGCAGTGTGTAAATGGTTGATCCGAGTAAGCGCAGTATGTAAAGGGTTAATCAATGTAAGAGCAGTAGGTAAAGGGTTAATCCATTTAAAAGCAGTGTGTGAAGGGTTAATCCGTTTAAGAGCAGTATGTAAAGGATTAATTAATGTAAGAGCAGTGTGTAAAGGCTTAATCCATTTAAGAGTAGTGTGTAAAGGCTTAATCCATGAAAGAGCAGTGTGCAAAGGGTTAATTCGTTTAAGAGCAGTGTGTAAAGGCTTAATCCATTTAAGAGTAGCGTGTAAACGGTTAATCCATGGAGGAGCAGCATGTAATGGGTTAATCCGTGTAAGATAAGTATGTAAAGCGTTAATTCATGTAAGAGCAGTGTGTAAAGGGTTTATCAAGCAATATGTAAAGGGTTGATCCGTGTAATAGCAGTGTGTAAAGGGTTAATGCATGTAAGAGCAGCATGTAAAGGTTTAATCCATTTAAGAGCAGGGTGTAAATGGTTAATCCGTGTAAGAGGCAGCAAGTAAAGGGTTAAGCCGTGTAAGAGCATTGTGTAAAGTGTTAATCCATTGAGGAGCAGCATGTAAAGGGTTAATCCGTTTAAAAGCAGTGTGTAAAGGCTTAATCCATTTAAGAGTAGTGTGTAAAGGGTTAATCCATGTAAGAGCAGTATGCAAAGGGTTAATCAATGTAAGAGCAGTATGTAAAGGCTTAATCTATTTAAGAGTAGTGTGTAAAGAGTTATTCCGTGTAAGAGCAGTATGTAAAGGGTTAATCAAGCAGTATGTAAAGGGTTAATCCATGTAAGAGCAGCAGGTAAAGGGTTAATCCGTGTAATAGCAGTGTTTAAAGGGTCAATGCATGTAAGAGCAGCGTGTAAAGGGTTAATCCATGGAGGAGCAGCATGTAATGGGTTAATCCGTGTAAGAGCAGTATGTAAAGCGTTAATTCATGTAAGAGCAGTGTGTAAAGGGTTAATCCATTTAACCCCTTAAGGACACATGACATGTGTGACATGTCATGATTCCCTTTTATTCCAGAAGTTTGGTCCTTAAGGGGTTAAAGGCAGTGTGTAAAGAGTTAATCCGTGTAAGAGCAGTATGTAAAGGGTTAATCCGTGTAAGAGAAGTATGTAAAGGGTTAATTCATGTAAGAACAGTGTGCAAAGGGTTAATCCGTTTAAGAGTAGTGTGTAAAGGGTTAATCCATTGAGGAGCAGCATGTAATGGGTTAATCCATGTAAGAACAGTATGTAAAGGGTTAATTCATGTAAGACCAGTGTGTAAAGGATAATCCATTTAAAAGCCGTGTGTAAAGGGTTAATCTGTGTAAGAGGCAACAGGTAAAGAGTTAATCTGTGTAAGAGTGGTGTGTAAAGGGTTGATCCATTGAGGAGCAGCATGTAAAGGGTTAATCCATGTAAGAGCAGTATGTAAAGGGTTAATTCATGTAAGCACAGTATGTAAAGCTTTAATCCATTTAAGAGTAGTGTGTAAAGGGTTAATCCGTGTAAGAGCAATGTGCAAAGGGTTAATCTGTTTAAGAGCAGTGTGTAAAGGCTTAATCCATTTAAGAGTAGTCTGTAAAGGATTAATCCATTGAGGAGCAGCATGTAATGGGTTAATTCATGTAAGAGCAGTGTGTAAAGGGTTAATCCATTTAAAAGCAGTGTGTAAAGGGTTAATCCGTGTAAGAACCATATGTAAAGTGTTAATTCATGTAAGAGTGGTGTGTAAAGGGTTGATCCGAGTAAGCACAGTATGTAAAGGGTTCATCCGAGTAAGCGCAGTATGTAAAGGGTTAATCCATGTAAGAGCAGTATGTAAAGGGTTAATCCATGTAAGAAACGTATGTAAAGGGTTAATCCATTTAAAAGCCGTGTGTAAAAGGTTAATCCGTGTAAGAGCAGTATGTAAAGGGTTAATTCATGTAAGAGCAGTGTGTGAAGGGTTGATCCTAATAAGCACAGTATGTAAAGGGTTGATCCAAGTAAGCGCAGTATGTAAAGGGTTAATCCATGTAAGAGTAGTATGTAAAGGGTTAATCCATTTAAAAGCAGTATGCAAGGGGTTAATCCATGTAAGAGCAGTAAGTAAAGGATTAATCAGTGTAAGCGCAGTATGTAAAGGGTTAATCCATGTAAGAGCAGTATGTAAAGGGTTAATCTATTTAAAAGCCGTGTGTAAAAGGTTAATCCGTGTAAGAGCAGTATGTAAAGGGTTAATTCATGTAAGAGCAGTGTGTGAAGGGTTGATCCGCGTAAGCACAGTATGTAAGAGGTTAATCAATGTAAGATCAGTATATAAAGGGTTAATCAATTTAAAAGCAGTGTGCAAAGGGTTAATCCATGTAAGAGCAGTATGTAACGGGTTAATCAATGTAAGAGCAGTGTGTAAAGAGTTAATTCATGTAAGAGCAGTATGTAAAGGGTTAATCAATGTAAGAGCAGTATGTAAAGGGTTAATCCATTTAAGAGCAGTGTGTAAAGGGTTAGTCCATTGAGAAGCAGCATGTAAAGGGTTAATCCGTTTAAGCACAGTGTGTAAAGTCTTAAACCATTTAAGAGTAGTGTGTAAAGGGTTAATCCGTGTAAGCACAGCAGGTAAAGGGTTAATCCATTGAGGAAACATAGAAACATAGAATGTGACGGCCCATCTAGTCTGCCCAATTTTCTAAATACTTTCATTAGTCCCTGGCCTTATCTTATAGTTAGGATAGCCTTATGTGTGTAAGAGCAGCAGGTAAAGGGTTAATCCATTTAAGAGCAGTATCCCCCTCTCTTCTTACTGCCCCTTTGATCCCCTGGTAGCAGGTGCGCAGGCAGACAATGTCCCATTCAGACACACACAGAGAGCTGTTGTTTGTAGAGAACGCAAGGAATGTGTAAGTGGGGGGACCCCTGTCTACCTCTATCATTATAAGGGTCTCCCCAAATTCCAGCCTCTGCCTTTCATCCTAAATTGGGGAATGATTGATGAATGTGATTTATTCCTGCACACACACTCAGTCAGCTTTGATTCACTTTAAAATTCCCAAGAGCTTACAATCTAGCTCAGGTAAGTATAGCACAGGGCTCCCCTCCTTTGCTGAGGAAATGGTTATAAAGTATTATCATTCTATATACAGTCAGCCATATTTGTCTTAATAAATGAACAGGGGTGCCCAAAAGGTAAATCCCCAGAACCAGATGTTTTAAAGCTACAACTTCCATGATACCTTGCCATTGTAAAGGCATTCTAAAAGTATGCAAAGCATCATGGGAATATGGATATTCAAAAGAATAGTAGAGGACAGGCCGAGGTAAGGAAAGCAGAGCATATGTAAACGATAGACAAGCCTGCCGACCAGGATTTACTTTAGTGAATAGCCCTGTTAGCGTCCGCCGGCCAGGATTGTAACTTTAGTGAATAGCCCTGTTAGTGTCCGCCGGCCAGGATTGAAACTTTAGTGAATAGCCCTGTTAGCCTCCGCCGGCCAGGATTGTAACTTTAGTGAATAGCCCTGTTAGCGTCCGCCGGCCAGGATTGTCACTTTAGTGAATAGCCCTGTTAGCGTCCGCCGGCCAGGATTGTAACTTTAGTGAATAGCCCTGTTAGCGTCCGCCGGCCAGGATTGTAACTTTAGTGAATAGCCCTGTTAGCGTCCGCCGGCCAGGATTGTAACTTTAGTGAATAGCCCTGTTAGCGTCCGCCGGCCAGGATTGTAACTTTAGTGAATAGCCCTGTTAGCGTCCGCCGGCCAGGATTGTCACTTTAGTGAATAGCCCTGTTAGTGTCCGCCGGCCAGGATTGTCACTTTAGTGAATAGCCCTGTTAGCGTCCGCCGGCCAGGATTGTAACTTTAGTGAATAGCCCTGTTAGCGTCCGCCGGCCAGGATTGTAACTTTAGTGAATAGCCCTGTTAGCGTCCGCCGGCCAGGATTGTAACTTTAGTGAATAGCCCTGTTAGCGTCCGCCGGCCAGGATTGTCACTTTAGTGAATAGCCCTGTTAGTGTCCGCCGGCCAGGATTGTCACTTTAGTGAATAGCCCTGTTAGCATCTGCCGACCAGAATTGTCACTTTAGTGAATAGCCCTGTTAGTGTCCGCCGGCCAGGATTGTAACTTTAGTGAATAGCCCTTTTAATGTCTGCCGGCCAGGATTGTCACTTTAGTGAATAGCCCTGTTAACGTCTGTCAACCAGGATTGTCACTTTAGTGAATAGCCCTGTTAACGTCTGTCAACCAGGATTATCACTTTAGTGAATAGCCATGTGTCCGCCGGCCAGGATGGTCAGAAGACAAGCCTCCCCACAGTTAGTGTAGAGCTTCACTCTGCTCTGACTGAGACACTGAATGTTTGACGCCTTCCAATTAAACAATCTCTATCTATGTCTCCAATATTGGCTGCAGCTCATACAGTGCATGGGCTTCCATACATAGAGTGCCCATCTTAAATGACCTGTTAGAATGATGTAGCAGAAGGAACCATGCTTACAGTGTTTGCCAGTGTCTATGTTTGCCAATGTTTTTGTCAGCGTTTACCAATGTTTTGTGTTTGTCAGTTCTTATTTTCCCGTGTCTATGTTTGCCAATGTTTATGTTTGTGTTTGCCAATGTTTATTTGTGTTTATCTGTGTTTTTTGTTTGTCTCTGCTTGCCAGTGTGTGTTTGCCACTGTTTTGAGTTTGTCAGTTCTTGTTTCCCAGTGTCTGTTTTTGCCGTTGTTTTGTGTTTGTCAGTGTTTGTGTTTGCCAGTGGCATACTTGGCGATATGGAGGTGGGAGAAATACACTAATTGAAGTATTCACTATTACTCATTCTTTTCGTTCTCGAACAGACAAATGAGGCTCAGTTAAAAAGACATTTTTCCAGCTGACCTGTGTCTATTACCTGGGATATAATACTGCAATTCCAAAATGGCTTTTTACAGGGCTGTGTGGGAGCTGATAAGAGGAAACACTTCAATGCTTGTCCAACCTTTATTGCTCTGCTACCACCTGGCAATATTGTACTACAGTAACACCCACACTACCTCAGCTTCCTCTACATGGTACCATTACCCACACTGCCACACCTACTACCCACACTACCTCACATTCCTTTACATGGTACCATTACCCACACTTCCACACCTACTACCCACACTACCTCACCTTCCTTTACATGGTACCATTACCCACACTGCCACACCTACTACCCACACTACCTCACCTTCCTTTACATGGTACCATTACCCACACTACCACACCTACTACCCACACTACCTCACCTTCCTTTACTTGTTACCAGTACCCACACTAGCTCACCTTCCTTTACATGGTACCATTACCCATACTGCCACACCTACTACCCACACTACCTCACCTTCCTTTACTTGTTACCAGTACCCACACTACCTCACCTTCCTTTACATGGTACCATTACCCACACTTCCACACCTACTACCCACACTACCTCACCTTCCTTTACATGGTACCATTACCCACACTGCCACACCTACTACCCACACTACCTCACCTTCCTTTACATGGTACCATTACCCACACTTCCACACCTACTACCCACACTACCTCACCTTCCTTTACATGGTACCATTACCCACACTGCCACACCTAATACCCACACTACCCCACCTTCCTTTACATGGTACCATTACCCACACTGCCACACCTACTACCCACACTACCTCACCTTTCTTTACATGGTACCATTACCCACACTTCCACACCTACTACCCACACTACCTCACCTTCCTTTACATGGTACCATTACCCACACTGCCACACCTACTACCCACACTACCTCACCTTCCTTTACATGGTACCATTACCCACACTACCACACCTACTACCCACACTACCTCTCTTTCCTTTACATGGTACCATTACCCACACTGCCACACCTACTACCCACACTACCTCACCCACACTACCTCACCTTCCTTTACATGGTACCATTACCCACCACTACTACACCTACTACCCACACTACCTCACCTTCCTTTACATGGTACCATTACCCACACTGCCACACCTACTACCCACACTACCTCACCTTCCTTTACATGGTACCATTACCCACACTTCCACACTCACCTCACCTCCCTTTACATGGTACCATTACCCACACTGCCACACCTACTCCCACACCACTCTCCTTCCTTTACATGGTACCATTACACACACCGCCACCTACTACCCAGACTACCTCACCTTCCTTTACATGGTACCATTACCCACACTACCACACCTACTACCCACACTACCTCTCTTTCCTTTACATGGTACCATTACCCACACTGCCACACCTACTACCCACACTACCTCACCTTCCTTTACATGGTACCATTACCCACACTTCCTCACCTACTACCCACACTACCTCACCTTCCTTTACATGGTACCATTACCCACACTGCCACACCTAATACCCACACTACCCCACCTTCCTTTACATGGTACCATTACCCACACTGCCACACCTACTACCCACACTACCTCACCTTCCTTTACATGGTACCATTACCCACACTACCACACCTACTACCCACACTACCTCTCTTTCCTTTACATGGTACCATTACCCACACTGCCACACCTACTACCCACACTACCTCACCTTCCTTTACATGGTACCATTACCCACACTTCCACACCTACTACCCACACTACCACACCTTCCTTTACACAGTAACAGTACCCACATTATCACACCTACTACCCACACTTGACAAGGTATCAGTACCTACCTGGAGATAATTGGGTCCATGTGGGCATACCCCTTGCTTGAGGACTTGCATAAAAGGCCAGTGTGGCTACCATTAAACCAGACCAGTGTGACGGACCACCTGGCACACCGACTGCATACCTCCGCCAATAGATGCTCCTAGCTGACGCTGAGGACCATAAGCACGGCACCGGACACGATAAGCACCGTGGACCCCACAAACCGCCGCAGCTTGGTTTGTGTCTTGCCGTCCCTTCCCGTACTGGACCAAACTCCTGGATGCCTGGCCTCAGTGGGAAGGCCTCTACTCCAAGGGAGTATAGCTGTAAAGCTCTTACAAGAGCTAGTGGTATAGCAATATAGCGGTTCCCTACAATCACGAGACAAGGTTACGTGTTGAGGGTTAAGCAGGAATGGTTTAATGGTAGCCACACTGGCCTTTTATGCAAGTCCCCAAGCAAGGGTGATACCCACATGGACCTTGTTGGGGACAGGGACACAAATGTATACACAGATCAGAATAGAGTTACAATCTAAGGCATTTCCCCTTTATTTAGGAGATAATTTAGTCAAGCACTATACTAAACTCAATTATCTCAAAACACAAAAAACACCCATTTTTACAAAACCCCCAAAACATGTTAAAACACATAAAAATCCCCACAAATGTTACATCCCCTGACCGACTGTGAACCGATTGTGAACCGCAAAATCTTGATGTCGAAAATAGTTCCAGGGCTTTGTGGCGAAGTCCCCCTGAAGTCTATTTGTGTTTTTGGTCCATGCGAATGGCCGCCAGGGAGCTAGCATTCAGTTTCATGCATATGAATGGAAAGTGCCGAACCGGGGAAATAAAATATGGGTCTTTACAGTTGCTGACCTGGCCCATAGTCGATGGACAGGAGGCTGGCATGCAGGCTCCTCCAGGAGCTTGTGGCAGACTCACGAGGAAAGGGGTGTTTGTCACACTACTCTATCCTAATTCTCCTTGACCTTTCCGCTGCTTTTGATACTGTTGATCATAAACAGCTTCTTCTCATCCTCTGTAATCTCGGCCTATGAGATATTGCTCTCTCCTGGTGCTCCACCTACCTAAATCAGCGCTCTTTTAGCATTTATTTCTCTGGCTCTGTCTCTTCCTCACAACTTCTCTCTGTTGGTGTCCCTTATGGTTCAGTCCCCTACTGTTCTCCATCTATACTGCCTCAGCTCCTTTGGCTTCCAATATCACTTCTATGCGAATGACACGCAAATCTATCTGTGCTCCCCTGATCTCTCCCACACCTTTGACTAGTGTCTCTGACTGCCTCTCTTCTATTTCTAACTGGATGGCTGCCCACTTCCTTAAGCTCAACTTGTCCAAAACAGAACTTCTGGTGTTTCCTTCCTCAAGTGTTGCTACTTCTGGTTCTGTCTCCCTCCAAGTCAATGGTGCTACCATCAGCTCCACCACGCAGGCTCGCTGCCTAGGTGTTCTCTTTGACTCCGACCTCTCCTTCATCCCTCATGTCCAGTCGATCATCAGATCCTGCTGTTTCCATCTTAGATAAGCTAGTGATCTCAGGGAGCTAGCAAGAGTGTGTCTGGAACACCCTGACAGGGGATAACCCTCACAATTGTGTATTGACTAACAAGTAAAATGACCCCAAGAGGAAAAAACCCCAGGGGTCAAAAGTTATGGAGTCCCTTGGAGTATCACATGTGCGTGTATTAAAACGTAACTTTTATTGATCACTCTTATAGTAGAATTATGATAACAATAGAATTGATTGTAAAGCTTGGGAAGTAAAGAAAAAAGAAAAGGACAGGCTAACTAAAACAATATAAATCGTATGTCAAACGGGTGCCGAGTGGTACAACTATACCATAGCCAATACTGTACCATAAAGGCACACCCTTCCAAAATGAGAATGGTGAGAACTGAGTGCTCTAATAACCCGATACTATTGAGAGAAATGAGAGGAGTGTTTGCTGGTTAATCACCCTTGTACTTCTATGTAGTGTGTGCCTGAATATCGTGATTAGTATAGCTTAGTAGCTGGAGTTACAGTATAGTATACACAGTGTACCGCTCCCTGACTAACAAGTCACTTATGCGAAAAGCTACCAAGACTCAGACTGGAGCTGTCTGCGGTGGGGGAAACTGAAACCAATAATGCTAGTAGCTAATCACTGTATACAATGCAGCACAGACTCCCAGGTTCTATTTAGCAGGGAGGTACAGCCTATAGAGGCCAAACTCTACATGTGGGCTATCTATAATACGTGGCTGGATTCCCCACAATGAGCCACTCTCTGAGTAAAGCAAAAGCTGAAGGGGCTCAGACTGTACCTATATCCAATAAGGAGTGCAGTAGCAAAAAAGTGCTATTAACTAGTGCCTATTTGCATAGTGGCATACGCGGATCTCCTTTTCACACGGAGACACAGTCCCCCTGCAATAAGCGTGGTTCAGAGGTGCAGATTTAAGCGACTAAGCCCTATATCTGAGCTGTCTATCTGAAATAATCTGCGACCTTACCACCCAGTTTGGCCCTAGAACCTCGAGGAGGCTAAACGGCTAATGGACTCAAAACATTATAATATAAGCCTGTCCTGAAGCCTGCATGACGCGCGTTTCCGCGCTGCTAAAGTGCCTTCGTCTGAGGCATAGTGAAGTGCTGTCCATCCTGGAGACAGGTTTTAAAACATCAATCATCCAATTCGGAGGGGGGGGCGTGTGGACCCAGTTCCCACCAAACTTCAGACGTGGGACTAGGCCCCGCCCCCTAGAGACATGTCGTGCTATAATTGGCAGAGAGGGGCTGAATTAAATCTTAAGGGAGTGTTAACCCCCACTGTGCCGTAGGTGGAATATACTGTCTGTGCCGTAGGTGGAATGTACTCGTCTAATTGTGGAACGTACCATCCAGACTCAGTTTGTACCGACCACACTTGGGGATGGCGGAACACTGAGCGATGTATGGTCAAATACCTCTATGGTTATGGTCCCGTCCTTGCCGGTATTGTTAGTTTGCCTCGGCCTTGCTCCAGATTAAGGGGGGCTGGGTACTTTGGCAGACAATCAAATGGAAGCATAGTGACCTTGCTCAAACTACAGTGTCCTTAGATCACCTCAGGAACTAGTCCTGCCTCTAAGTATGTGTCAGATGAAGTCCCTGTATCTGACCCACTAGCCCACGGTTATAGCCCACTCTTAGACCCGGGGTAGGGTGGCAGATGAAGTTCCTGTGTCCGACCCACAGTTATAGCCCTTACTTAGGGTGGCTTAGGCACTAGTTGAGGAGTCACATTCGATTGTGTCATAATGCCTCCCTCCTAATGGGGTACCGCTACCGAACTATGAGCAACACCTTCCTGGAGGGGAGAGGATTCTGTACTGATGTCCCTATTGATCCTTTTGAAACCTTGGTACTGTGTTCAATGATTGGATCAAACGTTAGTCACCTGGGTGGAAAAGTTACAGCACCTTCCAAGCTACATATAAAACAAATTTTAAAGCAAATGAAGAAGTGAAAAAAGAGAAAGAAAAAGAGAGTATCTACACTATTATTTACACATAGACAGACGGTCTAGAAAAATTAAATATAAAATAAGTTGAAGCACTCCTATCAGGCCTCCCTTTTCTATGAAGGGAGTAAAGGTAAACCCTTCATTAAGTCCGTTGTGGGCCAGAGTATTGAATTTATATATCCAGAAACACTCTCTTCTAAGGAGGGTTAGGTCCAGATCACTGCCCCTCCGACCCAGATGCACCTTCTCAGTGACCACATTTGTAGGTTGTGAAGAAACCCCCCCTATTCCCTATGTGATTTACAGTATGCATTCCCTTTTTATTCTCTATGTACTGCCTATTTGTTGTGGTCGTGACCTAAATATGAATATTAATCTCTTAATACATAATAATTAAGCAATACGGAACAACATTAATATTTTTATAATTCATGGTATTATGGTCGAATATGTGGATAGAAAATACACAAAACGTTGTAATATTAAATGTATATTTAATATAACTATAACAAATAAACAGATGCTAGCAGAATGTCAATTTACTACAATTATGATACAATACAAAACTACAACATTTTACTTACAAGGCCCCAGCCCTTTGGCTGGGGTTAAGTCAGAGCTGGTACTACATCTTAGGTTCAGTCAGGTACAGGCAAAGAGACAGAGTTTTCTCCTCCATCTGGTTTTATTCAGTGTAAGTAGGCTGGCCTGTGATGTCACTGCCAGAAGCACATGTCTTCCTACACACTCCCCCTAGTGGTGCCCCCAAAGCATTACACTAAATATGCTTTCTTTATGATGTAAAGTCATTAATTAATAAATACCATTACACTATTGCATTCGGTAGATGAAACTACCGAACTGGGACCACCCTCTGGCTCATTAAACATCAAAGGTTTAGGTGAAATTGCTACCTCTGTCTCTCGTTAGTCGAACGCCACGTGGCAGAGAAAACTATGGCCATCTTTGTTCATGCGAACAATGGCAGCGGGACCTGGTCGTCGAGTGCATGGAACTGTTTTACGGACACTTGACTTCCCGAACACCGGTCCCAAACAGATGAACGCTGGAACTCTATTTACCGAATAGCTAGAAGAGCGCTATTCGGTACTTTGGTGCATTCGACAGAGGGGCACGAACGCTGCTAGGAGCCAGAGGGATCCATTCGGTACTTTTCTTCGTTTTTATGTTTTTCGAAAGTGACAGGCATAACCCACCAAATTCATGGAACTGTTTTGGGCATGCAGCCCAGGGTGAGCCGGTCACACAAGACTTCCATAAAATTTGCGAACCCCTGAACCGATCTGGGTGAAATTCGAATATGTTGGTCACCCAGATTAGGGCTATCAGGGGACACATACTTTATGAGGATACCCCCAGTATAAAGGGGTGTTCTGAAAGTTGGGGAAAAAGTGATTTTTCAGCCCTGAGATAATTAAGTTACTGTTTTATCAGACTAAATTATCTCCTGGGCTAGGGGAGGGAATTGTAGGTGTGTGTTAACATTTTACTGTTTATGATTGGTTATTGTTTGTCCCTCCCTGAGGGCTGTCCCCTTGCATGGGGACTTGCATAAAAGCTGTGTGCACCCATTAAAGGACAGTTAATTTTGTACCCTTCTTCTTGACTTCGGCTGATGTTTGGGGATTCGTGTGTTTCACTGAGGGAATTATCTGGTGAGACTATTGGAATTACTATAGGATTCGTCTACCCTAATTACCGAACGGAGGGCTATATTCACTGGGCTCTGGCGGTTCGGGAGGAAACTACCGAATGAGGTTTAAATATACTTGGTTTCCTTACATAGGTGTCTTGTACTGTTAACCAGTTTGTACTTTCCTTTTTGGTTATGAAGTGACTCAGTGCCAGTACTTCTTTAAGATTTTTTCCCCTGCGTGCTGTCAGGGATACACGTGATGACAGAACCCCTCCTAATTGGGGGTCCTGTGAGAGGAGGAGCCAGAATCTGCCCATGATCTTCCTCACTTGTTCCCACACTGAATCACAATGCATCTGATTTGTTCAGATGTGATGGGTCGGGTTTTGTCTTTGAGTAGTTCGGTCTGGTCACTAAGGAGGGCACTCTAGTAGGCGTGTTTGAGGCATCTATTAGAATAGCCCCTTTCCCTAAACCTAGCTCTAAGTGACTTGGCTTGATGAATGAAGTCTTCCAGGGTCGAGCAATAACTCCTAAGTCTGAGGTATTGCCCCACGGGGATGCCTCTTTTAAGTGCAGTGGGATGGTGACTTTCCCATCTCAACATGGTGTTAGTTGAGGTGGGCTTCCTATATAGTGTGGTCCGTATGAGTGATTCGCCTGAGATTGTGAAGGTGCAATCTAGAAAATTGAAAGAGGGATGCCAAATCTCCATGGTAAATCTTAAATTCAACTCATTGGAATTAAGTCTCTGGACAAAATCGGTGAAAGAGTCCCCGTGACCGTCCAGACAATGAGAACATCGTCAATATATCTTTTCCATAAAAAAATATATTTAGTAAATTCTCTGAAATCCTCGGAAAAGACCACATTCTTCTCCCACCAACCCAGGTGCAGGTTAGTGTAGGATAGGGCACAAGACGTGCCTATGGCTGTACCCTGCAACTGGTGGTAAAATTTGCTGTTGAAGAGGAAGAATTTATGGGTTAGGATACAAAGCAGTAAGTCCAGTACAAACTTTGTGTGCTCTTGGTGTCCCTGCCCCCTTGTCTCCAGAAAGTACCCAACACGTTTAGCACCTATGGAGTGGGGGAACGAGGAGTAGAGAGCCTCCACATCAAGGCTGCACAGCATAGCACCTTCTGGTATGGTAATGACAACTAAGCTCAATGGAGTCTGCCTCTATCCCTGGATAATTGGATTACTTTCCCCATTGTCTCCAGGCTAGAGGGCTCTGTAAAACCAGTTTGGGCCAGATAGCCATGCTGCCAGCCAGGCCCCAAAAGATACTTTGCTAACTTCTGAACCCCTGGTCTGATTCATGCCATTTTTTGATATGTTGTTTCCCTGAATGGATTGATTGTAAATGTATATTTTTCATGTGAATGTAATTTATATTTTAGAAGTTATGAATATGCTGTTAAAACTGTATTATTTCTGGCCAGCAGAAAATTGAGCTTTGTGTATTGTAGAAACTCAATTATCTAGCCTGGCCCAGAGGAGGAGTTTTGTGTTTCATAAATTGTGAGTTCTGTCTGCCAGTAAATCTGTCTTGTTCCAGCATTAAGCCTTGGCTCATGTTTGGGGGATTGGAGAAATACACTCTGGGGATTGCTATAATCACTATACTCCGCAGGGTATGATCACTAAGTTCTGCTAAGAGCTTGTTCCTGTTCCTGCTCTCTGGGGAAAGAGAGGTTCACCCACTGGAAGCTGGATCCTGGCCTTGGGTCCAGGGTGCGTGGAGACAGCAGAGACCCCGGCGCAGTTGCATCGCTGGAAGTGGGGTCTGCAGTGCTGATGGTGTCGGTTGGAGTGCTTGGAGTCCTCAGTGAGCCCTAGGAGCATCGATTGGCGGAGGTACTCAGTCGGAGTGCCAGCGTTCCGTCACAGTAGACGCTGGCTCTACTTGTCAGATTATTTGACCCTGACACAATCGGTCTAGCTGTAAGATGGGTATAGTGCTTGTGCAAAAAATAAAAAATAAAAGAAACTCTAACACTAAAAAATAAGCCCTACGAGTTTCGTTCAGATAACTGAACTTCCTCAGGGACAAAATGATTAAAATATCTCTCCAGAAAGTGCAGCTGCTCGGAACAAAAAACCCAGAGCATTTAAATATAGTACACAGTTCCCGCGGGTCCTCGCCCAGCAATCAGGACGGGACCCTAGCGGGTATAATCAATTACGTTCTGATTATACGGTCTCCAGCTTCATTGATGTATTGCATTAGTTTGTCACATAAGTGATGTCATCCGCTGGCTCAGTTCTGCGTTCCATGTGAGGGGTTGTGTTCCAGACGCATCCCGGAAGTCCGTTGCTTAGATCGGATGGCCCCGGCATGCATTCCATATCAAACTCATTCCAAATGTAAATGTCCAAATAAAGGCAATCAGAACGAAAAACATACATAATAATAAATAAATAAATAAATGGATATTAGCACATAATGCCTTATTTCATTTAATTTGATTTTGTTATTGTTGTTTTATTCATCTTGATGCTGCTGAAGAACTCCATCCAATGACATTATTGTGGAAGATGTTCCTGTCTGCTGCCACTGAGATTACTATTTGTGATGTGCCTATTTAACACTTAAATCTTGCTTCCTTGGACATATCCTGTCTCAACAAGGCTTGAAAGCTGACCCAGATAAGATTAGAGCCATTGTGGACATGCCACGGACTGGTGACACCAAAGCAGTGCAGCGTTTTATTGGCTTTGTCACATACCTAGCAAAATACATGCCACATTTGTCTGAGGTGTGAGCCATTGAGAAGGCTTCTAGATAAATATGCAGTTTGGCATTGGCTTCCCAAGCATGACCAGGCAGTGGAGGAAATAAAACATATATCACAGCTGCCCCAGTGCTAAAATATTATGATGTAAAAACGCCTGTTACAATAAAATGCGACTCGAGCAAAAATGGCCTAGGATGTTGTCTGTTGCAAGAAGGTCAGCCAGTTGCATTTGCATCCAGAGCACTCTCTTCAGATGAGCAAAATTATGCTCAAATTGAAAAGGAATGTTTAAGCATTGTTTTTGCCTGCCAGCGTTTCCATCATTATCTCTATGGCCAGGATGTAATATTGCTGAAACTGATCACAAACCGCTAATAGCCATATTCAAGAAGCCGCTTTTATGTGCTCCAAAGCGTTTGCAGAGCATGATGCTTACATTGCAGAATTACAATCTCAATGTTGTGTACAAGCCAGGATTTGAAATGTACATCAGTGACACCCTAAGCAGAGCTACAACGGAACACGTGGGCACCTGGAGGTGAGCATGAGCATCTTGCAGTTTTTTTGTTGCAGCAGGAACAGAATTTCTTTGCCGAAGTCAAACAAGCAGACTATCTTAATGTCACAGATCAGCAGCTACATCAGCTCATACAGCACACAGTAAGTGATGCAACTTTGCAAGCACTGAAGTCTATCGTTCTGATGGGGTGCACCTGCAATTGTGAAGGAATATTGGTCCTTCTGAGATGAGACCAGCATACAAAAGTCCAAGGGTCATGTTGCCGAAATCACTAAGATCAGATATGTTATCGCGCATACACTGAAGCCACATCGGAGTGAGGCTTTACTGGCCCAACATGCAAGGTGAACTTTGTCAACAATTGTCCCACTTGCAATGAATATGCACACTCGCAACAAAAAGAAACCATGATGTCACATGAGATACCTACATGTCCTAGGCAGATTGTCAGCATGGACTTATTAAACCATGTTGGAAAAGAGTACCTGCTCTTAGTCGATCATTACTCAGACTTCTGGGAAATTGAACTGCTTCCTGACCTGTCCACTGAAACTACAATTAATCGATGCAAGGTCATGCACGTCATGGCCAACCAACTAAAGTGATTTCTGAAAATGGTCCTCAGTTTGCAAGCTTACAGTTCAGGAAATTTGCCACTGAATGGGAGTTTGAGCATGTGACTTCTTCACCATGTCATCCACAAGCTAATGGCAAAACTGAATCTGCTGTGAAAATAGTGAAGAATTTATGCAAAAAAGCTAAAAGTCATGGTAAAGACCCATGGAAAGCCATCGTGTGGATTGGAGAAACACTCCAACAGAGATTAAAGAGCTCCTTACCAGTAGCCAACAAGCTACTTGAACCCTCTGTAATACAAGGTGTACCAGAAAAGTTACGACTTAAGAGGCAAGTGTTTAAGGCTAGATATGACTCATCTGCTAGGAATTTACCTGAACTGAATATTGGGGAACAAATCCGTATGAAACCGCTTCCTGGAGATTGAACAGGTCGCTGGAGAATGGGAACCTGTCTGCAAACGGTTGCACCACACTCTTATGTGGCGGAACCAGCCTCGCCACTGGGCATTGGAGAAGACTGATTGCCAGCCTCCTGCCATGTGACTATGGCAATCCTGTATTGCTGAGGATTGCTACCAACTAGGTGGATTTGGCTATGGACAGTGGCGTACATACCAGGGTCGCAGGGGTCGCGGCTGCGACCGGGCCCGGCTCACCAGGGGGCCCGGCCGCCCCTGCGACCCGGTATGTAGCCACAGGGCCAGCCTCTTCCCCTGGGGGGGCCCAGGAGGCGGCCACCCCAGGGCCCCCCGAGGCTGGCCCTGCTGACCCCGGCGGGCGGGTGGCCGGTCGGGCAGGAAGGCGGGCGTGCGAGGGAGCACTCAGTGCTTCCTCTTCAGCTCCCTCGCGCACCGCACTGATGCCGGAGCCGGAAGATGGCGTCATCTTCCGGCGCCGGCATCCCTACGCGGCGCGCGAGGGAGCTGAAGAGGAAGCAGTGAGTGCTCCCTCGCGCGCCCGCCTTCCTGCCCGACCGGCCACCCGCCCAGGAGCCCAGCAGCACCACTGGACCCCAGGGAATCCCCCAGCACTCCAAAAGGTAAGGAGGCTGGGGGGATTAAATTTAAAAAAAAAACATGTGTTAGTGTTTGAGTGTGAGTGAGTGTCAGTGTGAGTGTTAGAGTGAGTGTTAGTGTGTTAGAGTGAGTGTCAGTGTGAGTGTTAGTGTGTGTGTCTGCTAGTGAGTGTTAGTGTGAGTGTTAGAGTGTGTCTTAGAGTGAGTGTTAGTGTGAGTGTTAGAGTGTGTCTTAGAGTGAGTGTTAGTGCGTGTGTCTGCTAGTGAGTGTGAGTGTTAGTGTGTGAGTGTTAGTGTGTGAGTGTTAGTGTTAGAGTGAGTGTGAGTGTTAGTGTGTGTCTGCTAGTGAGTGTCAGTGAGTGTGTTACTGTGTGTGTCTTACTGAGTGTGTGTGTGTTAGTGAGTCTGTTTGATGTCTGTTAGTGAGTGTGTGTTTGTCATTGAGAGTGTATGTTTTGTAAGTGAGTGTGTATGTATGTCTGTTTCTGACTGTGTCTCTGTCAGTAAATGTGTGTGTCTGTTAGCTAGTGTATATGCGTCTGTAAGTGTGTGTGTGTGTCTTCAACACTTACCTTTCTCCAGCGCCGGACTCCCTTGGCGCTGAGGATCCCTCAGCCTCTCAGCTCCGAATGCGACGGCGCACGCATTCAAACCGCCCATAGGAAAGCATTACTCAATGCTTTCCTATGGACGTTCAGTGTGCTCCTCTAGCGGCTGTCAGTGAGACAGCCACTAGAGGCTGGATTAACCCTCAGTGAAACATAGCAGTTTCTCTGAAACTGCTATGTTTTCAGCTGCAGGGTTAAAACTAGAGGGACCTGACACCCAGACAGCTTCATTGAGCTGATGTGATCTGGGTGTCTGTAGTGGTCCTTTAAAGGACCACTATAGTGCCAGGAAAACATACTCGTTTTCCTGGCACTATAGTGCCCTGAGGGTGCCCCCACCCTCAGGGTCCCCCTCCCGCCCGGCTCTGGAAGAGGGAAAGGGGTAAAAACTTACCTTTTTCCAGCGCTGGGCGGAGAGCTCTCCTCCTCCTCTCCGCCTCCGTTACGCCCCGCCGGCTGAATGCGCACGCGCGGCAAGAGCTGCGCGCGCATTCAGCCCGTCGCATAGGAAAGCATTTACAATGCTTTCCTATGGACGCTAGCGTGCTCTCACTGTGAAAATCACAGTGAGAAGCACGCAAGCGCCTCTAGTGGCTGTCAATGAGACAGCCACTAGAGGAAATAGGGGAAGGCTTAACCCATTCATAAACATAGCAGTTTCTCTGAAACTGCTATGTTTATGAAAAAATGGGTTAACCCTAGCTGGACCTGGCACCCAGACCACTTCATTAAGCTGAAGTGGTCTGGGTGCCTAGAGTGGTCCTTTAAGTGTGTGTGCATCTGCATGCACTGGCTTACATACCGCGGTCGCAGCCCTGTAACCCCTGCGACCAGGTGCCCACCGCCATGTGTTGCGGCCCGGCCCGCACACGGGGGGGCCCACGGATCAATTTTCGCACCGGGGCCCCATGGGTCATGTGTACGCCACTGGCTATGGAGCTTGTGTAGTGCCCTCTGTTGGTAGCAACAGCAATATGCACTACCTGAATAGCAAGACTGGTAATTTGCATATTCGGGTAGATTTGCATATCGCTAATTTTGCATGCAGGAGAGACATTTTGTGTTAATTATGGTCTTCCCTACCCATTTATAAATATGGAATTATGTTATAATAAGTCACTGTATGTTGCCTGCTATGATTTGACTGTTTGTAATTTGAGTTTTCACAGCAATGTTAATGTAATGACCATATGGGCTAGTCCCAAGTAAAATAAAGTTTTAGACAGTTCTACTTCATCCTCAATTTGGAGTGCTGTCTCTTATTGGGGGAATCTGCTACAAGAGATTACTATGCTCTGCATACTCGCTATATTCACTCCTAAGCTCTTTTAAGAGCTCTTTCCTGCTTTGCTCTGAAGGAAGAGAGGTTCGGCCTGTGGTGGTTGTGGTGTCAGCTAGAGTGCTTGGAATCCTCAAGAAGTGCTAGGAGCATCCATCAACGGAGGTACCCAGTCGGGGTGCCAGGTGATCCGTTACATCTTAACTTGTGGATGTCGAAGGCACTCTCTACTGACGCAATCGTGTGGATCTGCGAGTGGCTGAGAAGCCTAATTCTCAATATCCAGTTGACAAGCCAGACACACCTGGTATTCCAAGGACACATTCACATGTCGGCAGTGAAGAAGAAGTGATACCACAGACTAGTACTAATGACAGCCCTGAGCAAGCAGGACCTCACAGCAGTCAAGTTCAAAGCATTCCAGTAAGTGGTGGGAAGAGTCCAGTAACCTCCGAGATGGCTAAAAGACTATTTGCCCAACCTGGACCAGTCGTCACTCATAGTGGCAGACATTCACAACCACCTGAGAGACTTAACATTCTAGAATGTTATTACAAGGACAGTGTTTCACAATGTCGATTTATTAATACTAAAAGAGGGAGATGTTATGGATGTTATGTTTGGTTTACATGCAACTAACTCTATGGTTTATTCTTTGGTGTGTGTACTTCCTTTCTGTATCTTCTGAAACATTGCTGCTATACACTAATAGCTTGCAGTCTCTTTATTTATATCTCTTGAAACACGAAGCTCCTGCCCAAAACAGTTCCACAAGATCAGGGCTTTAGTTCGGTAGTTTAAAACCGAACAAACTACCGAACATAGTCAATAGTCTTATCCTGGAGCTTGAGCCCCTTGTTTGTGTGAATGTTTCCACCGAACAGTGTCCTCCTAAGTGTTGTAGAACCGAACGCAGGGGATTCTGGAAGTCCAGCGGTGAGCAGGAGTTTCTGTTCTGTTTCTGTGCGGATCCGTTTTTGGTTCCATGAACCCGACGACCAAACACTGCTGCCTGCATTCCTGCGAACAACATGGTCGTCCATAGGAAATGTGGCCCAGACGAACACTTAGAACACTGCGGTGGAAATTTCTACGAAGAACAATTCCAGGGTGGTCTCCGGTTTTGCGGCTGTTCGGTTCCCGAACCATATAGTCAAAATACACGAACGGAGACTTTTACAGTGCAGGAGGCTGGCAAGCAGGCTCCTCCAGGAGCTTGTGGCAAACTCATGTGGGAAGGGGAGTTTGTCACAGCCGCGTACTGCAAATTCCAGACATTGATCATGCTGTATTTTCCCAATCAGACAGTGAATGTGACTGAATTTGGTCTGGAATACAGCCAGACCGAATACCACCAGACGGCTTATATCTGGACCCAAAAGCTTTAAACCGGGGCACAGACTTAATGTAATTTGAGTTAACAAATTGTTTAGATTTTTTTTTTCTTTTTTTTTTAAAGGTACACTCCAATGTCCAAATAAAATAAATAAAAACACTGTTTAGCAGATATACCCCAAATGAAAAATAGGACAACCTTTCACATGTAAACCTTTTCAGCAAGTTAAAGTGCTTTAGGTGTCTGGAGTGTCCATTTAAAGTAAAAAAAAAAATCAAACAAAAAAAATTAAATTAAAAAGTCTATGGAGGTCAAAAAACACATATAACTATAAGAGAAATTTTAAACCTCTCTATACCTCCACCTGTCGCAGATCTATTAAACTTTTAAAACTAGTAACCATGCAGCCATTAGTTCCCAGTTGCTAGGTAGGCCCAATGCCATGGGGACGAGGCCTGTAAAATAACGTGGGAAGACCTTAAATTAAATTGTGGGGGTGCACAGATCACTGTCCACCCCACTGTCCCCAGTGGTGTCCAGCAGTTGGAGGCTATTACATTTAGGTAACTCCACCCCTCTGTCCCACTTTTCATGAGACTTGCCTGACAGTGCGCTCTGATTGGTTGGTTTAATAGGACAGCGTAACGAGAAATCAGAGAGTGGTAAGGTTTTCATACACAGTGAGCATGGATTCATTTTTTTTCTTACAGTTTCGAACTGAATCAGATTTAAATGCAGTTTGTTTTACTGTTTTATCTGTACATGTGGTACAGTGGTCTGTTTTAATGAGGGCTACCTGCCCAGTATTTATGCAGGTCTCCCACCTGGTGGACACTGTGGTAACATGTACAGATATTAGGTACACAGGTAACATGTACATATATCAGGTACACAGGCAATATGTACATATATCAGGTACACAGGTAACATGTACAGATATTAGGTACACAGGTAACATGTACATATATCAGGTACACAGGCAATATGTACAGGTACACAGGTAACATGTACAGATATTAGGTACACAGGTAACATGTACAGATATTAGGTACACAGGTAACATGTACATATATCATGTACACAGGTAAAATGCAGTTATACAGGTAACATGTAAAGATATCAGGTACACAGGAAATATGTACAGATGTCAGGTATGCAGTTAATATGTACAGATATTAGGTACACAGGTAACATGTGAGGTGCACAGGTAATATGTATAGTTATACAGGTAACATGTACAGATATCAGGTGTTAAATGAGTGAAACTGCCGTTTAGTAGATCTCCCCCTTTAGAGACACAGGCACCGTTGCTGTAGACCGCCAAACTCCCGAAATGAATACAAGGGAATGCTCCAAATTCCCGAACAGAGAATTATACGAACTCCTCCTCTCCTGGAACAGGCAAAAGAATACTCCAAAGTAGCAATCCCAACAAACACGAGACCAAGCTCCGTCTTGAGGGTAAAACAGGAATCTGCTTTAATGAGGGCTACCTGCCCGGTATTTATGCGGGTCTCCCACCTGGTGGACACTCCCCTAGGGGACCAGATGGAAGACTGGGACAAGTATGTTACATTAGCCAATCACAGTGGCTCAGACATAACCCCTCCCCTTTGTACAAGCAACCCCTCCTCTCTATCCTGGAGATAATTGGGAAGAAATCCAATTATCTCCATGGATAGAGGCAAAACTCCATTTTAAATAATACAGTAAAAATACATAAAATTCCATAACTTCAAAACTACCAAATGCATTCCACACATATAACGTATCCCCAGATAGCCTAGAGCTGAGCGCACATTATTACCGAATGGTAATACACATAGTTCAATCGCCATGGAGCCAAAGTCTTTCAAACTGTTCTTTCGGTATACAAAGGGCTCCATGGGATGGCTATCTGGGTTAGGTCCATTCGTGAAATAAAAAGTCCAGAACGGACCGTTGTTCGTATGCCGGATGACAAAGAATGGAGGTCGGCGGTTTTCAGCGGTGTTCGGGAGAAAAAGTGTCCGTTTTAAGTTCCATAAGTTTGTCGACGAACACCGCTGTGTATTCATGTATCTAAGATGGCAGCCGCCTCGTGTCGGCATACGAACGACGACCACCCAGCATACGGTTTCAATTAGGAGGTGTCTGCGGTTAACCACAACGTTCGAATTGGGGCTTTTGTCTTTTGACAGGTAACATGTACAAATATCAGGTACACAGGGAATACGTACAGATATTAGGTACACAGGTGATATGTACAGATATCAGGTACACAGATGAAATGTACAAATATCAGGTATACAGGTAACATGTACAGATATCAGGTACACAGGGAATACGTACAGATATTAGGTACACAGGGGATATGTACAGATATCAGGTACACAGGGAATATGTACAGATATTAGGTACACAGGGGATATATACAGATATCAGGTACACAGGTAACATGTACAGATATCAGGTACACAGATGAAATGTACAAATATCAGGTATACAGGTAACATGTACAGATATCAGGTACACAGATGAAATGTACAAATATCAGGTATACAGGTAACATGTACAGATATCAGGTACACAGGGAATACGTACAGATATTAGGTACACAGGGGATATGTACAGATATCAGGTACACAGGGAATATGTACAGATATTAGGTACACAGGGGATATATACAGATATCAGGTACACAGGTGATATGTACAGATATTAGGTACACAGGGGATATGTACAGATATCAGGTACACAGGTGATATGTACAGATATTAGGTACACTGGGAATATGTACAGATATCAGGTATACAGGTGACATGTAAAGATGTCAGGTACACAGGTAATACGCACAGGTACACATGTAATATGTATATATATAAAATATGCAATTGTGTTGAGATGATTGGAATACATTCTCAGTGTACACATTTTAGGTGTTTTACGAGAAGTTTTCTGTTTTAACCTGTGTGCGGAATAAAGGATTAAATGAAGCAGAGTAGCCCCCCTCCAAGGAATACTGCAAGGTAAATGAATCAGGTGCTTTTTTGGGTAATGGAGGTAACGTTTACATGTGAGGTAGATCACATACATTTAAAGGGTCTGGGGCCGGCCACGTGAGACCAGGAACAATGAGCTTTTCATAGATAAGTAGCTGATCGTGAGGAGGGGAGGGGGAGAAAGAACCCAGAAATTTACAATGATCATATTGTATCCTCCCGATTCCACTCTGATAGGGACCCCACTAACAGAGCACTATCTGTGGCGGTCATCAATGGGCCCATCATACCTCCTCCGTCCCCAGTGTTTGAATATTAATTGAATGTGGTCCTAGATAGAGCGATCAGCCTCCCAGACGAGGTGGTAGATTGTGTAACAACAGTTATAATCCATTGAAGAGGGATTTATGATTTTTCTTCATGATTCTGGGCCCTTCCCAAGGCTTGTAACAGGCAAATCATATTGATCAGCTACCAGGATGTTGCCCACAATAAGCTGCCTCCCTCAGTACAATGGAAACCCGTTTTACACAGGAGAGTCTTAACTGTGCCAGCCCTCCTTCCCCAATACAATGAAGACCCCTCTAACACGAGAGAGTCTTTACCATGCCAGCGCTCCCTCCCCCAATACAATGGAGACCCCTCTAACACGGGAGAGTCTTTACTACACCAGCACTCCCTCCCCCAATACAATGGAAACCCCTCTAACACTGGAGAGTCTTTACTATGCCAGCGCTCCTTCCTCCAATACAATGGAGACCCCTCTAACAAGGGAGAGTCTTTACTGTGCCAGCGCTCCCTCCCCCAATACAATGAAGACCCCTCTAACACGGGAGAGTCTTTACCATGCCAGCGCTCCCTCCCCCAATACAATGGAGACCCCTCTAACACGGGAGAGTCTTTACTACACCAGCACTCCCTCCCCCAATACAATGGAAACCCCTCTAACACGGGAGAGTCTTTACTATGCCAGCGCTCCTTCCTCCAATACAATGGAGACCCCTCTAACAAGGGAGAGTCTTTACTGTGCCAGCGCTCCCTCCCCCAATACAATGGAGACCCCTCTAACAGCGGAAGAGTCTTTACTACACCAGCACTCCCTCCCCCAATACAATGGAAACCCCTCTAACACGGGAGAGTCTTTACTATGCCAGCGCTCCTTCCTCCAATACAATGGAGACCCCTCTAACAAGGGAGAGTCTTTACTGTGCCAGCGCTCCCTCCCCCAATACAATGGAGACCCCTCTAACAGCGGAAGAGTCTTTACTACACCAGCACTCCCTCCCCCAATACAATGGAAACCCCTCTAACAGCGGGAGAGTCTTTACTATGCCAGCGCTCCTCCTCCAATACAATGGACACCCCTCTAACAATACATTGGAGACCCCTCTAAAAGCAGGAGAGTCTTTAGTGCGCCAGCGCTCCCTCCCCCAATACAATGGAGACCCCTCTAACATGGGAGAGTCTTTACTAAGCCAGCACTCCCTCCCCCAATACAATGGAGACCCCTCTAACAACGGGAGAGTCTTTAGTGCACCAGCGCTCCCTCCCCCAATACAATGGCGACCACTCTAACACTGGAGAGTCTTTACTACGCCAGCACTCCCTCCCCCCAATACAATGGAGACCCCTCTATCAGCGGGAGAGTCTTTAGTGCGCCAGCACTCCCTCCCCCAATACAATGGAAACCCCTCTAACACGGGAGAGTCTTTAGTGCGCCAGTGTTCCCTTCCCCAATACAATGGAAACCCCTCTAACAGCGGGAGAGTCTTTAGTGCGACAGTGTTCCCTTCCCCAATACAATGGAAACCCCTCTAACATCGGGAGAGTCTTTAGTGCGCCAGCGCTCCCTCCCCCAATACAATGGAGACCCCTCTAACAACGGGAGAGTCTTTAGTGCACCAACGCTCCCTCCCCCAATACAATGGCGACCCCTCTAACACTGGAGAGTCTTTACTACGCCAGCACTCCCTCCCCCCAATACAATGGAAACCCCTCTAACACGGGAGAGTCTTTAGTGCGCCAGTGTTCCCTTCCCCAATACAATGGAGACCCCTCTATCAGCGGGAGAGTCTTTAGTGCGCCAGCACTCCCTCCCCCAATACAATGGAAACCCCTCTAACAGTGGGAGAGTCTAATTCAATACTGAAGAATATGTCGGCTTTTTATAAATTCCAGTAATGATGATAATAATAATAAATATATATTAAAATTGAAGAATGTTGCTGACCTTACTCCGTACCCAATACTGAATCCCTATAAAAGATGGAAAAGCTCAGCAGTTTGTAATGAGTTAATCAATCTCTTTACACAGAATACTTTGCTAATACAGAAACCCTCAGTAAATTTCAGGGGTGACAGGTTCACCCCATTCTGGAGGACAAAGCATGCACTACGGCTCACGCCAGACCTGAAGAGCTTACACTCTAATTGGTCATTCAGAACATCTAATTTCAGTTGCAGCCAAACAATTCTAAGAGATGTGTAAAGCACTAATTAAACCCCGAGATAGGAGAATAACCCAACACTGGCATTCTTTTAGTTTTCAGAATTTTTTGCTTTGGGGGATGGAGGGAGAGGGGGGGGAGAGGGGGTTAGTTTAGCAGAATTCTATTAATAACGTGGGTGATGTGTCTTCTCTGACTGAGACTGGGGCTCATTGGAAAGTCTCCCTCCCCCCCCCCCCTTGTCAGGCCGTGCTCAGGTGGGATGTTACCTATGATAAAGTAATGGCTAGGGGAGGGCTAGGGGCTTACTGTGGGTTTTAATTGTTGGTGTTTGCTGATTGGCTGCTCAGATTTTGGCAGTCAGGGCAGCCCCTGTATATGCAGAGCCCAGGTGTTTGTGTCTCAGACAAATCTAAATTCTTACAGAAGGTGAACTCTACAACATGAGATCTTTAACAAGGTATGGATCGAATGGGGGGAGATTATAACAACGTATGGATCAAATTGGGGGAGATTATAATAATGTATGGATCTAATGGGGGAGATTATAACAATGTGTGGATCGAATGGGGGGAGATTATAACAATGTATGGATCTAATGGGGGAGATAATAACAATGTGTGGATCGAATGGGGGGAGATTATAACAATGTATGGATCTAATGGGGGAGATTATAACAATGTATGGATCTAATGGGGGGAGATTATAACAATGTATGGATCTAATGGGGGAGATTATAACAATGTATGGATCTAATGGGGGGAGATTATAACAATGTGTGGATCGAATGGGGGAGATTATAACAATGTATGGATCTAATGGGGGGAGATTATAACAATGTATGGATCTAATGGGGGAGATTATAACAAGATATGGATCTAATGGAAGGAGATTATAACAAGATATGGATCAAATAGGGGGAAATTATAACAAGATATGGATCTAATGGGGGGAGATTATAACAAGGTATGGATTTAATGGGGGAGATTATAACAATGTATGGATCGAATGGGGGGAGATTATAACAAGATATGGATCAAATAGGGGGAAATTATAACAAGATATGGATCTAATGGGGGGGAGATTATAACAAGGTATGGATTTAATGGGGGAGATTATAACAAGGTATGGATTTAATGGGGGCATAGAAAGATATTATGACAAGGTCTGGCTCTAATGGTGGGCATTTGGAGAGATTATAACAAGGTATGAATGTAATGGGGGAGATAAAACAAAGTATGGATCTAATAGGGGGCACTGGGTAGATATTATAACTAGGTATGAATGTATGAATTTGGAGAGATTATAACAAGGTATGGATCTAATGAGGGGAATGAGATTATAAAAAGGTATGGATCTAATGTAAAGGGTCATTGGGGAAGATTATAACAAGGTATGGATCTAGTGAGAAGGGTCATTGGGAAAGATTATAACAAGGTATGGATCTAAAGGGAGGACATGGGGAGAGGTTATAACAAGGTAAGGATCTAAAGGGGGAACACGGGGTAGAGATTATAACAAGGTATGGATCTAATGGAGGGACATGGAGAGATTATAGCAAGGTACGGATATAATGAGGGGGTATGGGGGAGTATAACAAGGTATGGATCGATTGGAGTGGGGCATGAGGAGAGACTATAACAAGGTATGGATTTTATGGGGGGCATGGGGGAGAGACTATAACAAGGTCTAATGAAGGGGACATGAGGGAATCTAACAAGGTATGGACCTATGTATGTAGAGTGACTATAACAAGGTATGGATCTAGTGAGGGGGCATGGGTGAAATTTAACAAGTTTTGGATTCAATGAGATGGGGTCATGGGAGAGACTGCATGAAGGTATGGATCTAATGAGGGTATTGGGGAGAATTAAACAAGGTACCACTTTCAGTGCCACTCAGAGGTCAATCTAATTCAAGGTATCACGAATCAGAGGGTGGTGGGCACATTGTTTGCTGTGGTTGGAAGCGGGATCAGACAGAAGGGTGTTGGCACAGTGTTGCCTTGCAATTGGCAGTGGGATCAGACAGAGCGGTGTTGCCTGCGATTGGCAGTGGGATCAGACAGAGCGGTGTTGGCAAAGTGGTGGCTGTGGTTGGCAGTGGAATCAGACAGGGCGGTGTTGGCATAGTGTTGGTTGTGGTTGGCAGTGGAATCAGACAGGGCGGTGTTGGCATAGTGTTGGTTGTGGTTGGCATGGGAGAGACTGCATGAAGGTATGGATCTACTGAGGGTATTGGGGAGAATTAAACAAGGTACCACTTTCAGTGCCACTCAGAGGTCAATCTAATTAAAGGTATCACGAATCAGAGGGTGGTGGGCACATTGTTTGCTGTGGTTGGAAGCGGGATCAGACAGAAGGGTGTTGGCACAGTGTTGCCTTGCGATTGGCAGTGGGATCAGACAGAGCGGTGTTGCCTGCGATTGGCAGTGGGATCAGACAGAGCGGTGTTGGCAAAGTGGTGGCTGTGGTTGGCAGTGGAATCAGACAGGGTGGTGTTGGCATAGTGTTGGTTGTGGTTGGCAGTGGAATCAGACAGAGAGGTGTTGGCATAGTGTTGGCTGTAGTTTGCAGTGGGATCAGACAGAGTGGTGTTGGCATAGTGTTGGCTGTGGTTGGCAGTGGAATCAGACAGAGTGGTGTTGGCACAGTGTTGGTTGTGGTTGGCAGTGGAATCAGACAGAGTGGTGTTGGCAGAGTATTGGCTGTAGTTCGCAGTGGGATCAGACAGAGCGGAGTAGGCACAGTGTTGGTTGTGGTTGGCAGTGGGATCAGACAGAGGGGTGTTGGCACAGTATTGGCTGTAGTTCGCAGTGGAATCAGACAGAGTGGTGTTGGCACAGTATTGGGTGTAGTTTGCAGTGGGATCAGACAGAGCGGTGTTTGCATAGTGTTGGCTTTGGTTGGCAGTGAGATCAGACAGAGCGGTGTTGACATAGTGTTGGCTGTGGTTGGCAGTGGAATGAGACAGTCTAGTGTTGACTGTAGTTCATAGTGGGATCAGACAGAGCGGTTTTGGCGTAGTGTTGGCTGTGGTTGGCAGTGGTTGTTGGCACAGTCTTGGCTGTGGTGGCTGGCACAGTTTTGGCTGTGGTAGTTGGCACAGTTTGGGCTGTGGTGGGCAGTGATGGTTTAGCACAGTTTGGGCTGTGGTGGGCAGTGGTGGTTGGCAGTATTTTGGATGTGGTGGGCAGTGATGGCTTGCACAGTTTTGGCTGTGGTGTGCAGTGGTGGTTGGCACAGTTTTGGCTGTGGTGGGCAGTGATGGTTTGCACAGTTTGGGCTGTGGTGGGCAGTGGTGGTTGGCACAGTTTTGGCTGTGGTGGTTGGCAGTTGGCAGTATTTTGGCTGTGGTGGGCAGTGATGGTTGGCAGTATTTTGGCTGTGGTGGGCAGTGATGGTTGGCAGTATTTTGGCTGTGGTGGGCAGTGATGGTTGGCAGTATTTTGGCTGTGGTGGGCAGGTGTTGGCATTTTGGCTGTGTGGGCATGGCTTGGCAGTATTTTGGCTGTGTTGGGCAGTAAAGGTTGGCAGTATTTTGGCTGTGGTGGGCAGTGATGGTTGGCAATATTTTGGCTGTGGTGGGCAGTGGTGGTTGGCAGTATTTTGGCTGTGGTGGGCAGTGATGGTTGGCACAGTTTTGGCTCTGGTGGTTGGCAGTATTTTGGCTGTGGTGGGCAGTGATGGTTGGCAGTATTTTGGTTGTGAGTATACAAAAGGAGATGGGAACCGCGCCTTATATTAACTGTATATACATACACTTTATATCTCTTGGTTGATGTAGATAATATATCCTCAAAAAAAGAGAACACAAAGAAAAAAAATAATAATAGTGTAGTATATTTAACAAATTTGAGAGGTGATATAAAGAGTGGAGATATTTTAAACTCACATTTGGTAGAGCTAATATGAAGCTCTACCGTAATTCGCACGGACGGTACAATCCCCGTCTCAGGATTAGGAATCCAAAGTCTTCAATACTCCAATAATATGGTGGTATAAATGGGATGAAAGAGAAGAGAGAGAAACTCCAATGGCGTGGTAACTCAGACTTCAAATGTAGAAGAAGTAAATGAAAGTAATTATACTCACATTTGCTAGAGCAGACAACTTGCTCTAGTATATAGGGCTTGCAGTGGTACAATCCCCACTGTAGGATATGTAGACCAGGAAGTGATGATGAAAATAAATTAAAAAGTATATCACTTTAAAAATGTTTAATAATAACAATAGTGACACTAATAAAACTTTTTTAATAAAGCTTTTTATATAGCCTTTTTGTTTTATTATTGTCACTATTGTTATTATTAAACATTTTTAAAGTGATATACTTTTTAATTTATTTTCATCATCACTTCCTGGTCTACATATCCTACAGTGGGGATTGTCTGCTCTAGCAAATGTGAGTATAATTACTTTCATTTACTTCTTCTACATTTGAAGTCTGAGTTACCACGCCATTGGAGTTTCTCTCTCTTCTCTTTCATCCCATTTATACCACCATATTATTGGAGTATTGAAGACTTTGGATTCCTAATCCTGAGATGTGGATTGTACCGTCCGTGCGAATTACGGTAGAGCTCCATATTAGCTCTACCAAATGTGAGTTTAAAATATCTCCACTCTTTATATTACCTCTCAAATTTGTTAAATATACTACACTATTATTATTTTTTTTCTTTGTGTTATCTTTTTTTGAGGATATATTATCTACATCAACCAAGAGATATAAAGTGTATGTATATACAGTTAATATAAGGCGCGGTTCCCTTCTCCTTTTGTATACTCATTGTCTTTCTACAAGGCTGGGAATCCTTGCTTTGGTTACTGCTGCCTATCCATCTCCTTTTTTTGTAGCGAGCACCTAACACACTTTACTTTTTTTCAGTATTTTGGTTGTGGTGGGCAGTGGTGGTTGACACAGTTTTGGCTGTGGTGGTTGGCAGTATTTTGGCTGTGGTGGGCAGTGATGGTTGGCAGTATTTTGGCTGTGGTGGGCAGTGGTGTTTGGTACAGTTTTGGCTGTGATGGTTGGCAGTATTTTGGCTGTGGTGGGCAGAGAAGGTTGGCAGTATTTTGGCTGTGGTGGGCAGTAATGTTTGGCAGTATTTTGGTTGTGGTGGGCAGTGGTGGTTGGCACAGTTTTGGCTGTGATGGTTGGCAGTATTTTGGCTGTGGTGGGCAGTGGTGGTTGGCAGTATTTTGGCTGTGGTGGGCAGTGATGGTTGGCACAGTTTTGGCTGTGGTGGTTGACAGTATTTTGGCTGTGGTGGGCAGTGATGGTTGGCAGTATTTTGGCTGTGGTGGGCAATGATGGTTGGCACAGTTTTGGCTGTGGTGGTTGGCAGTATTTTGGCTGTGGTGGGCAGTGGTGGTTGGCAGTAGTTTGGCTGTGGTGGGCAGTGGTGGTTGGCACAGTTTTGGCTGTGGTGGTTGGCAGTATTTTTGGCTGTGGTGGGCAGTGGTGGATTTGGCACAGTTTTGGCTGTGGTGGGCAGTGATGGTTGGCAGTGGTGGTTGGCACAGTTTTGGCTGTGGTGGTTGGCAGTATTTTGGCTGTGGTGGGCAGTGGTGATTGGCACAGTTTTGGCTGTGGTGGGCAGTGAAGGTTGGCAGTATTTTGGCTGTGGTGGCCAGTGATGGTTGGCAGTATTTTGGCTGTGGTGGGCAGTGATGGTTGGCAATATTTTGGCTGTGGTGGGCAGTGATGGTTGGCAGTATTTTGGCTGTGGTGGGCAGTGAAGGTTGGCAGTATTTTGGCTGTGGTGGGCAGTGATGGTTGGCAGTAATTTGGCTGTGGTGGGCAGTGATGGTTGGCAATATTTTGGCTGTGGTGGGCAGTGATGCTTGGCAGTATTTTGGCTGTGTTGGGCAGTAAAGGTTGGCAGTATTTTGGCTGTGGTGGGCAGTGATGGTTGGCAATATTTTGGCTGTGGTAGGCAGTGGTGGTTGGCAGTATTTTGGCTGTGGTGGGCAGTGATGGTTGGCAGTATTTTGGCTGTGGTGGGCAGTGAGGTTGGCAGTATTTTGGCTGTGGTGGGCAGTGATGGTTGGCAGTAATTTGGCTGTGAGGTAGGCAGTGATGGTTATATTTTAGCTGTAGTGAGCAGTGATACTTAGCAGTGGCCACAGCTGTGTTAGGCAGTAAGGTTAGCAGTGGCCCAGCTGTGGTAGGCAGTGATGTGAGATTTGCTTAATATTTACACACAGCTGTGGTAAGAGCAGTAGTAGTTGCTTGTGTACCTTAGCTGTAGTGGTTAGCAGTATTTTAGCTATGTGGTAGGCAGTAGTGGTGCTTAATGTGGCCCACAGCTGTAGTAGTTGCTTGGTATTTTAGCTGTGAGTAGGCAGTGAGTAGTTGCCAGTATTTTAGCTGTGAGAGGTAGGCAGTGTCGTTGCTTCAGTTTATGTAGTGGACTGAGAGTGAAAGGTTAGCACAGTATTTTGGCTGTGTTGGGCAGTGATGGTTGGCAGTATTTTGGCTGTGGTGGGCAGTGAAGGCTGGCACAGTTTTGGGTGTGGTGGGCAGTGGTGGTTGGCAGTATTTTGGCTGTAGTGGGCAGTGGTGGTTGGCAGTATTTTGGGTGTGGTGGGCAGTGGTGGTTGGCAGTATTTTGGCTGTAGTGGGCAGTGGTTGTTGGCAGTATTTTGGCTGTGGTGGGCAGTGGTGGTTGGCAGTATTTTGGCAATCATGTTATGTTTCCTTTCCATAGGCTCCTGGTGATGGCTTTAGCCACTGCTCTGCTGACATCCATGGTCACCGCACAAGGTGAGTCTCGTCATCAAGACTTCCCAACTCAATGGGCGTTTTTGTGTGAGTTGGAAATTGGGATTAGTTTATGCATTCACCTTGTCGTCACCAGAGCAAAAATGTGTATTTTAAATATCGTTTGTTAAATGAGTCATTTTAAAGTAAAGTTTATGTTTAGCTGCTAAATGTCTCAGGGAACACAGCAAAGCCTGCAGCAGGATATCTATGTTATATTATCAGAATTTAGAACTGCATACTGAGTGCATTGTCCAAATCCAAACAATGGTGTTTATGAGGACAATTCCTGGGAGCTCCGCTAGTAATAGCTAAGAAAATAGGGGGAAAAATGGCAGAACAGGACCTGAAACCTCAGGTATGGTTTGTGTCTGTGAGCAAGTCTGGTGGGGGGGAGGGGGCAGTAAACGTGATTTAGAAAGGTACTAGATTTTTGATGTCAGTGCTGAATTAAATACATTTTCCGAGTGAGTGATTGCCAAAGCACAGCAATAAAGCCTGAAGATTGCAATTTGGGTTTTAATTCACCAGAATTCAGAGTTTAGAAATTCAAATGTGGTTTTTTTTCCAGCAACTCACAGACAGAACATGGCCCGCCTTTTCTGAACGAGTTACTGGAGGGAAATGCAGCAATAATAAAACTTGCAGTATATCTTATCTAGAAACGAGTTGTTCACGGCGTTCTTGACCCCGTGGTCATGTCAGATTCACACGTTTTGTATGGTCCCTGCCGTGGCTGTATATTGGATTTTCTGTGATTGAGTTCTCATCACTATGTTTAAAAGAATTGCCTTCTGATCTGCAATCTGTCTCAGAATATAGAAACAAAATTCCACAAAATCCAAAATGCACCAAACTAAAGTCTAACTGCAATATAGCGAGCTAGGATATAATGTTTCTAATAAATAATAAAATCACAAAGGGATAAACGGGAAAAACAAGAAACTAATAAAGTGCCCCCTCTCATTTTCTAAAAGAAATCACCTCTTTTATAAAGCGTCCTACTGTAAAAAAACCTTTTCTTTGCCTTAGATGAAATCTCATTTCTTCCAGCCTAAATGTGTGACCTCGTGTCCTATGTATAGCCCTGTTTATGAATAGATTTCCAGATAATGGTTTGTATTGGCCCCAAATATATTTGTGTAATGTTATCATATCATATCAGGCGCCGTTTTTCTTAACTAAAGAGATTTCATTTTTTAACCTTTCTTCATAACTAAAGTGCTCCATTCCTTTTCTCAATTTTGTAGCTCGTCTCTGCACTTTTTCTGGTGATTAATAAAGAGGCAAAATTATATTTTCATCCTGAGAATTTATGCCCCTATTTATACATGACAAAACCTTACTGGCCTTAGCAACTGCAGATTGACATTGCGCATTGCTGCCTAATTTGTTTTCTATAACAATTCCCAAATCCTTCTCGTGTGTGATTATCCCTAATTCACTGCCATTTAGGGTGTAAGTTGCTTGTGCATTCTTGACCGCGAAGTGCATAACTTTGCATTTCTCTACATTAAATTTCATCTGCCATTTTAGTGCCCAGTTCCCCAATCTATGCAAATCCCTCTGCAGCAAATCAATCTCCTGCTCACATTTTATTACTTTACAAAGATTTGTGTCATGTGCAAACACCGAAACATGGCTTTCAATGCCTATTTCAAGATCATTTATAAATATGTTAAATAGAAGCGGTCCCAAAACAGAACCCTGAGGGAGACCACTTACCACTTTTGTCCAGCTTGAAAATTTACCATTAATGACAACTCTTTGTACTCTGTTTTTAAGCCAATGTTCTAACCAAGAACAAGCATTTTCATCTAGACCGATTTCCTTGAGTTTGAACACTAATCTATTGTGTGGAACTGTATCAAATGCCTTGGCAAAATCCAAATAGATCACATCCACTGCAACACCCTGATCTATACTTCTGCCTACTTCATTGTAGAATGCAATTAGGTTAGTTTGACATGACCTGTGCTTCATAAAACCATGCTGATTTTTGCTGATAACCATGTTCTTCCCAATGAATTCCTGAATATTATCCCTTAATAACCTTTCAAATATTTTACCAGCCACAGAAGTTAAGCTCACAGGTCTATAATTTGCAGGCAAGGATTCTGAACCCTTTTTAAATATAGGAACCACATCTGCCTTCCTCCAATCCTCTGGTACAACACCTGAAACAAAAGAATCTTGAAAAATTAAATACAGAGCTTTACTTATTTCCCCACTTAGCTCCCCAAGTACTCGTGGGTGAATAGCGTCAGGCCCCAGAGATTTATTTACATTAATTTTCCTTAACTGCTGTAGCACCTTGTCTCGAGTCATCCAATCACAAGTTATCTGCAAATTTTTTGCAACAATCATTTGCATATCTCTGGTCTTCATTAATGTATACTGGAGAAAAATAGTTATTTAAATTTCTGCCTTTTCCTGTGTTAGTGACATTGCTTATCTGTCCTTTTATTGGTGACATTGGTCGGCTTTGCTTGTACATTTAGATATATTTTATGGTTTTGGTTATCAAGATCTTTTCAATTCCTTTGTGAGGTGAGACTGCTGACATAAAGTCCCTAAATTCCTTCCCAACAAAACCTGTGCCAATGGACACCCACAAAACAAGTGCCCTCCATCCTACACCATGTGGTCAATGTCTGCATCGCACATCCACTTGTCCGGCATGCCCGTTCTTGGTGGGACGTCTCCATGTCAATGACCTGCTGGTGGGATGTCTCCAAGCCAATGTCCTGCCTGCCTTGGTGGGATGTCTCCATGCCAATGTCCTGCCTGCCTTGGTGGGATGTCTCCATGCCAATGTCCTGCCTGCCTTGGTGGGATGTCTCCATGCCAATGTCCTGCCTGCCTTGGTGGGATGTCTCCATGCCAATGTCCTGCCTGCCTTGGTGGGATGTCTTACTGATATAAATGCATTTTTTTTTTAAATTGGTGTGATTCTTGGTACTCTGTCTAATCTCCTGTCTCTTCCATAGAGGAACCAGTAACACAGTCAGACTTCACTCCGTCTGTCGACAGCTCAATTGCAGGTATGTGGAGAGTGTGGCTGGCAGGGAACTCTGCACAATGATTGGCTGGCAGGAAACTCTGCATGATGATTGGCTGGCAGGGACTCTGCACGATGATTGGCTGGCAGGGAACTCTGCATGATGATTGGCTGGCAGGGAACTCTGCACGATGATTGGCTGGCAGGGAACTCTGCACAGTGATTGGCTGGCAGGAAACTCTGCGCAATGATTGGCTGGCAGGAAACTCTGTGCGATGATTGGCTGGCAGGAAACTCTGCGCGATGATTGGCTGGCAGGCAACTCTGCACGATGATTGGCTGGCAGGGAACTCTGCACAGTGATTGGCTGGCAGGAAACTCTGCGCAATGATTGGCTGGCAGGAAACTCTGCGCGATGATTGGCTGGCAGGAAACTCAGCACAATGATTGGCTGGCAGGAAACTCTGCATGATTATTGGCTGGCAGGGACTCTGCACGATGATTGGCTGGCAGGCAACTCTGCACGATGATTGGCTGGCAGGCAACTCTGCGTGTTGATTGGCTGGCAGGGAACTCTGCATGATGATTGGCTGGCAGGGAACTCTGCACAATGATTGGCTGGCAGGAAACTCTGCATGATGATTGGCTGGCAGGGACTCTGCACGATGATTGGCTGGCAGGGAAGTCTGCATGATGATTGGCTGGCAGGGAACTCTGCACGATGATTGGCTGGCAGGGAACTCTGCACAGTGATTGGCTGGCAGGGAACTCTGCACAGTGATTGGCTGGCAGGAAACTCAGCACAATGATTGGCTGGCAGGAAACTCTGCATGATGATTGGCTGGCAGGGAACTCTGCACAGTGATTGGCTGGCAGGGAACTCTGCACAGTGATTGGCTGGCAGGTACTCTGCACGATGATTGGCTGGCAGGGAAGTCTGAATGATTGGCTGGCAGGGAACTCTGCACGATGATTGGCTGGCAGGGAACTCAGCACAATGATTGGCTGGCAGGAAACTCTGCATGATTATTGGCTGGCAGGGACTCTGCACGATGATTGGCTGGCAGGAAACTCTGCATGATGATTGGCTGGCAGGGAACTCTGCACAGTGATTGTCTGGCAGGGAACTCTGCACAGTGATTGGCTGGCAGGAAACTCTGCACGATGATTGGCTGGCAGGAAACTCTGCATGATGATTGGCTGGCAGGGAACTCTGAACGATGATTGGCTGGCAGGGAAGTCTGCATGATTGGCTGGCAGGGAACTCTGCACAATGATTGGCTGGCAGGGAACTCTGCACGATGATTGGCTGGCAGGGACTCTGCACGATGATTGGCTGGCAGGAAACTCTGCATGATGATTGGCTGGCAGGTACTCTGCACGATGATTGGCTGGCAGGAAACTCTGCATGATTATTGGCTGGCAGGGACTCTGCACGATGATTGGTTGGCAGGGAACTCAGCACAATGATTGGCTGGCAGGAAACTCTGCATGATTATTGGCTGGCAGGGACTCTGCACGATGATTGGTTGGCAGGAAACTCTGCATGATGATTGGCTGGCAGGGAACTCTGCACAGTGATTGGCTGGCAGGAAACTCTGCACGATGATTGGCTGGCAGGAAACTCTGCATGATGATTGGCTGGCAGGGAACTCTGCACAGTGATTGGCTGGCAGGGAACTCTGCACAGTGATTGGCTGGCAGGAAACTATGCACGATGATTGGCTGGCAGGGAACTCAGCACAATGATTGGCTGGCAGGAAACTCTGCATGATTATTGGCTGGCAGGGACTCTGCACGATGATTGGCTGGCAGGAAACTCTGCATGATGATTGGCTGGCAGGGAACTCTGCACAGTGATTGGCTGGCAGGGAACTCTGCACAGTGATTGGCTGGCAGGAAACTCTGCACGATGATTGGCTGGCAGGAAACTCTGCATGATGATTGGCTGGCAGGTACTCTGAACGATGATTGGCTGGCAGGGAAGTCTGCATGATTGGCTGGCAGGGAACTCTGCACAATGATTGGCTGGCAGGGAACTCTGCACGATGATTGGCTGGCAGGGAACTCTGCACGATGATTGGCTGGCAGGGAACTCTACACAGTAATTGGCTGGAAAGAAACTCTGCGCGATGATTGGCTGGCAGACAACTCTGTGCGATGATTGGCTGGCAGGAAACTCTGTGCGATGATTGGCTGGCAGGGAACTCTGCTCCACGTGTCTGTAGTTATAAACAATATTTATATTTTCGTTTGTTTGTTTTTTCTGTGTTTTAGAAAATGAGGAATCAACAGAACCACCTCAGGAAAGTAAGATACTCTATACATGCCACAGTACTGTTGGGGCAATACCTACCTGAGGCATGGATGTTTCTGTCAGAATAACTAGGAGAGGAAGTAACCCACCGGAAGCTAAAACAGACTGTGACAAACTGCCTTTTGCCCCTGGTTGTTGGAGGAGCCTGATTGCCAGCCTCCTGCCTCATGACTATGGCCCTGGGTTGTATGGCCCTTTAAAGACATTATTTGGGCATATGGGATTGTAACACACTTTTTCTGCCCCTTTGATTCCATGGGAGAATGTGCCTCTTCCCCTCCCCCTTTTTCCTGTCCCATTGTTCTCCAGCAGGGCGTTGTCCCTTGGACACTGCCAGACCAGTTTAAACTGGCTACTTCAGCCCTTGCAAAACTTTAACCCCATGGCAGATTTACTCTGTTCGTGGAATCTGAGCGCTGTTCACCTATATTGGGCGTTCAGATCCAAGCTATCTGGGGATAGGTTAAATGTGGGGGTTCTGTGTAATATAATAGGAATTATGTATTTTTACTGTTAGTGTAAAATTGAGATATTTTCTGTACCTGGAGATAATTGAGTCTACTGGCCTTAAGCCAATTATCTCCAGGATAGAGGGTAGGGATTTTACTGTGTATGTAGGAGTGTTATTTTGTTAATTAGTGTTCCCATTGGTTTGTGTCCCTTTTGTCACAGTTTACCACCAGGTCCAGGGGGTGTCCCTCTGGCCTGGAAACTTGTATAAAAGAAAGTCCTTTTGTGTGCATTAAACCCCTTCATGAAGTCTTGGCTCATGTTTGGGGGATGGGATTACTACACTCTGGGGATTGCTATATCACAATACTCCCCTGAGTTTAAGCTCTTGTAAGAGCTTGTTCCTGGTTCCTGCTCTCTGGATTCTAGGAGAAGTTCACCCACTGGAAGCTGAACCCTGGTTTTGGGTCCAGAGTGGGTGGAGGACGGTGAGACCCCAACCAAGCTGTGGCGGTTCGTGGGGTCTGCAGTGGTTATGGTGTCGAGTGGAGTGCTTGGAGCCATTGGTGAGCACTAGGAGCATCTGTCAGCGGAAGGTACCCAGTCGGGTTGTCAGGCGTTCCGTTACACAGGCATATAGATACCTACAGATATTGTCCTAGGTTTAATATAGAGGCCCCATAACTGTTGAAATCGTATTCCGTGTTTGATAAGCTGCCCTGAGTTTGGTATGGTGCACAGAGGCCTAGCGATGATATACAAGTAGTTTTATCTTCTTGCATCCATGTGCTGTGCATTATGGGACATTGTCCTTACAGGAGCTGTGTGTGTCTAGTAATACGTGTAAATAGAATACAAATCCCTGAATTGTACATTATGATAGCTGTCCATTCATTCTATGGAGGGTTTCTGGAGATGTATAAATCACCTCCAGATCTAAATAATGTATCTTGGGTTTTAAAAGACATCGGCGGAATACAGGATTAAATAAACATTACAGAGGTTTCATTGGTTGGCGGTATGACAGTGATGCCGTGTGTGTGTGTTTGGTATTACTTATCTCTGTATAATGATACTTGGCATCAGCTGAGTGAACGGACAGAGGGAAGGTCAGCATTGGATCTGATGTCAGAGTGATGCCTTTTATATAAATAGTGTGGGGCAGACCTGGCGGAGTACGAGCTACAGATATCATGACAATAAGCCAGCAGACCAAAGTGGGAGTCCCTGGCAACCACCCACAATAAATGACTGATCATAGCAGTGCCACCCACCCCCAGTGCAATGTCCTCCCCTCTAACAAAGGCTGCAATTTATTTTAACTCACATAATGTTACAGTAGAAGAACGGCTTCCTGAGATAACTGTGGGTCATCAGTCTTGTGTAATGGATGTTATTTGGGTTTGTTATCACTGGGTTATTGTTTAGGGTTAAAGCTAAGGATAGGGTTAAAGTTAAAGCTAGTGTTATGGTGAGGACTAAGGAAGTGAATTGGTTAAACTGTGATATACACAACCAGTAATTTGTGCTATTATGAACAGATTTTTTGTTTTTATAAGTCAACAAGAAAAAAAGAGAGCTAGGTTTTGGACTTCTATTGTTTCCAGCTATGTGAGTTTGGCTTGGCTGTCTGGGGCGGTTGCCGCCCCCCACTTGGTAGAAGTAGTTGGTGTGGTCATAGACATGGTACCACCTATCCCATTATCTTACATTTATCATACATTTCTCGTACCGTTGTCATGGCATGAGCCAGGCCTGGTTTTATAAGCTTGGCTGGCATTTGTACCATTTTTAAAGAAAACCTGAGTGAGCAGGCAAAACACATTGCTTTTATTTGTTACGGGATTCATATTCAACTGTAGGTTATAATAACAACATGGCACAATCATAATGCAAAACATGGCAACAAAGAAAAAACTGAAGTGACCCCTGTTCAAAATTCTGCATACCCTTAGAGATGGTGATGGCCACTCCAGAACCGTCACCTTTTTCTGCTGTAACCACTGGAGGGTCAACTTGGCCGTGTGCTTAGGGTCATTGCCATGCTAGAAAGTCCAAGAGAATCCCATGCGCAGCCTTCGTGCAGAAGAAAGCAAATTGTTTGCCAGTATTTTCTGATAACATGCTGCATTCATCTTGCCATCAAGATTCCCGGTGCCTTTAGAGCTCACACCCCCCCCAAAACATCAGTGAGCCACCACCATGCTTCACAGTGGGGATGGTATTCTTTTCACTATAGGCCTTGTTGACCCCTGTCCAAACACAGCACCTATGGTTGTGACCATAAAGCTCTATTTTGGTCTTGTGTGTGCCAGGACCTGCGAGGGTGACAAGGTGTTGTCGGATTCTTTCTGGCAACTCGACCATGCAGCTAATTTTTGTTCAAGTATCGTCGTATTGTGCTCCTTGAAACAACCACATCGTCTTTTTCCAGAACCGCCTGTATTTATCCTGAGGTTACCTGTGGGTTTTTCTTTGTATCTCGAACAATTCTTCTGGCAGGTGTGGCTGAAATCTTTCTTGGTATCAAGAGATCCCGAAATTTTCCACTTCTTAATAAGTGATTGAACAGTACTGGCTGGCACTTTCAAGGCTTTGGCTATCTTTTTATATCCATTTCCATCTTTATAAAGTTACATTACATTGTTACGCAGGTCTTTTGACAGTTCTTTTCTGCTCCCCATGGCTCAGTATCTAGCATGCTCAGTGCATCCACATGAGAGCTAACAAACTCAATGACTATTTATACACAGACACTAATGGAAATTTAAAAAGCCACAGATGTGGGAAATTAACCTTTTTATTGACATGTTAACTGCTGTGTGTCACCTTGCGTGTCTCTAACAAGGCCAAACATTCAAGGGTATGTAAACTTTTAATTAGGGCCATTTGGGTGATTTCTGTTATCATTATGATTTAAAAAGGAGCCAAACAACTATGTGATAATAAATGGCCTCATATGATCACTATCCTTTGCATTTTTTGCATGATCAGTCATATTTTCAAAATTAATGTCAAAATGTCACAATTTCTGCCAGGGTATGCAAATATCTGAGCACAACTATAATTGGAAATGGGCCAGGGTTTCAGTTAATGATAAGGGTAGGGTTAGGACCAGGGTTTCAGTTAATGCTAAGGGTAGGGTTAGGGCTAGGGTTTCAGTTAATGCTAATGATAAGGTTAGGGCCAGGGCTTAGGGCCAGGGTTTCAGTTAATGCTAAGGGTAGGGTTGGGCCAGGGTTTCAGTTAATGCTAAGGACAAGGTTAGGGCCAGGGCTTAGGGCCAGGGTTTCAGTTAATGCTAAGGGTAGGGTTGGGCCAGGGTTTCAGTTAATGCTAAGGGTAGGGTTAGGGCCAGGGTTTCAGTTAATGCTAAAGGTAGGCTTAGGGCAAGGGTTTCAGTTAATGCTAAGGGTAGGGTTAGGGCCAGGGTTTTAGTTAATGCTAAGGATAGGGTTAGGACCAGGGTTTCAGTTAATGCTAAGGTTAGGGTTAGGGCTAGGGTTTCAGTTAATGCTAAGGGTAGAGTTAGGGCCAGGGTTTCAGTTAATGCTAAAGGGAGAGTTAGGGCCAGGGTTTCAGTTAATGCTAAGGGTAGAGTTAGGGTCAGGGTTTCAGTTAATGCCAAGGGTGGAGCTAGGGCCAGGGTTTCAGTAAATGCTAAGGGTAGGGTTAGGGCCAGGGTTTCAGTTAATGCTAAGGGTAGAGTTAAGACCAGGGTTTCAGTTAATGCTAAGGATAGGGTTAGGGCCAGGGTTTCAGTTAATGCTAAGGGTAGAGTTAGGGCCAGGGTTTCAGTTAATGCTAAAGGTAGAGTTAGGGCCAGGGTTTCAGTTAATGCCAAGGATAGGGTTAGGGCCAGGGTTTCAGTTAATGCTAAGGGTGGGGTTAGGGCCAGGGTTTCAGTTAATGCTAAGGGTAGAGTTAGGACCAGGGTTTCAGTTAATGCTAAGGATAGGGTTAGGGCCAGGGTTTCAGTTAATGCTAAGGGTAGAGTTAGGACCAGGGTTTCAGTTAATGCTAAGGGTAGGGTTAGGGCCAGGGTTTCAGTAAATGCTAAGGGTAGGGTTAGGGCCAGGGTTTCAGTTAATGCTAAGGGTAGAGTTAGGACCAGGGTTTCAGTTAATGCTAAGGATAGGGTTAGGGCCAGGGGTTAGGGCCAGGGTTTCAGTTAATGCAAAGGGTAGAGTTAGGACCAGGGTTTCAGTTAATGCTAAGGGTGGGTTAGGGCCAGAGTTTCAGTTAGTGCCAAGGATGGAGCTAGGGCCAGGGTTTCAGTAAATGCTAAGGGTAGGGTTAGGGCTAGGGCTTCAGTTAATGCTAAGGTTAGGGTTAGGGCCAGGGTTTCAGTAAATGCTAAGGGTAGGGTTAGGGCCAGGGTTTCAGTTAATGCTAAGGTTAGGGTTAGGGCCAGGGCCAGGGTTTCAGTTAATGCTAAGCTTAGGGCCAGGGTTTCAGTTAATGCTAAGGGTAGAGCTAGAGCCAGGGTTTCAGTTAATGCCAAGGGTGGGGTTAGGGCCAGGGTTTCAGTTAATGCTAAGGATAGGGTTAGGGCCAGGGTTTCACTTAATGCTAGGGCAAGGGTTTCAGGCTAAGGGTAGAGTAGGGTTTCAGTTAATGCTAAGGGTAGGGTTAGGGTCAGGGTTTCAGTTAATGCCAAGGGTAGAGCTAGGGCCAGGGTTTCAGTAAATGCTAAGGGTAGGGTTAGGGCCAGGGTTTCAGTTAATGCTAAGGGTAGGGTTAGGGCCAGGGTTTTAGTTAATGCTAAGGATAGGGTTAGGACCAGGGTTTCAGTTAATGCTAAGGGTAGGGTTAGGGCTAGGGTTTCAGTTAATGCTAAGGGTGGGGTTAGGGCCAGGGTTTCAGTTAATGCTAAGGGTAGAGTTAGGGCCAGGGTTTCTGTTAATGCCAAGGGTAGGGTTAGGGCCAGGGTTTCAGTTAATGCTAAGGGTAGGGTTAAGGGTAGGGTTAGGGCCAGGGTTTCAGTTAATGCCAAGGGTGGAGCTAGGGCCAGGGTTTCAGTAAATGCTAAGGGTAGGGTTAGGGCCAGGGTTTCAGTTAATGCTAAGGGTAGAGTTAGGACCAGGGTTTCAGTTAATGCTAAGGGTAGGGTTAGGGCCAGGGTTTCAGTTAATGCTAAGGGTAGAGTTAGGACCAGGGTTTCAGTTAATGCTAAGGGTAGAGTTAGGACTAGGGTTTCAGTTAATGCTAAGGGTAGAGTTAGGGCCAGGGTTTCAGTTAATGCTAAGGGTAGAGTTAGGGCCAGGGTTTCAGTTAATGCTAAAGGTAGGGTTAGAGCCAGGGTTAGGGCCAGGGTTTCAGTTAATGCTAGAGGGTGGGGTTAGGGCCAGGGTTTCAGTTAATGCTAAGGGTAGGGTTAGGGCCAGGGTTTCAGTTAATGCTAAGGAGTTAGGACCAGGGTTTCAGTTAATGCTAAGGGTAGGGTTAGGGTCAGGGGTTTCAGGGTTAATGCTAGGGCCAGGGTTTCAGTTAATGCTAAGGTTAGGGCCAGGGTTTCAGTTAATGCTAAGGGTTTCAGTTAAGCCAAGGTAGGGTTAGGGCCAGGGTTTCAGTTAATACTAGGGTGGGGTTAGGGCCAGGGTTTCAGTTAATGCTAAGGGTAGGGTTGGGCCAGGGTTTCAGTTAATGCTAAGGTAGGAGTTAGGGCCAGGGTTTCAGTTAATGCTAAGGGTAGAGTTAGGGTAGGGTTTCAGTTAATGCTAAGGGTAGGGTTAGGGTCAGGGTTTCAGTTAATGCCAAGGGTAGAGCTAGGGCCAGGGTTTCAGTAAATGCTAACGGTAGGGTTAGGGCCAGGGTTTCAGTTAATGCTAAGGGTAGGGTTAGGGCCAGGGTTTTAGTTAATGCTAAGGATAGGGTTAGGACCAGGGTTTCAGTTAATGCTAAAGGTAGGGTTAGGGCTAGGGTTTCAGTTAATGCCAAGGGTGGGGTTAGGGCCAGGGTTTCAGTTAATGCTAAGGGTAGGGTTAGGATCAGGGTTTCAGTTAATGCTAAGGGTAGAGTTAGGGCCAGGGTTTCAATTAATGCTAAGGGTAGGGTTAGGGCCCGGGTTTCAATTAATGCCAGGGTTTCAGTTAATGCTAAGGGTAGTGTTAGGGCCAGGGTTTCAGTTAATGCCAAGGGTAGGGTTAGGGCCAGGGTTTCAGTTAATGCTAAGGGTAGGGTTAGGGCCAGGGTTTCAGTTAATGCTAAAGGTAGGGTTAGGGCCCGGGTTTCAATTAATGCTAAGGGTAGGGTTAGGGCCCGGGTTTCAATTAATGCCAGGGTTTCTGTTAATGCTAAGGGTTGTGTTAGGGCCAGGGTTTCAGTTAATGCCAAGGGTGGGGTTAGAGCCAGAGTTTTAGTTAATGCTAAGGGTAGGGTTAGGGCTAGGGTTAATGCCAAGGGTAAGGTTAGGTGGAAAGAATATTGGCTCTCATACAATGATGGGTTTTGTAGAGATATGATTAGAGGGTTCAGAATAACTAATTTGGGGGGGATCTGCTTTACATCTTTCTACATTCTGAGGGTCTCCCTAATTTTCATTGTGATGGGGTATGGAACCCGCCTACTTAGACAGACCCAGGAAGAAATATTTATAACCCTGTATCTCTCTTCTTGCAGCAGAGCCAGTGACAGAGACCACCAACCCACCGCCAGGTAAGGTCTTATCACTGGCAGGGCTGAGAGCCTGGAGCTTTATTGCCGATCCCCAATAATAATGTATTTTTTCTATGGTTTGCTGCAGAGGACCCTGTCAGTTTGCATGTTGGTCAGAGATCCCAGACAGAAGGAATCGCAGGAAGCGCATCATCCAACAGCGAATCTTCCAACAGTGAAAATAATGATAGCTTCAATGTGGAGACCATGCAAGCTGGTGAGATGCAGGATTTAAAATAAACCAACATTAACACATAACAATCATGGCAGGATCTGGAAAATAAAACATATTATACTGGGATCCATAAAATAAGTCCCCTATTACACAATGGTCCAGAAAATAAAACCCTCTTTTTTCTATTTTCTTTAAACACTATATTGAGGTCCAGAGCATATTACAATTTATGATACATGGATCCAGAAAGTAAGCCAATTTATTGCACAGGGATCCATAAGATTAAAAACATTTTTATAAATACATTTATTTTACCTGGATCTGTGACATGAAACTATGTTGTATAAAGCGGTTTTGTTTTGTTTTTTTGTAAAGAAATCTAGAAAATAAACAAATTACTTTTAAAACTATTCATTATACAGGGATAGAGAAAATAACTTTATTATATAGAGACCCAGAAAGTAAAGCCCATCATTTCACCTAGATCCAGAAATAAAACCCTTTACTATACGATAACCCAGAATATAAACAGTATTTCAATACGGGATTCTGGTCCGTAACGTGCACCATTGTACATGGATCCCATTATTATACAGGGATCCAGAAAAGAAAATGATTTTAAAACAAAGATCCAGAAAATGAAACCATCCTCTAAACCGATATACAAAAAAAAAAAAAGCCCATCACTAGAACAGGATCCAGATCATAAATGATTATGTTCGGCAAAAATGTTTTGTTTGCTCTGTGAATTATGGAGAATTAAAACTCAAATTGCAAAGCATTTTGGGACATAGCAGCAGAGGAGAAATTCACCAATTTAGCTGTTTTCTAGCCTAACTAATGTGGTTTAAATTAAGAAGTTCAGTTTAACTTCCACTTAAATAGCTTCATTTCTGGGTTTCATGAAAAGTATTTAGAAAATTGGGCAGACTAGATGGGCTGAATAGCTCTTATCTGCTGTCACATTCTATGTCTCTCTCTCTCTCTGTGTCTGGGTTCTCACGCTTCTGCAGTCTCTTCTCTGACAGTGTCTCGGTTCTTGGTTCTCACAGTCTCTTCTCTGACAGTGTCTCGGTTCTTGGTTTCACGGTCTCTTCTCTGACAGTGTCTCGGTTCTTGGTTTCACGGTCTCTTCTCTGACAGTGTCTCGGTTCTTGGTTTCACGGTCTCTTCTCTGACAGTGTCTCGGTTCTTGGTTTCACGGTCTCTTTCCTGACAGTGTCTCGGTTCTTGGTTTCACAGTCTCTTTCCTGACAGTGTCTCGGTTCTTGGTTTCACGGTCTCTTCTCTGACAGTGTCTCGGTTCTTAGTTTCACGGTGTCTTCTCTGACAGTGTCTCGGTTCTTAGTTTCACGGTGTCTTCTCTGACAGTGTCTCGGTTCTTGGCTTCATGGTGTCTTCTCTGACAGTGTCTCGGTTCTTGGTTTCAGGGTGTCTTCTCTGACAGTGTCTCAGTTCTTAGTTTCATGGTGTCTTCTCTGACAGTGTCTCAGTTCTTAGTTTCATGGTGTCTTCTCTGACAGTGTCTCAGTTCTTTATTTTATGGTGTCTTGTCTGACAGTGTCTCAGTTCTTTATTTTATGGTGTCTTCTCTGTCAGTGTCTCGATTCTTGGTTTCATGGTGTCTTCTCTGACAGTGTCTCAGTTCTTGGTTTCATGGTGTCTTCTCTGACAGTGTCTCGGTTCTTGGTTTCATGGTGTCTTCTCTGACAGTGTCTCGGTTCTTGGTTTTATGGTCTCTTCTATCCATGTTTAGCTATAAATCTGTTTGTTCCAAGGTTTAGCTCTGTCTTTTTGTCTCTTTATTCCAGGAACAGGTCTTGATCTTCCAGCAGGATCTCTGGAGTCCAAAGAAAGTAAGAAATCAGTAAATTTGGATTTGTAATATATGAGAGGGAGAGCATAGAAGTGCGTGTTTTGTGTGTTATATAAAATGTTAGATCATTTCTATCATTCATTTACAGATGTGGATCCAGAGTCAGAAGAATCATTTACACTCCCAGGTAAACATTTTAACACTGTCTGTCTGTCTGTCTGTCTATCTGACCGATCTATCTCGAAGGCAGATAAAGCTGCATTATAATAATCACTCAGCAAGACAATGAGATTTTGCATAAACCTGGATTTTGTGATATCTTCAGTGAGAAAAGCATGAGCAATATTTTCAGCCTGAGAGGGCAGGACCAAGGAAGGGCTTACATTTTAAGAGCCATACCCAGCCATACAGCCATACAGGGTGCAGAAGGCCAGCGCTTAGTAAGTTAGAGGCAGTCAGGCAGATTAATATCATTAATTACAGATTGAAAGTTTGTGGACGGAGGGCGGATGGTTTTGTTTTAGAAAGGAAAGGATATGTTCTGGTAAGTGTAGGATGTCCAAGAAGGTAGAGAGGCATCAACAGCAAGATCTAAGAGAGGACTCGCCAGCTATGATACGCAGAGTTACTTTGCACTGTACGGGAGGCTGCAGGACCCAAACAGGCTGCGGAGAGCTAAGAATCACCCCCGTATCAGGCCTGACAGGGGTCAAAGTGGGACCTATTTAGAGATCTGTGCCATACCGCAACGGGCACTTAGTGGCAGCCTTCACTGATAAATTAGGAGGAAGTGGTTTCAGATCCCAGGATCCTTGTGAAGGAAACACTGCGTGGAGGAGAGCACACCACAACAGCTACTGCCATCATGTACCTGGCCAGCCCAGCCCCCAGGGAAGCCACCCTCCTCCTGAAAAGCATAGTGACTAATAGCATTGTCAATGAGTGTGTGTAGCAGTGTGATTGTGTGTCTTGCAGATTTTGTCAGCTACCCATTACAAAGCTCACATTCACACACATGATACCCACAGTAACGGATTCAGAGGGGTGGACAATGGGGCAATATCCTCCCCCCTGAGCAAAGGTAAGAAGGGATGGGGGACATAAAGATTACTTTAAAAAATCTTAGGTAATTTAAAAAAAATCTATACATTTATTTATTTTAGATGAATATATATTTGCCTCCATCTGCCTCTCCCACACACCATACAGTCCTGAACAGGGCCGGACTGGGAGAAAAATTCGGCCCGGGCATTTTTTTTTAACACAGTGGCCCACTAAAAGGGGGCGGGGCAGAGGAGGTGTGTTTTGTCATCACCAATGACAAACACACCCCCTCTCAAAGTTAGCATGTTGGTTCAATGCTCTTCCAGGGCAGACCATGCGCAAAGCTCTGCTGAAGAGCTCTAGCATGAGAAAAAAGCCCTGTATTTGTTCTGCACAGTGCAAGCAAATTTAATAACATGCTTGCACTGTGTTTCCTTGCAACTTGTCTCTGGTGTCTCTATAAATGGATACCAGGAGACAAAAGGGCCAGGAAAGAGTATTGTGCATGTGAGCCTGCTTGTGGGATTGCGTGTGTGTAGAGTGAGCTGGTCGTGGTGTGGTATTGTGTAGTAAGGTCGATTTTAGTCATGTTTGTGGTGTAATGAAATGCATATGTGGCTATGGGCTGTAGAGAATGTATGTATTGGGGATATAGCAAGTGTGTGCATACAGGCTATAGTGTGCGTGTGTATAGGTGATGTAGTGTGTGTTTGCTTACAAGGAATCTAGTGTGTGTATAGGGGATCCAGAGTGTGTATGTTAAGAGTGTAGTGTGTGTGTGTGTGTACATATATATATATATTTGGAAGTATTGTGTATGTGTGTGGTGCAGTGTGTTGGGGGGGTTCTGTGTGTGTGTGAGGGGTGCAGTGTGTGTGAGAGTGCCGTGTGAGAGAGTGCTGTGTGTGATGGGTGTGAGTGCTGTGTGTGATGGGTGTGAGAGTGCTGTGTGTGATGGCTGAAAGAGTGCTGTGTGTGATGGGTGTGAGAGTGCTGTGTGTGATGGGTGAGAGTGTGAGAGTGCTGTATAAATGTTAGAATGGATTGTGTGTGTGTGTGGGGGGGGTAAATAAAAACAAAAAACAGGCATTAAATCCCCCCTCCCTTCTTACCTTTAGCCTGGGAGGGGGGGGGACCGGCATGCTGGCACCTGGGACTGGGAGGTGGGGTGGCGGTGTTCCCTGGTGGTCCTCGTTGGTGAGTGAACTCTAGCCTGTGGGGCTAGAGTTCACTCTTGCGTGATCCGGTCGTTACCATGGCAACGCGCCGATCTCGCGAGAGGAACCCGGCGGAGCTTCAAGTTATGGTCCTTCTCTCCTGGCGGCTGTCTCCCTCCCTCTCTCCCCGCCGGCGACCGCATTTGGGCCGGTGAGGGAGAGCTTTGATCTCCCCACCGGCCCGTCGTGGCAAACAGCCGGGCCGGCGCTAGGAGAGTGCATAGACCGGCAGGGGAGATCCTGGGACCTCCCCTGCGGGCCTCAGCCCATGGACATCGCGGCCCACCGGACATTTGCCCGGGGGGGAAGATGGCCAGTCCGGGCCTGGTCCTGTACCATTCCCAACAGTCACACACTGCTTCCCTCACATGCACACTGCACAGCGCACACACTGCTTCCCTCACACACAAACTGCACAACACACGCTGCTTCTCTCACAGTCACACACTGTACCTGTCACACCCTCTGCACAACACACACTGCATCCCTCACACGCCAACTGCACAACCACAGGCATACACTGCACAACGCACACACTGCACCCCTTACACACCCACTGCACAACGCACATTGCAACCGTCACAGAGACACACACACACATCCTACTGCCTCATCTTCTATTACAGGCCCAGCAGATCCCAGGTAAGTTGTCAAATGGTTTGACTACTTACTCTGGGAGGGAACCATGGCACTTCTGGTACCATACCCACTACAGAGAGATGTAGTTGTTATTGTGCCTTTAAATAATCCTTTAAATAATCTACTAGCGCCACTCCCGAGATCAGGTTCTGGATCTGCCCATGGCTACACAACACACATACATACATATATAATGCACACAATACCACAAACTGCTCACACACAATATAACACCACACACACACTTGCAAATACAATACAAAGCAGCCACAAGAAGCAGAATACACCAACGTACATACATTAAAAAAAATAAACAAAAGCAAACACCAAAGGACTTCAAAGTCTTGTTTTGGCAAAGTGCTGCTCAATGGTTGTCCATCCCTAAGGAAAGTGATGGTAAAAGGTCAGATGAGGACAGAAGATCTGCTGATGGGTGATACACGTCTGCCAAGAGAAGGCTAGATGACCATCCTTGTGTGACACTAACAGGAGGTAGAAGGGAAAGTGGTGACTTACAGGAGGTATGGGATAAGACAATTAAGTGAAAGCCATAGGAGATCTTCATTAAGACAGTGCAGTAGGGCAAAAACAAGTGGACAAAAAGATCATCAAAACGAATGTAATCTACCATAGCACAGTTTGATATCAAACATCAATATATAACCAAACATACAGGATGGTCCTCTGTAGTATTGGTATTATACAGGAGAGAAGAGGCCCCCCGGGTTATATAGAGTGTCCCATGGTTATATAGAGGGCCCCAGGGTTAGATAGAGGGCCCCTGGGTTACATAGAGTGCCCCATAGTTATTTAGAGGGCCCCTGGGTTATACAGAGTGCCCTATGGTTATATAGAGTGCCCGGGATTATATAGAGAGTCCCGATGTTATTTAGAGGGTCCCAGGATTATATAGAGGGCCCCAGGGTTATATAGAGGGTCCCAGGGTTATATAGAGGGTCCCAAGGTCCACCAACCAGAGGGCACAAGAGGGTCCCAGGGTTATTTAAAGGGTCCCATGGGTGATATAGAGGGCCCCACGTTATACAGAGGACAGGAAAAGTATTATTCATTTCACTTCTTTCTTTTAGCTGGAAAATGAAACACCTGCAAACGTTCCCAAACTGTGAATATCTCACCGTCTTGTGGTCTTTTTCCTGTAACACTGGTCGTTCCTGGGAGGTGGTGGATGAAGACTGTGCTGGGCAATAAAGGCACCGACATGGGCAGTAAATCATAATAAAATAGCAATACTACCAGGAATCCATAGAAGAAATGCAGAAACAATAGCTGTATTCCTGAGACGACTTTAGCTGTAGATACACACCTCCATTCAAGTCTTCCTTTCTGTTATTAGAACACCACGTCCTGTGATGTACCCCATTCCTGAAGCACCTTCCAGCCCCCAATGAGTAGCTCTGCTGTGGGACAGGTGTGCCAGTTATACTGCCGTTCAGTAATGTGACCCCTGGAGCGTGTAACACATGATATGAAGACTCTGCCACCCCCGTGATTGTCAAGTGTAATAAAGTCTTATCAGCATGTTCACTGTATCCTCTGTAATTAATGTTAACAATTTATGAATATGGAGGCAGCTCGGATTGACCAAATAGTTGGGAACCGGTCAACAGCCACAGCACATTATAAACCAGAGAAATAAATAGATATTGGAACAAGTCCAGTATCCCAGTGCTAATACACTTTCATTCATTGACAAATCTTTGCCAGCTCCATTCCTTTTCCAGATCAGATATTTAGGCCTAGAATTGCACCTCCCAATTTAGTGGATAAATGGAAATGTTAATAACAGCCAAACTTGGCTTATTGTTGTCCCCATCCGCTCCATTGACAACTATCGGCACATTAGCCACTGATACATGCGGTTCCGATTCCCCAAAGAAGCAACCATCATACATATCACTTCATTTCCACCTTCTTGCTGCTTTCATCGGAGAGAAATCACTCCAGAATTTTGCAGGATGAGTATAGATCTTTATTTATAATGATTAAGAGAACAAAGAAAGTTTTAGTAATGGTGAGGTCTCCCTCAGAGCCTGTTGACGCGGAGCTTTTATCTCAGACTATATTCTGTCACACAACGTGCCATTGGTTTATCAAGAGATCTAGAATAGACAAGTTTGTCAGATAGTGACTATTACAGGGCACACTCAGAGTGGTGATGGCTTAGCAGATGTTTGTCGCATTAGTAATATGAAAACTGAAGTGCAGTACTAGACAGCTCAGCTGTTCAGTTTAAATAGGGTGCCAAACTAAAGACACCCCTATTCTGACATGCTCCATAATACCCTATTGATGTTACTGGCTGTCAGTCATACGAGGTTGCCATGGGAGGTAATGTAGCTTTACTTTGTACCAGACGCACCAATATGGCAGTCCTACAGGATGGAATGATCGTGCACGTCTCCCAAGAGTCTATCGATGCCTGGGAGATGTGACGTGATCTGTATTTGAAGGTCATGGCCCGTCCCTTAGCATTTGCGTATTTAGGCCGCTGAGACATGCGGGTGCCACCAGCACAGGGAGGGGAACGGAGATGAGTCTTGACAGTTTGAGTAAAGCTGGCAGAACATTACAGCAAATATTAAAAATCAGAAAGGTTGGCCACTATTGGTCTAGAGCAGGTTTCCCAATTGCGGTTTGGTGAGAACATAACTGGGGTTCTGCCACGATTTGCCCATCTGGTTGAGGGACCATGCACTTAGGGTCACTTCAAGGGTATTGCTGATATAGGGCCTGGTCAGGCGCCGAGGCTGTTTAAGAGTGCGACCAGGCCCCTGTAGAATCGAATGCTGGGAGGAAGTGAAAGCCAGTCATGTCCTACCAGAGTGCAGCACTGGAGGGAAAGAGCTGTGAGTGCGTGCTGCCGCTATTTTAAGTTTTTCGATATCTTCATATTTTATTACTGCACCGGCTCTGCCTTGCACTCGACTTTTTAGAGTCAACAATAAGAATATAAGATTTCATCTCAGATTGGTTTAGGGATCTCCTGGTACGTGTAGGTTTCTATACCTACTTCTATCCATTAAATACAAAAACACGCGAATTCAAACTCCCAAATTACTGTATTTATCCATGTAAGAGAGTGATTCAAAGATAAAAATAAATTTAGTCAAAAATTGGGTGTCGTCTTATACATGGAATGTCACGGCAAGGGTTAAAAAATAAACACTTGTGCGCGGGGCCTACGTTAAGATGGCACCTGCTGCATTTCAGTGTGCCACAGCCCACACACATTACGTATTTTTCTGTGTATAAGACAACCCCTATTTTTTGAGCCCAAAATGAAGAAATAAATATTTTAAAGGATCACTATAGGGTCAGGAACAAACATGTATTCCTGACCCTATAGTGTTAACACCACCATCTAGCCCCTCCTGCCTCCATAAATATAGCAAAACCTTACTGTATTCAAGCCTGAAGCTGTAATTCTGCATGCTGTTAGACTCAGAAAAAACAAGCAGTCTGCTGACATCAGAAGTGGTGCTTCCCCCATAGGATTGGCTGAGACTGACCAGGAGGCAGATCAGGGCAGAGCCAGCATAATTCAAACACAGCCCTGGCCAATCAGCATCTCCTCATAGAGATGAATTGAATCAATGAATCTCTATGAGGAAAGTTCAGTATCTGCATGCAGAGGGAGAAGATACTGAATGCTTGGATGCATTTTAGGCAACCATGACCCAGGAAGGATCTCTAACAGCTATCTGAGGAGTGGCCAGTGAAGTTATCACTAGGTTGTAATATAAACACTGCATTTTCTCTGAAAAGAATGTTCACAGCAAAAAGCCCGAAGGTAATGATTCTACTCACCAGAACAAATTCAACAAGCTGTAGTTATTCTGGTGACTATAGTGTCCCTTTAAGCATGAAACAGAACAAAATTTATATTTTAGAGGTGACTTCTGAGGAGAACAACACAATTCTCATGCCACTCCTCTGCTCCGGTACTCTGTGAAGTTAATATATAGTGCATGATGAAAGACTACAGCTACCACAATACAGCAGGTGGTGTAAGGGTAGTATACACTCTGCTCCCTGATCCCCAAAAATATAAATCAGAAAGCAAGACCTACCTGAGGTGGAGCAAACCTTAATATAGCTGCTCCTTTTGTGGCGTGGCATGTCTGGAGCTCCGTTGGTGGTGCTGTCTGCTGAAACAAAATAGGGACCTCTTTCTCCTTGCTACAGCATTCAGAAGTGGATTGGCAGTAGGGAGACCAGGTATGTGTGTGGGCCGTGGCACACTGAAATGCGGCAGGCGCCATCTTGGTGTAGGCCCTGCACACAAGTGTTTTTTTTTTTAACCCCTGCAGACATTCCATGTATAAGACGACCCCCAAGTTTAGACTAAATTTTTTTGAAAATACTTAGAGGTCTTCTTCTATTTACCCTGAATGCATCCTTCAGGACCCTCCATCTTCCTGTGACTTTGATATTTTATTGATATTTTAACGAATGACAATCATGACAGCTAGTTCATCCTCAGCCCCTCCTAGCAATCTATCTTCATGGTCAGTAACGTGCTGAACCCGAGCCTCTGGAGACCACAAACCGTGCGGCTGTTAACCCTGTCTGCGCTCTCATTAGGAAGTAACCTACCACCACAGCCTGTGAAGCCTTTCATCCATTTTTGATCCCACTAATATTAGAACTGATCCTTAAGCAAAGTCAGATGCTCCTAGCATCTTCGCTCAAACAGGCAATAAAGGACTAGTCATAGCCTTCCTCTTCCCTCCCCGCCACCAATCCCTTGAATCTCACATCTGCACCCACCACGCTAGTGGTCCTCAAAATCACCTCCGTGAGCAGTAAACCCTTTATAAAGCTGTCAATCCATCTCAATGTTGCAATTTGTTTCTCCTGATCTTCAATCTGAGCTTCTAGAAATCACACTTGTTGAAGTGGTATGGACTCTGGAAAGACTTTCACATGCGGCAAATTGTGCATCGAGAAACAACAAATCTAATTAAAGGTAAATGTGTAATTGTAGATTATACTAGCTTTAGTGTAACTATAATCTTAATTTTATTAATGACAGGAAGTGAATATTTGTTTAAGTCTCTCTTTACTAGAACTCCACAGCAGCACATTAACACACAGAGAGAAAACAATCACAAAAAAGTAAGGAAACCATAAAAGACCCCTACCAACCAACTACTTCCTCTTACAAGCTGCAACAAAAATAAAGTACATGAACAATATACAACTCAATAATAGTAATAAAAAAAACAAACGAAATAAGTCGATGACTGTCATCCGAAACTTGAAACGAATGTGGATCAGTAGATGACCCTTGACCTTTATACCAAAGAAGATCTCGAACTAGGATCCTTAGCCGAACCATTAAACTGAAATTAGATAAACAGAGTCGAAAACTCTGATTAGTGAATGAAATGTACTGTGAAAAACATGACTACCCATCATCAATTACTGACAGTACAACATCCCAGAAAAACACACCGCGACTCCCCCTAGGAAGACAATTACCTGACCTATCTACCACAGCCCTGGAGAACAGACTAACACTAAAAGTAGGTCAACCTAAAGCAAACAAAGAAAAGGGAAGCGCCCGCCATGAAGACTCCAGAAGCTGCTGCGCATCTAACTGAATGCGCTCCGAAAGTCGAATTCACCCCCGCTAATGCCAACAACCATTTAATCCAATACGCCAGATGAGGAGACGAGACCGGTTTGTGAGATCTGACATAAGAAATCAGTAAGTGGTCGGAATGAACTCGACATTCAAGGCTCTCCTGAAAGAGTCCAGGCCACCAAGCGCAGGTGGCCGTCCAACACGAGTGGATGAGGATTGCCCCGGGAGTCCGAGAGGAGCATCAGAGGGGACGACAGGAGCAGTGGATCCTGATGGGATAGATCCAAGAGCTACGGAAACCAGGCTTGACTCTGCCAAAGCGGATTCAGCAACACCAAAGACACACGTTGACGTCGAACTTGCAGCAATACCTTGGGAAACGCATAAGCTCCCCGAGAAGGCCACACCTGAAGGAAAGCGTCCGCCGTTGAGCATGCTGGATCCGGGAGCCAGCTGAAGTAGGTTGGAATCTGATTGTTTGTCAGTGAGGAGAAAAAAGGTCCACCGTGAACGGACCCCTCTGGGCCGCAATCTCGAGGAAAATCGCAATCGCTGGCGTCCCTCCAATGTCTGGAGAACCAATCCGCCGTCAGGTTCGACTCCCCCGGCAGATACTCCGCCTGGAGGGTGGTGATGTGCTGGAAGCAGAACATGTAAATCTTCTTAGTCACCCCCGAGAGCTTCAGAGAACGGGCAACTCCCAAGTGGTTGATGTATTGCACCGCCGAGACATTGTCCATCCGTCGGGCGCTGTGGCCCTTTAACAGCGCGACCGGGCCCCCTTAGAGGCAATTCTAAAGGTGGCTCGCCAAACTCCGAATTGCAAACGATATCGCAATCAGTTCCAGGCAGTTGATGTGGAACTCCGACTTCCACTCCGACCATGGACCCCCCGTGGAACTGGTCGCGCAGGTGGCTCCCCAACCCCAAAGACTCGCGTCCGACTCTAGCACGAAACCGGGAGTCTGACCAAAGATCGCTTTGCCGTTCCAAGCCGACATGTGAAGACGCCACCAGCGTAGTTCGGTCTTCACGTCTGGAGAAAGTGGAATCATCTGATCGTAGGAAGGTCTCTTGCGTAGAAAGCGGGCCTTCAGCCGCTGAATGGCCTTGTAATGAAGCGGGCCCGGGTAGATCGCCTGGATTGAGGCCGATAGGAGACCCACTACTTGAGCCAACATTTGCAGTGGGATCCGATCTTGATTTAGGATTCTCCTTATTTCCTTTCGAATGGTCGCTATCTTGGATAGAGGCAGATACATTCTTTCGCGTCTACTTCCAAACCCAAGAACTCGACCACCTGGGAAGGAGAAAGAGCAGACTTATCCTAGTTGACCACGAACCCCAGGTGTTCGAATAAGGAGACTGCAGAGTGCGTCTGACACTTCAGCCTAGAGGGCTCCTCGCAGAAGATCAGCAGATCGTCCAGGTAAACAATACAACAGACGCCTTATGATCGGAGGTAAGCAATCACTTGGTGAAGCACCACGGAGCTGAGTCCGAAAGAAAGACAGGTGAATTGGCAAGGTCTGCCCTTCCAAAGGAAGCGGAGGAATCTGCGACATTCAGTGTCTACAGGGATTGAGAGGTGGGCGTCCTTCAGGTCCAATCTCGTGAACTGATCTCTCGGCCAGAGAAGGTCCAGCAGGAGATGGAGGAATCGAGCTGAAACTGCGCCCTTGTCGGACAGGGCCCGAATCTCCGCATCTATAAAGGATCTGTTTCTCCCACGAGGAAATGGGAAACCGCGAAGGACGAACCTGAGTCGGAGGGGAATGAAAATATATGACATAGCCCTGAACAGTCCACAGAACCCATGCATCTTAAGACACCTCCCACCACCTGTCCCTGCAGTGAAACCATCTGCCCGCATGCAACAGGGGGAAGGGAGAAATCGCAGGAGTGGCTCTCACCTGAAGAGAATTTTGCATGTCCTCTGGCACGATTTCCTCTACCTCTGTCTGACCTATGAGAGTAGAAGGGTCGGTGCAGGTAGGAGGGGAAGAACGATGGTCCACGGGATCCCTGATGGCCAGAAGTGGCTGGAGACACGAACCCGCTGTCGTCCAGACCTGCCAAAAACACGTGAAGTCTGCAGGCAAAAGACCCTCTTCATGGAGGTCCGAGCCTCGTCCAGGGAAGTGAACAGGTTCACATGTTTGTGTAGGTTTTTTTTAATGAACGGTTCCCCTAACAGAAGACAAGGAGCCCAATTCCTTCGACCCCAAATCCGACAACTTGTTGACCATGCTTAAAAGGACCACCTTCCCGTGTTCCATGGAGAGCGCCACGTTCGTATTTGCCCAGCAGGCAAATAGAGCGCAGAGCCCAGTCCCGCATGGTGGCTGGTTCCAGGGTAGCCCCTTCCGAGTAGGCCTCATCCGCCAACATTAGCATCCTACATAGGGGATCCAGTATGTCCAGTAGTTTATCCTGCGCCAAACGTAGGCTGTGCTCAACCCCTTTCTTGGGATCACGCCTAGTATGGGTCATGAATGTAGAAACCAGTGAATCAAATTCTGGGGTCATGGCGACCTTATCCGGCAGTACAGGCCTGGGGAATTCTGCCTGAAGTTTCCTGCGAACCTCCCAATCCAGAGGTCTGCGGACCCAGTAATGCACGTATTGTGCTAAGTGGTCGGGGAGGGACCATTTGGAGGACCTGGGGTGTCGAATGGCCCGAGGGTCTAACAGGGGTTTGCCCGTAGCGTCTAGGAAAGTGTATTCGTCCATGACCGTAGCAGTCACCCCAGGTGTGGAAGCGTCCTCAACCTCATGGTGCCAGTTAGGATCGTCCCCAAGGTCCTCGTCCCATTCAACTTCCTCCTCCGAGGGGGACTAGTCTGCCCGCCATTCATCCAGGACGGTCATAGGTTGGAGGGGTATAAAGGCCCCTTCTCCGGCACCCGACATGCTGGGCCTTGACGTTTTGTGCTGCTGTGGAGCCTTGCCTTTCTGGGAGCATGGTTCAGGGCCTTCATCCTTCCAATAGCGCCCCTGTGCACTTGCCTGTTCTCTCCTTGGAGAGTCCAGACGCGTCATCTGCCGTCTGGGAGGTCCCTCTAGCGCTCCACTCCGGTTGTTTGAGGGAGGGCCCTAGCCAGGGCATTTTCCACAGAAGCTGCCACTGCCGCATTAATTATGGCTTGCAGATTCTGCTCTTGGGTAGATGGCTCCATGATCAAGGAGTTGTGGGCAATGTGACACCTTGGGGTATAGAGGTCAGGTGTCACCAGCAGGATAATCGGGGCAGCACCCCTAATAGTGGCAGAGGCAAGTTAGGTAGCGCCTGCAGGTTCCAAATGAGAGTATGGAGGTGACAGACCAATCATACACAGAGAATGGCACAGACAGTGCAGGCCAAATCAAGGGGCACAGACAAAGCAGTCCAATCCAGGGCACAGACAAAGCAGGCCAATCAGAGCGTGCAGGCAAATATGCATAAGGGTAGGTCTGCAGGCATGCAGAAATTGAGGGAATATGGAATCCACTAGAAGTTGCAGCAAACAGGGAAGGCCAAAACACCAGAGGGATGTTGCAGTAAGCAGGGATGCATTCACAAAACGTGTCCCCCACCATCAGCCCTATGACATCCCAAGAAAAGGTGGGGCATGAGTAAAAAGAAACATAGCAAATATATAAACATGTATACCACTTTAAACATATGGAATGCACACAATCCCTAAGAAAGACCGGCACTGAGCCGACACCCTCACAGAGCGAACCACAAGGCCGCGGGGGAGTGAGTGACAGGAGGCCGGGAGCAGCTGCTCCCACGTGGCCAGCTCGCCCTTTCACAACCGCCCACGCCACCCCCAAGCTGCGGTTAATGCGACACCACGGGCGGGTGCATGGACTAAGATGAGAGAGGACTGGAGACCGCTACCGCTCGGCAGACGGGGGCCAACACGTGGGGCTGCCGGAGTCTTACTCCGCGGTATCGGCGACCTCAAAACACACAAGTGCAGGGGGCAGAAGAAGGTTGGGCGGAAAACCCCAGAAGGGGATAAAGAGAGGGTAGGCAGACAAGAGCTACCCGGTAGAACAGCCCATAGAAGAACACACCAAACAGGGAAAACCATGCACAAAAACCCCCATACAGCACAAATCTAACCTACAAAATATAGAAATAGGCAATAAGCAATATAGAGAATACAATCAAAATACAATGAAATATCCACAGCCACCCATAGTGTAACAGGAGGCAGTGGTACTCTGACCTGTGCTTGATGTGCAGCAAAGAAAGGGGAAGTAGTTGGTTGGGAGGGGCCTTTTATCCTTACTTTTTTGTGATTGTTTTTTCTCTCTATGTTAATGTGCTGCTGTGGAGATCTAGTAAAGAGAGACTTAACCCCTTAAAGACGCTGGACGGAAATTTTCCGTCATTGCAGCACTCCCCTTAAGGACGCTGGACGGAAAATGTCAGTCCAAAATGAAAATTAACCCCTGATTGCCACAATCGCGGCAATCGTGGGGTTAATCTTCCTGTAGTGTGTCTCCATATCGGAGGCACGCTACCATGGGCAGTTTCACTGATTCAGCCCATGTGATCGCTCTGACCGGGAGTCAGAGTGATCACACGTGCTGCAGTGAAACCTGATCTGTGCTGTGAACTGCTGAGAGACAGATTGGTGCTGATTTGTTTCTCCCTGTAAAAATCCTCAGGGGTTAAATGTAATTAATTAATTTAAATATTTTAAAATATTTATCTAGCTAGGGTGGGTAGAAGTTAGTGGGGAAATTGGGGGATTTACGGTTAGGCTAGTTAGGGGTTAAAAGTAAAAAAAAAAAAACAATTAAAAGTGAAAAAAACTTTTTGAAGTTTAAACAAAGTTTCAAAATAGTAAAATAAGTTGTTAAAAGCTAAATAAAAAACTTTTAAAAAGTTTAAAAAAAAGTTTTAAAAAGGCGGAAAATGAGTATTACCTCTACACTTGGTACAGGCTAGCGAAAAAATGATACCACGGTAAGGTTTCAAATATGCCTTTTGAAACACCCTGGGGTGTCTTCTTTAGGAAATGGTATGCCTTTGTGAAGTAATTGGAAAACACAACCTATTAAAAAAATTCCAAAGTGGGGCATGGACACAGCGTAAAAATTCTAACTTAAATGGCTGTGTCTCAAATGTGCCCCTTCAACGTTGTCATATACCTGGTAAAGGTACATACGGGGGTATTGCTGTACTCAGATGACATAGCGGAGCAACATATGATGTATTATACTGCTGTAGCACATATAAGGTTTGCAAAATATATATTACAAACTCATTGAGTATGTCAAAAAGGCATAAAAAAATGCTTATTGCCACTACACTTGGTACAAGCTAGCAGAAAAATTATTTCACGCTAAGATTCAAAATACATCTTTTGAAATACCCTAGGGTGTCTTCTTTAAGAAATGGTATGGCTTTATGGGGTAGTTGGAATAATTAACCTACAAAAAACCCTCCAAAGTGGGGTATGGACACAGCGTAAAAATGTAAAGTTTGAAAAAACTTAAATGGCTGTGTCTCAAATGTGCCCCTTCAATATCCGCATATACCTGGTAAAGGTACATATGGGGGTATTGCTGTGCTCAGACGACATAGCTGAGCAAGATGGGACCTATTATATAGCCGTAGCACACATAAGGTTTGCAAAATACACAGTACAAACTCACTGTGTGTGTCAAAAAAGCAGAGAAAATGGTACAAGCTAGCAGAAAAATGATCCCACGCTAAGGTTCAAAATCTGCCTTTTGAAATACCCTGGGATGTCTTCTTTAAGAAATAGTATGCTTTTATGGGATAGTTGGAATTTATAGCCTGCTACAAAACTCTAAAGTGGGGTAACAACACAGCGTAAAAATTCAAAGTTTGAAAAAACCTGCAATGGCTTTGTCTGAAATGTGCCCCTTCAACGTCCACATATACCTGGCAAAGG
>OW240915.1:332314133-332324991 GCA_933207985.1 Pelobates cultripes
TCGTCTGCTCTCTGTAACCTCCTCCTTTGGCCTTTTGTAATGGTCCAATTTAGCAACCCATACAGCGGAAAACACTCTTGATCTAGCCTTTATCAATCTCTGTACCACCTCTAATCTCTCCATTATTTATTTTCCTCTATCTGACCACCATCTGCTGACTTTTGAAATCAGCATACCTTAGACCCAATTGACACCACCGTCTGAACATCAATCTCACAGAAACCTCCAATGTCTTTACCTAGAGCATTTCTCCACTAATCTCCAAACTCCCCTTTTACCTATCTCAAACCTCACCTGTCCTAGCTCTGCAACCTCCTACAATTCCACTCTCTCCTCTCAACTAGACATCATGGTACCTCCTACATTTAAACGAAGCAAACGTCCCCAACAACAACCTTGGCACATCAAGCTGACTCAATACCTCCAAAAATGCTCCAGAACTGCTGAACGCTGTTGGAGAAAGTCTCACTGTGCGTCTGACTTTCTCCACTATAAATTTATGCTGCGCTCATGCAGCTTGGCTCTTTCCTCTGCTAAAGTAAATTACTTCAATACGCTCATAACCATACTCTCCCACGAACCCAAACGACTATTTCACACATTTAACTCTCTTCTTCGCCCTATTGTTCCTCCTCCTCCTACTAACTTGACCGTCTCAGACTTTGCAACTCACTTAACTGACAAGATCTCTACAATCAGGGAAGAGATCTCCTCTCATCTTTCTTCTTCCTCTTACAATACTTCCCCTAACATCACTCCCTCTGCTGTTCTATGTTCATTCGCACCCACTACAGCGGAAGAGGTTTCTGCTCTGCTCCAGTCCTCCCGCCCCACCTGCTCCCTAGATCCAATTCCATCGCATCTCATCCATACTCTCTTTTTCTTTCTCTACCTCTCACTAAAATTCTCAATCTCTCTCTCCTCTGGCATATTTCCATCGCCCTTCAAACATGCAACTGTAACCCCAATTCTAAAGAAACCCAACCTTGACCCTAACTCCCCATCCAGCTACCGTCCTATCTTGCTACTGCCTTTTGCATCCAAGATCCTTGAAAGAGTTGTTTATGCAAGTCAATGGTGCTACCATCAGCTCCACCACGCAGGCTCGCTGCCTGGGTGTTCTCTTTGACTCCGACCTCTCCTTCACGCCTCATGTTCAGTCTATCGCCAAATCCTGTCGCTTCCATCTCAAAAACATTGCGCACATCTGACCCTACATAACGCCAGATATGTACCCTACATAATGCGCTTCTCAATGGTCTTATGTGCTCCCAACTTGCACCGTTACAGTCCATAATGAATGTGGCGTGAGGCTCATCTTTCTGTCCGCCCGCACCTCCCACGCCTCACCCTTCTGTCAGCACTGTTTTTGTGTAACTCACTTTCCTCCTCCGTTAGATGCTCACCTAGTCTCCACTCCTTCAAAAAAATAATTAAAAACCCACTTCTTCATAAAAGCGTATCAATTAAACTGTCAATAGCTCCCGGCTGATTCCTCTCTTGCAACTTTCATTAGTCTAATACTATCCTTACCTTTTGTGTCATTTTACCCCACTCCCTCTAGCATGTAACCACTCCTCACCTGAATTCATTTAACACACTGCATCTTTACAATGGTTTAAACACTTATTGATATTGTTATCGATATTGTGTGTTTGTATATATATATAATACACATTTTCTCTAATGTTCTCCCTTCTATTTTTCACATTAACACTAACTTCTGTCATTACTAAAATATCCCTATCCTTTCACTCACCTGTCCCTGGCAACACCATCATCATTACTTCCACCTTACTCCCCTCCCCTCTCTATTCATCCCATGCACTCTACACATACCTTTCCAGCCTATCTCCACCAACTCTTTCCAAATCCTCCACATACATACCCTCCTACAAAACTTTCAAATACTACTCCCACCTTCACTTCCTTTCTATCCTTCTGCTCCTAGCAGCTGGTGATGTCTCTCCAAACCCCGGTCCCCTCTCAACAAACTCAGCACGTACTAACCCAAGGATCCACACTAATCTCATACCCATCTCTTGTTCCTCTAAATCCCCCTTCAATACTGCCCTCTGGAACGCACGCTCTGTCTGCAATATAACTAAATCCACTGCTGTCCATGACTACTTCATCTCTCATTCAATAGATCTACTAGCCTTAACAGAAACCTGGCTCTCCCCCTCTGACACTGCCACCCCTGCATCTTTGTCCTTCGGTGGTCTCCAACTTACTCACACCCCAAGAAACTCTGAATGTAAAGGTGGTGGTGTTGGGTTTCTCCTCTCCCCTCACTGCTCTTTTAAACCTCTTCCCACCCCCCCTTCCCTCTCTTTCCCATCATTTTAAATACACTCAATTCGCCTTTTCAAACCCTTTGCTGCTAACATTGCTGTTATTTACCGTCCCCCTGGTTCCCCTCTTCTCTTCCTTGACCATTTTGCTGGCTGGCTACCCTATTTCCTCTCTTCTAACATCCCATCCCTAATTCTCGGGGACTTCAATATTCCTATAAACCCACCTTTGACCTCTGCAGCCAATAAACTACTTTCAATTACTTCCTCCCTTGGGCTATCACAGTGGGCAAATTCTCCCACCCATGTAGCTGGCAATACCCTTGACCTAATCTTCACTTATGCATGTACAGTATCTAATATCTGCAACACTCCTTATCCTCTCTCTGATCACCACCTCTTATCGTTTGCTCTCACTTACCCCCTCACCCAACAACCTCTGCCTAACCAGCCTCAACTCAGGAGGGACCTTAATTCTCTTGATCTCCAACAGTTGTCAGCTGACATTGATTCACAACTGCTATCCATCCCTTCCCTATCCTGTCCTTCACTGGCAATCTCCATATATAACTCTACTCTTACATCTGCCTTGAACACTGCAGCACCACTCCAAACAAGCACCTCAAGGAGGACCCGCCCCCAACCATGGCATACTAAATCAACGCGCTACCTGCAAAGATGCTCCCGGTGTGCTGAACGCTCCTGGAGGAAGTCTCGCACCCAGTCAGACTTTCTCCATTATAGATTCATACTGTGTTCATACAGTGCAGCCCTTGCCCTTGCCAAACAGTCCTATTTCTCCTCTCTCATTAGTTCATGTTCCCACAACCCCAGGCGTCTCTTTGACACCTTTAATTCTCTTCTTCGCCCTGCTGTGGCCACCCCCCAAACCAACCTTACTGCTGACAACTTTGCATGTTACTTCACTGACAAAATTGAACAGCTAAGGAAAGAATTCTCCCCTCCTTGCCTTTCTGTTTCTCAATCACACATTGATCATGCCTTTCCTACCCTTCAGACATTCTCCCCAGCCACTGACCAAGAGGTGGCTGCTCTTCTTTGCTCCTCTCGCCCCACCACTTGCCCGCTCGATCCTGTCCCGTCTCACCTTATCAGATCTCTCTCCGCTTGTCTCGTGCCTTCTCTAACACACATCTTCAACTGCTCGCTCTCTTCTGGCATCGTCCCTGCTGACCTTAAGCATGCCACTGTAGTACCTATACTAAAAAAACCATCCCTTGACCCGTCCACCCCCTCTAACTACCGTCCCATATCCCTGCTCCCTTTTTCCTCAAAGCTTCTGGAAAGACTCGTCTTTACCCGTGTGTCTAATTTCCTCAATTCCAACTCTCTTCTTGACCCCCTTCAATCTGGCTTCCGCCCTCTCCACTCTACAGAGACTGCCCTTATCAAAGTCACTAACGACCTAATCGCAGCTAAATCCAAAGGCCACTACTCCATACTAATTCTTCTTGACCTCTCGGCGGCCTTTGACACCGTTGATCATGCTCTCCTTCTTCAAACTCTGCAATCGCTTGGTCTCTGTGACTCTGTCCTCTCGTGGTTTTCCTCTTATCTCTCCCAACGCTCATTCAGTGTGTCTTTTTCTAATGATACCTCCTCCCCTCGCCCTGTCTCGGTTGGAGTCCCCCAAGGCTCCGTCCTTGGTCCCCTTCTATTTTCTCTTTATACTGCCTCTCTTGGCAAACTTATTACCTCATTTGGTTTCCACTACCACCTGTACGCTGATGACACCCAGCTATATCTCTCCTCCCCGGACCTCTCCCCTGCTGTCCTGCAACGTGTCACTGCTTGCCTTTCTTCCATCTCTGACTGGATGTCCTCCCGCTTTCTGAAACTCAATCTCTCAAAAACTGAGCTCCTTGTCTTTCCTCCTCCTAATACTGATCCTCCTCTTTCGCTCTCCCTTCAAGTTTGTGGTACCAACATCAGCGCATCCTTGCAAGCGCGCTGTCTTGGCGTCATACTTGACTCTGGTCTCACCTTTGAGTCTCACATCCAGCATGTTGCCAAATCCTGTAGATTCCATCTCAAAAACATAGCCCGCATCCGCCCCTTTCTTGCACCAGATACTACCAAGGAGCTTGTCCATGCTCTAATAATTTCCCGCATGGATTATTGTAACTCTCTCCTGCTTGGTCTTCCCAAAAGCCGTACTGCACCCCTACAGTCTGTAATGAATGCTGCTGCTAGACTGATTTTCCTCTCTAGTCGTTTCTCCCACACCTCACCCCTCTGCCAGTCCTTACATTGGCTTCCTGTGTGCTATAGGAGTCAATTCAAGGCACTAACTCACACCTATAAAGCACTGAACAACTCTAGCCCCTCCTATATCTCCTCACTGATCCACAGGTATGTCCCTTCTCGGTCTCTCCGCTCTGCCCGTGACCGCCTCCTGTCCGTTGTCCGCACCCGTACGGCCAACTCGCGCTTGCAGGACTTCTCGCGGGCAGCTCCCTTCCTATGGAATAGCCTGCCTACCGCCATCCGACTCTCCCCTAGTCTTGCATCTTTTAAGAAGTGCCTTAAAACCCATCTCTTTAGGAAAGCCTATGGCCTCCAAGACTAACCCCTACCTCACTTACCTGTCTCTTGCCCTCCCCTAAAGGGCAGCCCACTTTTTTTTTTTGATTGCACACTCCTGTCCTAATGTGTCTTACACCCCACCTCCTATAGAATGTAAGCTCGATTGAGCAGGGTACTCTTCAACCTATTGTTCCTGTAAGTTTATTTGTAATTGTCCTATTTATTGTTAAATCCCCTTTCATAATATTGTAAAGCACTACGGAATCTGTTGGCGCTATATAAATGGCAATAATAATAATAATAATAATTAAGCAGGGCCCTCAACCCCTCTGTTCCTGTGTGTCCAACTTGTCTGGTTACAACCACATGTTTTTTCATCCACCCACTGTAAAGATCTGCGGAATTTGTTGGCGCTATATAGATAACATAATAATCCTGGTATAACAAGACGTCCGCACCATGAAAAGAATTTACTAGGAAAGAACCTGATCGTTTGTTATGCCATGCACAGGAATATCAAGAGACATATCTGAGATTTTCGTTGTCTGGGGACATATTATCTGAGAGAGCAAATATGTTAATTTTATAGCATGACAGGAGGCTTCATATTTGCTTAATCCCTTAAGGACACAGCTTCAGAAGCTGGACATACCCTTAAGGACACAAGCAATTTTTTGCGGTTTGTGTTCAAATGCAATTTGCATCTCTCTCATTTATTGTACCAACACATATTATATACCGGTTTTTAGACAACAAAAAGGGCTTTAATTTTTTTTTTTTTTTTTTATTCTTTTATTTTTGTTGTGCATTATGGGTTACAAACATGCCTGTTATGCCACGACAGCAGTCACAGGAATATCAACGTAAACATAGTCATGACAGGTTTAAGCTGCACATTTTTATAAGTAAGTATGCGTACGAATACATGCGATCCATGTTAAATGAAGGCGAGTTGTTGATAGTTATGCTTATTAACAGGTGGTTGTTCTATGCCTGGCACATTTTAGCAATCATTTGACTTAAACAATTATTAAACTTAGGGGAAACCAGCTTAGACTAGTAGTGTTACACATATATCAGAAATACAGTTTTGCTCATACTTAGATTATTAGGTCCATTTCCTGTCCTAGTGCTTGTTAGATATAATATTATCGAGTTAGTGTGTGTCCTAACATAAACAATAGGCAGGCATCATTATAGGGCATAGCAACCGGTCGATGAATTATAATAGCTTAAGAGAAAGAGAAAAATAAACCAGGCTATGGCATATAAAAACAAAGTAATAGGGTTCTGTCAACGGTAATTGCCTCAGGCTAGTTTTAACATGTAACTCGATTGATATGTGATGGAGCCTATACATCAAAATTGCGCCTTGCCAGATGTGGTGCTTCAGTATTTAAGCGTTTAGTTACAAGCACTTCCCTGGACCCAGATTAACTAGCTATGCCTCCCACCTCCCGAGAAAAAGACACAACATTATTAGCTAGTTAAGTGCAGATCCCCGTATTCCTGACTGGTAGCTGGTAAAAACGACTGAGTTACGAAGAACCCCCTTTATGTTGGCAGTCTCTTATATTTAGACAGTTTTTTATGCTTGCCGCTAGTGTTCAAGGTTGCAGTCATGTTCATGTTCCACCTGTTGCTCCGGTAGGAGTAGTAGTGGGGACGTTGGATCATCCAGTGGGTTGTGGAGCATTGTTGTGCCCATTCGCTTGTAGCCTTGTGGATGTTGTCCGCCTGTTGCGCTTTGCGGCTTGGTGGAGAGACTTTTGCTTTGTGGCTCAATGCTGGTAAGAGGGTGAAGTAGCGTTGTCGCTTAAAGGTCATATGAGTCTCTGCATTAACGGTGCCCCCTGTGAGTTTCTTGCAGTCGAGATGTCGGTTGGTCGTTAGTTGGTGGCGCGGTCTCACCAGGGGTGGCTGTAAGTGGTTAGCCTTTTTTTTTTGCTTGATTGCTGTAGTAGTGGCTTGTTGCCTGCCATAATAGACGTCGGACCAGCTTGTTCCCGGCGGTCTCTTTGCTCCCCTCAGGATCGTGGAAAGGGCATACCCTCCTTCTGTCCGCCGCCATTTTAGTTGAGGCGTTTGGGCCACGAGGCTGGGTGGCAGTGCTGTTGGCCCCCGGGTTGTGCTGCTTCGGTCTGGGTCCCAGGGTGCGGACCGGGATCACCCCCACCGGTCCAGGGGGGGGGGACAGGGCCAGATCCACCCGGCTGCCGTCCTCTGGTTGGGTCTGTTAGGCAGGATAGTGGAGCAGCGGCCGTCCGCCCCACTCACTGCCGGAGTAGGCCCAAATTAGGGTATCAAGGGTCTCTCCTCCTGGGGACTGTAGCTTGAGGAGCCAGCCTCACCCTGGATCCAGTGTCCCCTGTACACTGAGGACAGGCGCTGGCAGTCCTTGGTATGGTTAAAAACGTTCTTTTTGTGGCTATTTAGTTATTAATTTGTAGGAGCTGAGCTGCCATGCTGCCTTCCAGCTCGGCGGTCCGGCCCCGCCCCCAAAAGGGCTTTAATTTGATGTGACACATACATATATAAATTTTCATTTATTACCAAAAAATGCAAAATAATGTGGGGGAAAAAAAACGCTTTTTTCCCCAAGTTTTGGCAATAATAATGTGTGCATAATATGTCCAGCATAGGAAAAGTAATTCAAAATCAATTAATTTATGTCTCTTGATTTACAAAGTGCATAATATGTGTAGGATTTCAGTTTATTTTGAAAGTTACAGGTCACAAACTACAAGGTCTAAAATACAATTTCAATGTGAAACAATTTTAGAAGTTGGTATATTTGTCTTGGAAGTTTAATACCATTACAGGAAACAAAATTGCCACACAAAAGTATATATTTATATAAAGTAGACATCACAGGCTATTTACCTAAGGGTAGTTTGACACTTTTTGCGTAGCCATTTCACCGCCAATCTCTGCTAAATATTGAAGCAACATTTTATTTTTTCTGTATTTTGGCATATACACATATAACAAGGTTTTTGTAATGTGTATTTCGTAAACCTAGTGTGTGCTATCCATGTACGTATTGTGTTCAGCTACATCTGCTGAGTATAACGATACCCCCATTGTATACCTTTGCCCCTATTCTATGAAATTACAATGCCATATAGGAGACCAGGCTATTTCAGTTTCTATAGTTGGAATTTTCATAGATGGTCATGTAAGGAAATCAAGTATAGCTGAACCGCTTTGACAATTCCTCCTGCAATGCCAGCGTCTAAGGTAGCTCTTAGCAATGAAGTCCATAAGAAATATAACAGCTTCCCAAGATAATCCCCTTGGTAAAGCATACGAATTCCCAAATAACAGTCAGAGTCCAGAATCAGGATACAAGTAGATCTGAGGTCTGGAATCTCCAGCCTGCTTTTTATTAGGGTTACAGACAAGAAATACACACCCAGGGGGAGGCATTAAATCACCAATCAGGTATAGGTTATATAGGTCCCTCCCCTCTGATAAACAGTTAACTTCATTAAAACGTGCACTATTTTACCCCAGTTCTGGATGTACCCCAAAAACAGGGGGTACACCTTTAAATTGGGCACCGCTGGATAGTTCTCATTTGTGGGGACAACATGTCAAAAAATCAGTCCATTTGGATGAATGGTTCGGGAGTTATGGAGCACTAAAGTTTTGACCGACCGCACGGATCATCTAGCCGAAAATAGTTCCATAAGTTTTGGCCCTGCGGTCGGTCTCCGTTTAGGCGAATAAAAGAGACGAAAGCCCTGCCATCCGTTCGCATCTTCGTGGTCGTTGAAATCCCCATACGAAGTTGCATGTAACTACCGAACGGCCGGTGATTCGGTCTTTCCCGTGCGAAGTTCTGGATGTATGGAGGTCTCAGCGGTGTTCGCCTGTTTGCGTATCCGATTTTAGTTCCACGCGTTTGACGGGCAAACACCGCTGTTCGCACGTAAAATGGCCGCGGCCACGTGTAAAGTGCCGAAATGGCGGCCACCTAGATTTTACACGGGGAATTCGCCTGAATCCATCCGAAGGGTAGAAATTAAAACTATATGCCGAATTCCAGCTGAATTGGGTGAATTAACTGCACAACAAAGGTAGAAATCCTGATGAACGGAGTCATTTCTTCACACTGCTCCCCTATAAGTCCATAGGTCGGCATACCCGCCTAGACCCTGTCGGGTTGGCTTGGGGATGTCCGATGAAAGTACGCTTTTAGGTGTCCAGTTCGGTCTGGCGGGACAGACCATCCGCATTCCCATTTTGTTTACCTGGACGGTACTGCATGGTAAAATTATATGGTTGGAGAGCTAAGCTCCACCGGAGTAGCCTGGGGTTGTCACCAGCTACCCGGTTGAGCCATACCAGGGGGTTGTGGTCGGTCATAAGGGTAAACGCTCGCCCATACAGATAGGGCTGAAGTTTCTTGAGGGCCCACACGAGGGCCAAGCACTCTTTTTCTACGGTGGCATAGCTGACTTCTCGGGGCAAAAGTTTACAGCTGAGGTATGCCACCGGGTGTTCCATGCCATCCACCCCCACCTGGCTTAGTACGGCTCCCAGCCCAAACATGGAGGCATCTGTGTGGACAAGAAATTGTTTAGTGTAATCGGGTGCTGCCAACACAGGGGCCTCACTCAATGCCGCTTTGAGCTTCTGGAAAGCGTCCGTGCACTCTGGGGTCCCGGAGACCTGTTTGGGAAGGGCCTTTTTGGTAAGGTCCGTGAGGGGCTTGGCCAGGGCGCTATATTCTGGGACGAACTTTCTATAATACCCGGCTGTCCCTAAGAAAGCCAGTACCTGGGTTTTGGTCCGGGGTTGGGGCCAGTTAGCTATGGCCTCTACCTTAGCGGGCTCTGGGCGTTGTCTACCGGAGCCGACCCGGTGGCCTAGATACTGGACCTCGGCTAGGCCTACGTGACATTTGTCGGGTTTCAAAGTGAGCCCGGCGAGGTGGATTCGTTCGAGTACCCTGGACACATGACCCAGATGGTCTCCCCATGTGCGGCTATAGATGGCAATATCATCTAGGTATGCACATGCGAAGTCCTGCAACCCCTCCAGGAGCCTATCCGCCATCCGCTGAAACGTAGCCGGGGCGTTCTTCATCCCAAAGGGCATAACCTTGAATTGGTATAGCCCAAACGGGGTGACGAACGCCGACTTGGGGATGGCCGCAGGCTCCAGGGGGATCTGCCAATAACCCTTGCACAGGTCCAGGGTAGTCAAGTAGTTCCCCCCCGCCATTCGATCTAAGAGCTCATCTATTCTAGGCATGGGGTAGGCATCGGTTATGGTACGGTCGTTAAGCCTCCGGTAATCTACGCAGAAGCGCGTAGTGCCGTCGCGCTTTGGTACTAGTACCACCGGGGAGGCCCAAGGACTTTGGGAGGGTTCTATTACCCCTAGCCGTAACATATCCCTTAACTTGGTGAGCATACTCTCACGTACTGCTTCCGGGATCCGATATGGCTGTTGCCGTAGGGGCATCTCTCCCTGGGTTTCCACACGGTGGACCGCAGCGGAGGTATAGCCGGGGGTAGCGGAAAACATCTCTCGGTATCCCTGCAGCAGTTGAGTAGCCTCACCTTTCTCCAGGAGGTCTAAATTTTGACCCAAGCTTACTTGGTCAATAGTACAGGGGGTGGTATCCAGTAAGTCAGGAAGGGGTAGCCCTTCACTATCCTCTGTGGCGAGGGCGCACACGGCGCCCACCTCCTCTGTTCTTTCAAAATATGGTTTGAGCATGTTCACATGGAAGGCTTTGGTCAGCCTTTCATCTGAGCATTTGCTCACGATGTAGGTAGTCTCGCTAACCTGTTCCACTACCTTAAAGGGTCCCTGCCAGGCTGCTTGTCCTTTTTAACGGGCCTCAGAGCCAGTACCTTCTGCCCTAAGTCCAGCACTCTATCCTGGGCCCTCCTATCGTACCACTTTTTCTGGTCCTCCTGGGCCGCCTGCAGGTTCTCCCGAACCGATTCGGTGAGGGCCCGCAGACGGTCCCGGAACTCCAGGACATACTGGACGATAGG
>OW240915.1:332336191-332349397 GCA_933207985.1 Pelobates cultripes
GGGACAGGGGAGGGCGGAGGGGGAAGGAAAGAACACTATGGGACAGGGGAGGGAGGAGGGGGAGGAAAGAAAACTATGGGACAGGGGAGGGAGGGGAAGAACACTAGGGGGGGGGGATAGAGGAACGTTAAGGGAGAGCACTTAGGTACAGGGAAGGGAAAAGATACGGGGGTGCACTAAAATATAAGGGAGAGCAACATTGAGGGGAATTTGGGGTTGGGGGAGGGAGTTCCTACTACACATATTTACACACAAAAACCCTGCATCCACTACACAAATACACACACACACCCTCTTATACCTTCATGCTAACCCGCACCATACCCTCTTATACCCCCAATTACTATTAGGCCCATTCTATACCTCCTGGCAGCTTTACTTCCTTGTGACGTCATACTAACACATTCTTTTCTCCGATCTCTCTGATTCCCCCTTTCTAACCAACATTGCCAGCTATTGTCTCCATAATCCCAGTCACGATTACCCCCACACTAGCCCACTCTATTTACTCAGTTGCTATATTACCCCTGCTTAATTCAGTCTCCCTTTTTTTTGTGTAGTTTTTGAACTCATTGTTTGGACCCGGCTGTGATGGATTCCCATGGTGCTGGTGGGGGCAGTAATGTACCTGCATTCCTGGCCAAGCTGTGGACTCTGGTGGAAGACCCTGATACGGACCCTCTTATCTGCTGGAGTCCAGTAAGATTTATTCTGTGTCTACACCATATTGTTTTCCTGCTATCCATTAGCCGTAACGAGGGGAATAGGGCCTTTTGGGTTCCGTGTACCACTACTGTTGGGTGGTGTAACATATTATGATAAGACATGGTAATGCTCCCTTCTATCCAATGAATTAAAATGGAGTCATTCGCCACAGGAAACATTTTATTTACTAAATGGGAAATGTCAAGAATTCATATGGCTTTTTTCGCTAAAATATGAATGTCCCCAGCCTAAATCTGCAAACATCATGGGGGTCAGTTCAGCTGTGTTTGAACTGTTAATGCTGTAGAACAACATAATTTTTTTTCAAAGAACCCTCTTAACGAGGGTGAATATTATGTGGATTTTAGTCTGACCACAACCGGATTTAATAAATCTGGATCCAAATTTGTACAACATGGCCAAATTATTAAATCCAGACACATTTTAAAGTTTGTTCCTGTCTAGTAAGACCTTTAGTAGCAGTCACACCTATTTAGTGCAGCACTGTCATTCACGCTCTGCATGGAGACAATAAATGTATCCCACAGAGATGCATTAATTCATTGCATCTCTATGAAGAGTGGATTAATTAGAGGGGGGTGGATTAATTAGAGGGGGGGTGGATTAATTAGAGGAGGGGTGGATTAATTAAAGGAGGGGTGGATTAATTAAAGGAGGGTGGATTAATTAAAGGAGGGTGGATTAATTAAAGGAGGGTGGATTAATTAGAGGGGGCTGGATTTATTGGGGGGGTGGATTTATTGGGGGGGTGGATTAATTAAAGGAGGGTGGATTAATTAAAGGGGGGTGGATTAATTAGAGGGGTGGATTAATTAGAGGGGGTGGATTTATTAAAGGGGGGTGGATTAATTAAAGGGGGGTTCAATGTACATACCGGTACCATAAATAAATAAGCCCTACCCTGAAAATAAGCCCTAGTGTGTTTTTTGGGACTAAAATTAATATAAGACCCGGTCTTATTTTCGGAGAAACACGGTAGACAAATTTAATGGGGGTTTAGTTACAGTATATGATCATATATTGCATAAGCCTGTCACAACGTCAATGTGTTTTTAAATAATACTATTACAGTCTGTGAGATTTGGAATCATTAAGTGAATAAGCGAGTGCGCTGGATTATGTATTATGTATGTTGTATAAATGAATCCCAGCAGCACCCTATAATGTATGCATGGTCAGGTGAGTGCAGCTCTCTTGGTTTCATTTATATATTTGGAGTCCAGACCATCTCCCCGGTTTTGCCCCCCTCCCTGTCACAGGTGCCCCATTCCAGGGCCCTATTAAGCCTTGTACTGCAGAGAATCCCAGGAGGAGAAATTCCCCAGTAAATGGATTAATCCATAAGATCAGGCATTAGGTTGCTAGAGTAGAACCTGCCAAGAATGGGGTACATTGACGTTGTGGCAGGCTAATGTATGATCATACTTTGTAACTAAACCCCCATTGTATTTGCCTAGGTGAGGTGTTTTTAATTAAAACTATTACAATCTGTGAGATTTGAAATCATTGTTTAGTAAATGAGCGAGTGCGCTGGATTGTGTATTTTGTATGGTGTGTGTGTGTGTGTATATATATCTCACTAGACACCAGGTTAAAGCTCACAAAAATTTTAATTGTTTTTCGTTTGGTTTTTGTTAAAAATAAACCTGACTTCGGCGAAACAAATGTGGGTTTAGTTACAGTATAGGATCATACATTGCCTCCCATTCCTGGCAGGTCCTACTGTAACAACCAAATATCTGCTTTTACAAGATTAATCCACTTACTGGGGAAATGCTTCCTCTTTGGGCTGTCTGCAGGGCAAGGTTGCAAAAACAGAATATTCAAGGATATAATCTTTCAATGTAGGGTAATAACTGCTTGATCCAAGGATAAATCTGACTGCCATTCTGGGGTCAAGAAGGAATTTTTTTTTTCTTAGTTTGTTGCAAAATTGGAAGCGCTCCAGCCTGGGTTTTTTGCCTTCTTTTGGATCAACAGCAAAAACAAACATGAGGAAGGCTGAACTTGATGGACGCAAGTCTTTTTTTTCAGTCTTTTCAGCTATGTAACTATATAATAAAACTTTAAAAGCCCTTTTCTTAAGCTTGATATTTAATTTGTTTAGTAGATAACTGCCTTATTTGTTCTCCTTATGTGAGATTGACATATTTAGGATACCAAATTATGGAGCTATCTACTAAACACACTCACAGACCTATTCACACAATCTCATACATACATACACACAATAACAGACCCAAACATACAATGATACACACAATCATATACACACATAATAACTGGCATACACACACAAAAATCACATTCATACACAAACAAAGCTGTTTTCCTGGCACTTTAGGGTTAATAGGTCCCCTCCCTCCCTCATGTCCCCCCTCCTGCAGGGCAGCCACTTACCTGAATCCAGATTTGAATCCGCCCACGCTCCTCCCCTGCCATCAGCCAGCAGGGGAGACCTAATGCGCATGCGCGACAATTGTTGCGCATGCATTTGACCTCCCCATAGGAAAGCATTATTCAATGCTTTCCTGTGGGGAGAATCTGACGCTGGAGCTCCGTGAGAACGTCCAGTGTCAGATAACGAACAAAAATTCTGTTCGGATTCCGTAAGCGCCCCCAGTGGCTGTCTGGTATACGCTACATTATAGTATATAGTATTATATACAGTAATATATACATTATACGCCGCATAGAGGTAACATATACATTATAGGCCGCATACAGTAACATATACATTATACGCCGCATGCAGTAACTTTATACATTATAGGCCGCACGCAGTAACTATATACATTATAGGCCGCACGCAGTAACTATAGGCCGCACGCAGTAACTATATACATTGTAGGCCGCACGCAGTAACTATATACATTGTAGGCCGCACGCAGTAACTATATACATTGTAGGCCGCACGCAGTAACTATATACATTGTAGGCCGCACGCAGTAACTATATACATTGTAGGCCGCACGCAGTAACTATATACATTGTAGGCCGCACGCAGTAACTATATACATTATAGGCCGCACGCAGTAACTATATCATTGTAGGCCGCACGCAGTAACTATATCATTGTACGCCGCACGCAGTAACTATATACATTATACGCCGCACGCAGTAACTATATACATTATACGCCGCACGCAGTAACTATATACATTGTACGCCGCACGCAGTAACTATATACATTGTACGCCGCACGCAGTAACTATATACATTGTACGCCGCACGCAGTAACTATATACATTGTACGCCGCACGCAGTAACTATATACATTGTACGCCGCACGCAGTAACTATATACATTGTACGCCGCACGCAGTAACTATATACATTGTACGCCGCACGCAGTAACTATTTACATTGTACGCCGCACGCAGTAACTATTTACATTGTACGCCGCACGCAGTAACTATTTACATTGTACGCCGCACGCAGTAACTATTTACATTGTACGCCGCATGCAGTAACTATTTACACGCAGTAACTATTTACATTGTACGCCGCATGCAGTAACTATTTACATTGTACGCCTCATGCAGTAACTACAGTGGGACCTCGTTTTACGAATGTAATGCGTTCTCCGGGACGTTTCTTATTGCGAAACATTTGTAAACCGAAACGTGGCTTCCCATAGGAATGCACTGAAAACCAATTAATCCATTCTGGAGGTCAGAAAAAAGTCAAAATATGACGGCATGGAAACCAACCCACAATGCAGAACACACAATAAAGGCATGCTAATGATGAAGCTCAGCTCCCTACCTTTCCACAGCTTGAGAAATGCACCAACAAGTCCCAAAACAACTACAAACAATTTCCAGAACGGCTCCAAAACTCGATGCAAAAGCCGCTCCAACACCTTGACACGTGACGCCACGTGCTACCCACAGGCTCCAGCATGCAGGGGGCGGCGCTATAAACCTCCCAGGTGCAATGCATCCTGGGGAAACTTGCTTTGTATTGCGAAAAAACATTGTAAACTGAGGCATTTTTTCAATGGATTTTCATTTGAAAATCGAAAATTACGTTTGTAAACAGAGGTCCCACTGTATATACAATATACGCTGTATGCAGTACCTAAATTATATACTATATACCTTATACGCCGCATACAGTAACTGTGTACATTATACGCTGCATACAGTAACTGTGTACATTATACGCCGCATACAGTAACTGTGTACATTATACGCCGCATACAGTAACTGTGTACATTATACGCCGCATACAGTAACTGTGTACATTATATGCCGCATACAGTAACTATATACTTTATACGCTGCATACAGTAACTGTGTACATTATACGCTGCATACAGTAACTGTGTACATTATACGCTGCATACAGTAACTATGTACATTATACGCTGCATACAGTAACTATGTACATTATACGCCGCATACAGTAACTATGTACATTATACGCCGCATACAGTAACTATGTACATTATACGCCGCATACAGTAACTATGTACCTTATACGCCGCATACAGTAACTATGTACCTTATACGCCGCATACAGTAACTATGTACCTTATACGCCGCATACAGTAACTATATACTTTATACGTTGCATACAGTAACTATGTACATTATACGCTGCATACAGTAACTATATACATTATACGCCGCACGCAGTAACTATATACATTGTAGGCCGCACGCAGTAACTATATACATTGTAGGCCGCACGCAGTAACTATATACATTGTAGGCCGCACGCAGTAACTATATACATTGTAGGCCGCACGCAGTAACTATATACATTGTAGGCCGCACGCAGTAACTATATACATTATAGGCCGCACGCAGTAACTATATCATTGTAGGCCGCACGCAGTAACTATATCATTGTACGCCGCACGCAGTAACTATATACATTATACGCCGCACGCAGTAACTATATACATTATACGCCGCACGCAGTAACTATATACATTGTACGCCGCACGCAGTAACTATATACATTGTACGCCGCACGCAGTAACTATATACATTGTACGCCGCACGCAGTAACTATATACATTGTACGCCGCACGCAGTAACTATATACATTGTACGCCGCACGCAGTAACTATATACATTGTACGCCGCACGCAGTAACTATTTACATTGTACGCCGCACGCAGTAACTATTTACATTGTACGCCGCACGCAGTAACTATTTACATTGTACGCCGCACGCAGTAACTATTTACATTGTACGCCGCATGCAGTAACTATTTACATTGTACGCCTCATGCAGTAACTACAGTGGGACCTCGTTTTACGAATGTAATGCGTTCTCCGGGACGTTTCTTATTGCGAAACATTTGTAAACCGAAACGTGGCTTCCCATAGGAATGCACTGAAAACCAATTAATCCGTTCTGGAGGTCAGAAAAAAGTCAAAATATGACGGCATGGAAACCAACCCACAATGCAGAACACACAATAAAGGCATGCAAACGATGAAGCTCAGCTCCCTACCTTTCCACAGCTTGAGAAATGCACCAACAAGTCCCAAAACAACTACAAACAATTTCCAGAACGGCTCCAAAACTCGATGCAAAAGCCGCTCCAACACCTTGACACGTGACGCCACGTGCTACCCACAGGCTCCAGCATGCAGGGGGCGGCGCTATAAACCTCCCAGGTGCAATGCATCCTGGGGAAACTTGCTTTGTATTGCGAAAAAACATTGTAAACTGAGGCATTATTTTCAATGGATTTTCATTTGAAAATCGAAAATTACGTTTGTAAACAGAGGTCCCACTGTATATACAATATACGCTGTATGCAGTACCTAAATTATATACTATATACCTTATACGCTGCATACAGTAACTGTGTACATTATACGCCGCATACAGTAACTGTGTACATTATACGCCGCATACAGTAACTGTGTACATTATACGCCGCATACAGTAACTGTGTACATTATACGCCGCATACAGTAACTATATACTTTATACGCTGCATACAGTAACTGTGTACATTATACGCCGCATACAGTAACTGTGTACATTATACGCCGCATACAGTAACTATATACGTTATACACTGCATACAGTAACTATGTACATTATACGCCGCATACAGTAACGATATACATTATACGCCGCATACAGTAACTGTGTACATTATACGCAGCATACAGTAACTGTGTACATTATACGCCGCATACAGTAACTGTGTACATTATACGCCGCATACAGTAACTATATACGTTATACACTGCATACAGTAACTATGTACATTATACGCCGCATACAGTAACTATATACGTTATACGCCGCATACAGTAACTATATACCTTATACGCCGCATACAGTAACTGTGTACATTATACGCCGCATACAGTAACTATGTACATTATACGCCGCATACAGTAACTATGTACTTTAAACGCAGCATACAGGAACTATGAACAGTATACGCTGCATACAGTAACTATGTACTTTATACGCTGCATACAGTAACTATATACCTTATACGCTGCATACAGTAACTATATACTTTATACGCCGCATACAGTAACTATATACGTTATACGCTGCATACAGTAACTATATACCTTATACGCGGCATACAGTAACTATATAAATTGTACGCCGTATACAGTAACTATGTACATTATACGCCGCTGTGAACAAGTGCCCTTTGCCACTTGATCCTGGAGAGGCCTGCTTGCCAGCCTCCTCCCCTGTGACTATGACTCTTTCATGTATTTGGCTTTAAAGCCCCTAGTCTACCTTCAGACAGACTATTTATGGGGGCTGCTTTATTTATCTTATGTTTTAGTCACCCTGTACCCATTATAGGTGCAGGGTGTGTGTTATGTAATTGTTTATAGTGTGTGTGTGTGTGTGTGTACTGTGAAATGTATTGCCTGCTCTCCTGTACTGCTGAGGTTTGCTACCAACTAGGTGGGTTTGGCTATGGAGCTTGTCTAGTGCCCTCTGTTGGTAGGGTGGAAGGAAGACAGTGAGACTCCAGTCAAGCTACAGTGGTTGTGGAGTCTGTGGTGGTTGTGGTGTCTGCTGCAGTGCTTGGAGTCCTCAGGAAGCGCTAGGAGCATCCTTCAATGGAGGTACCCATTCGGGGTGCCAGGTGATCCATTACAGCTGCATACAGTAACTATATACATTATACGCTGCATACAGTAACTATATACTTTATACGCTGCATACAGTAACTGTACGTTATACACCGTATACAGTAACTATGTACATTATATGCCGTATACAGTAACTATGTACATTATATGCCGTATACAGTAACTATATACTTTATACGCTGAATACAGTAACTGTACATTATACGCCGCATACAGTAACTATGTACATTATACGCTACATACAGTAACTATATACTTTATACGCTGCATACAGTAACTATGTACATTATACGCCGTATACAGTAACTATGTACATTATACGCCGTATACAGTAACTATGTACATTATACGCTGCATACAGTAACTATGTACTTTATACGCTGCATACAGTAACTATATACGTTATACGCTGCATACAGTAACTAAATACGTTATACGCTGCATACAGTAACTATATACGTTATACGCTGCATACAGTAACTAAATACGTTATACGCTGCATACAGTAACTATGTACATTATACGCTGCATACAGTAACTATGTACTTTATACGCTGCATACAGTAACTATATACTTTATACGCTGCATACAGTAACTATATACGTTATACGCTGCATACAGTAACTGTACATTATACACCGTATACAGTAACTATGTACATTATACGCCGTATACAGTAACTATATACCTTATACGCCGCATACAGTAACTATGTACATTATACGCCGTATACAGTAACTATATACCTTATACGCTGCATACAGTAACTATGTACATTATACGCCGTATGCAGTAACTATGAACATTATACGCTGCATACAGTAACTATATACTTTATACGCCGCGTACAGTCGCTTTTTACTAGTAATCCCTAGTAGCATAAGCACAGCACCAGGCATCATAAGCTCCGTAGACCCCCACAAACCTCTGCAGCTTTGTTGGGGTCTCGCTGTTCCCATCCATCCTGGATCCAAGACCAGTATCCAGCTTCCAGTGGGCTGACCTCTCCTAGTCCAGAGAGCGAAGCAGGCTGCTCTTATAAGAGCAATCGTTGTGATCCAAGGGAGTATAGTGATTATAGCAATCCCCAGAGTGTGAATATAGCTCTCCAATCGCCCAAATATGAGCCTAGACTTCATGAAGGGTAAAACGAAATCTTTTTAATGGCAGCCACAACTGGCCTAATATTTAGGTCCCCATGCAAGGGGCACTCCCTTGTGGACCTGAGAGTAGACTATAGTAAAAACCTATACACAATCACATTGGCTCTCAGGTCCAGGACACTTCCATACCATTAATAACTTAATTATCTCCAGGCACAAAAAAACACACATTTTTACAAAACCCCCAAAATACCTTAATACACACACAATCCCCACAAACGTTACATCCCTTGATCAGGGTGACCAATATATCCAAAAATCACATGTATTGATGTCCCATTACGTTTGTATAACGCTATAAATGAATTTATTAGAAATAGATAATGTCTTTGTTTCCAGGAAGCATTCCCTCAGTTTGTGAGAGATGTGCACTTTTTTCCCTTTCTTCATGATCTCATCCAGCGTCAGCCATGCAGTGAGACTGGTGGCGGCGGCGGCGGCGGCTGTTTTGGGACCTGTCTAGCCGGCATGTTTCCCTGACTAGATTGCGGTAACTTTAAATCCGTTCTGCGCCCCCGTCCCTCACACCATCCCCATGCATCTGTCTGTCTGCCAGCCTGGATCTAGTTTCCTTTCTCTCCATTCTGTCATCTCTGACTCGAGATTTCCTGTCTCTGCTGCCAAGTGCGGGCCTGAAACACGAGCCGTTCGAGACACACATGGATACCATTTACCATCAATCAGCTGGAGGAACTATGATCTGGTAGCTGTGCAGTGAGGGAGAGTGGGCTTGTGGGCAACAGGGGGGGCTCCACATTCTGCGAGGAAGGAGATCCTGTCCCAAATACAGCAAGGGATAGGCTCAGATACGACCAAAAATGTGAACATTATTTATATATATTATATTCCATATACAGTAACTATATACATTGTACGCCATATACAATAACTATATAAATTATACACCGTGTACAGTAACTATATAAATTATACGCCGCATGCAGTAACTATATACATTGTACGCCGCATGCAGTAACCATATACATTGTACGCCGCATGCAGTAACCATATACACCGTACGCCGCATGCAGTAACCATATACACTGTACGCCGCATGCAGTAACCATATACACTGTACGCCGCATGCCGCAACCATATACACTGTACGCCGCATGCAGTAACCATATACACTGTACACCGCATGCAGTAACCATATACACTGTACGCCGCATGCCGTTACCAGATACACTGTACGCCGCATGCAGTAACCATATACACTGTACGCCGCATGCAGTAACCATATACACTGTACGCCGCATGCAGTAACCATATACACTGTACGCCGCATGCAGTAACCATATACACTGTACGCCGCATGCAGTAACCATATACACTGTACGCCGCATGCAGTAACCATATACACTGTACGCCGCATGCAGTAACCATATACATTGTACGCCGCATGCAGTAACCATATACACTGTACGCCGCATGCAGTAACCATATACACTGTACGCCGCATGCAGTAACCATATACACTGTACGCCGCATGCAGTAACCATATACACTGTACGCCGCATGCAGTAACCATATACACTGTACGCCGCATGCAGTAACCATATACACTGTACGCCGCATGCAGTAACCATATACACTGTACGCCGCATGCAGTAACCATATACACTGTACGCCGCATGCAGTTACCATATACACTGTACGCCGCATGCAGTAACCATATACACTGTACGCCGCATGCAGTAACCATATACACTGTACGCCGCATGCAGTAACCATATACATTGTACGCCGCATGCAGTAACCATATACACTGTACGCCGCATGCAGTAACCATATACATTGTACGCCGCATGCAGTAACTATATACATTGTACGCCGCATGCAGTAACCATATACACTGTTTCCTATACATTTCTTGTATGGCTGCTGCTGATGGCTGAAGCTTCTAGTTCTGGCAATATTGTAATTTTACAGTTTTTACGAGCCTGGAGTTAACTGGCAGTTAGCAATTTCATATCTTTTTTTTGTGATGCAGCTTCAAGATCCTTCGCAAAAGAGAGACATTTCCTGGGATGACAGTCCCATTACACATACAAGGAAAAATTTAGCTACAGGACTGCTAAATCTTAGTGCATTGGTTTTGGTGCACATAGTTTGTCCTTGCGCACCCTTGTTTTTTTTCTGTGGAAATGCAGTGTTTGACCTGTAAGAATGCCTCTAGTGGCTCCACTGCAGGCACGGGGCAGCCCAGCCAGTTTTCAGAGTACACACTCTTCTCATAATGATGCTGAACACTGGGGACCCTTGGAACCCATCTGTTTGTGCTGCTGGGCTAATAATTATTAGTGGGCAGCAGTTATTGCAGGTATGAATCGGTATGGCTAAAAGGAAGTGTGTAATCTCTGCCTTAGCCACACCTCCAGTGAGGGCGGAGCTATCAGGAGCCTAGGCCGCTTATTAAGTGAGATGGAATGATTTAATATTGAATGGTAAGACAGCGCCGTGGGACTCCAGGTACTATAACCACTTCAATTAGAATGGTTTAACACTGAATGGAGGGACAGCCCCAGGGGACTCCAGGCACTAGAACCACTTCAATGAAATGAAATTGTTATGGTGTCCCTATTGTATGACACATCTCTATGAGGTGATGCTGACTTGCGCAGTGATTGTCGCACATGTGCAATAGGTCTATCAGTGCTTCTCTATGGCAGATCTCAGCGTGACTGAGAGGGATTCAGTTAGGGATTAAAGCTGAGTAAGTCTTACTTAACTTGTAAAAAGGATCTAATACGTGTTTATTAATGTTTAGTTTGCCTTGATGGACAATACCGAAGGACCACAAACTGGTTTGTTTTCTGATGTGCTTTGTCAGATGTTTTGCCTGGTTCTCTACGATGTGAACTAAAGCTGCACGGTAATGATCAAACCATGTAATGAGAGAAAGTGTAATCTCTCCCAGCTTCATTAGCCTCCTGCAAACTCAAACACACACACACACACACGTACGTACAATATGCCTTCTGCAAACACACACACACACATGTACAACGTGCCTCCTGCAAGCGCGCACACGTACAACGCGCCTCCTGCAAGCGCGCACACGCGTACAACGTGCCTCCTGCAAGCGCACACAATATGTTACTTGATTATCAGACTTTAGAGCAGAGGTTAGCAACCTACGGCACTCCTGATGTGGTGGACTACGTCTCCTATAATGCTCTTGCAGTCATAATTCTGGAAAGGCATTAGGGGAGATGTAGTTTACAACATCTGGTGTGCCGAAAGTTGCCTACCCCTGCTGTAGAGGGACTCTCTAGTCGCCAAAACAACTTGAGCTTACTGCAGCAGTTTTGGTGTATAAATCATACCCCTGCCGTCTCCTTGCTCAATTCCTTGCAGGAGTTAAATCACTTACAGGCGTTTTTGACGTTGATAATGCATTGATAAATTGTGCGCTGTCAGCCTGTATCTTTACGCAGGCTGGACGTTTCCCATCTTCAGGAGTGAAATCACTGCCGTAACTTGTTCTCGACAGAAACTGGATTCCTTTTAATGAGATGTATTCCGTGATTCTCTGCGTCAAGTAAACAGTAACGGAGCCTTCCATGGGAACCCGGGCACATTACAAACCTGGAGAAATTAGAAAATAGCAGTCTTCATAGTAACCAATTAATATTCCTGCAAATTGCTCTTCTTTGCCCCATAATGACTAATAGAAACATTTAAATACATAAAGAAAATCAACACAGTAAAGAAGGAGACTATATTTAAAAGAAGAAAAACTACCGCAACAAGCGGACATAGAGGGACAAAGGTTTAAAAATAATATCCGGAAGTATTACTTTACTGAGGGGGTAGTGGATGCATGGAATAGCCTTCCAAATCCAGAGAATTTAATTCGCAAGCACTATATTTAACCCTGTAACTTTCCAAGACACCATAAATCCTGTACATGGGGGGTACTGTTTTACTCGGGAGACATTGCAGGACACATCATATCATCCGTGAATGTGCAGACTGTGTGTGAAATATACAAAAATATAAACGCTAACTTTGACAAGGTTTTGTGACTAAGTGGTCACTAAATAAAACTGGGCATTTTGAATACAGTGGGTTGTCTATTTTTCCAAATGGTCTGCCATGATGGGGTTCATTTTCATTTCTGGGCTGCCATGTAATCGTAAACACTGGGGGATGGGGAAGAACACTATGGGATTGGGGGGGGGAAGAACACTATGGGATGATGGGGG
>OW240915.1:332349497-332366207 GCA_933207985.1 Pelobates cultripes
GTGGGGGGACCACTAAAAGAGAAGGGAAGTTTTAAATTCATTAATAAGTCTAATAATACAATTATAGAAAAAGTTTATTTAAATCATTTGGGGGGAGATAGTCATTTTTGGTTTTTGGCCAAGGGCATCCTGAATTTTCGGTTTCGGATTTGGTCCAGAATTTTCATTTCGGTGCATTCCTAAGTACAAGCTAACAGTATTATGACATTCACACTTAAAATACCATGCAGAACTTAAAATAAGGAAAATAACATTTCTTAATGTCTCTCAAATTTTTTTTTGTAATTTATTTTATATTAAATAGTTTCATATATAAATATTTGATGTGAAATTAAAGCCCTGTTTCTCCTGAACAAAATGATATATAAGAAGTGTGGATGCACTTAACATGAAAGAGGTGGATTATGGTTGAACAGATTCTAGATTTTGATTTGATTAGAACTTAGATAATTGCCTCCGTGGTTTAGGAGTTATACAGAGCCCTGTAACTTTCAACATAAGTAGTGTTTGCTATGAAAGCAGAAGAGATAATTGCATGTTTGTTGATATTGATGAGAGTAACAAAGATTCGGTGGAAGATACCGGGACATTCTCTTTTCTTCAGGAATCAGTGAAGGCCTCTGAGCTTAAACTCAAACTAGAGGGCTTGGGAGACCCCAGGAAATAGTTATACCCATATGTAGTTTTGATTGCTTGATAAATTGATAGATCTTTGGCTTAGAGTTCAGGGAGGAATCCAGTTCTCTAGCACTAGATGAGGAACACAAATGTAGATCTATCACTGTGGAAAGCAGTGTCTGTGATCCTGGGAATAATATTGTACTTGGACCTGGATAGTTTCATGGGGAATCTAATCTTCTATCAAAACACATAGTTTTCTAAGAAGGAGAAATCTGGGGCTTTGTTGTAGTTCTGGATACAAGCTCAGATCTCGCCGCTGTTATTGTCATTTTTTGATTTGTGCTAAATGTGTCCTGAGCCATACAGCGTAGAGGTTAATAAACTGACCAGTGAACAATGCAGATGGTTAGCGAAGACCAGGTGCAATGATATTCCTGCGCAGTAGGCGGAGATATAGACACTAGCTGTGAGAGTAACTGGGGCAGATTTTACGTGGAATTTGTAGGATACCAGAGTACTGAAGTGTAGGGATGAGGCTCATTCTGTCCATAGAAACATAGAATGTGACGGCAGATAAGAACCATTCGGCCCATCTAGTCTGCCCAATTTTCTAAATACTTTCATTAGTCCCTGGCCTTATCTTATAGTAAGGATAGCCTTATGCCTATCCCACGCATGCTTAAACTCCTTTACTGTGTTAACCTCTACCACTTCAGCTGGAAGGCTATTCCATGCATCCACTAGTAAAGTAATACTTCCTGATATTATTTTTAAACCTTTGTCCCTCTAATTTAAGACTATGTCCTCTTGTTGTGGTAGTTTTTCTTCTTTTAAATATAGTCTTCTCCTTTACTGTGTTGATTCCCTTTATATATTTAAATGTTTCTATCATATCCCCCCTGTCTCGTCTTTCCTCCAAGCTATACATGTTAAGATCCTTTAACCTTTCCTGGTAAGTTTTATCCCGCAATCCATGAACCAGTTTAGTAGCCCTTCTCTGAACCCTCTCTAAGGTATCAATATCCTTCTGAAGATACGGTCTCAGTACTGTGTACAATACTCCAAGTGAGGTCTCACCAGTGTTCTGTACAATGGCATGAGCACTTCCCTCTTTCTACTGCTAATACCTCTCCCTATACAACCAAGCATTCTGCTAGCATTTCCTGCTGCTCTATTACATTGTCTGCCTACCTTTAAGTCATCAGAAATAATCACCCCTAAATCCCTTTCCTCATATGTTGAGGTTAGAACTGTCGTATATAATTTACTGCAAACCAATTAGTTTGAATGACTATCTGTTCCTGTCCAAATTAAAGATAATAAAGTTGCGTGCACGCAGATGTAAATTCACACTGAGACACAAAGTTCAGGTTAATGAAAGAACTCCGGAGAAGTTTAATGGCTTCTGACAGAAAATGGGTGCGCAGACCCTTATAAAGGCATTATTACATCATTGAAGAAAATCAAGATATAGACAAATAGACATTGTTAATTGGCTTAGGTGCTAAGATGTTAGTAAAATGCCCTCCCTATGGGGTGTACCATCTTAAGTCACTATCTACGTCATGCTTTCCTCCCCCAGGTTTTAGCGCCATTTTGCTAACATGAGGAGCTTACTCGACGGGAGGGGCCTTTTGGCAGCTATCCATTTAGAGCGTAACTGGCACTTGTTAGTTTCTCAAGGCTAGGTTTCAAGGCTTTTAGTAAATACACATTTTATCAAAGCTATTTCTTGCTGACATGCAAATTCTATGTTCTATAGACAAGGCTTTCTTGTAAAACTATGGGGGCCTCTTAGAGGTATAGCAAGAGGATTTAAAGGGGCCTTACAGACTTATAGAGGCCTAATAATTCTACAACAGAACTCTATCAAATATTCTGTACTCTGCCCTTGGGTTTTTACGTCCAAGATGCATTATCTTGCATTTATCCACATTAAATGTCAGTTGCCACAATTCTGACCATTTTTCTAGTTTACCTAAATCATTTGCCATTTGGCTTATCCCTCCTGGAACATCAACCCTGTTACATATCTTAGTATCATCAGCAAAAAGACATACCTTACCATCAAGACCTTCTGCAATATCACTAATAAAAATATTAAAGAGAATGGGTCCAAGTACAGATCCCTGAGGTACCCCACTGGTGACAAGTCCAAGCTTCGAATATATTCCATTAACTACTACAACCCTCTGTTGCCTGTCACTCAGCCACTGCCTTACCCATTCAACAATATTGGAATCCAAACTTAAAGATTGCAGTTTATTGATAAGCCTTCTATGTGCAACATTGTCAAAAGCCTTACTGAAATCTAGGTAAGCAACCACCCTGATCTACTGCACCACCCTGATCTATAATTTTAGTTACCCAATCCAAAAAAATCATTAAGATTAGTTTGGCATGATCTCCCTGAAGTAAACCCATGTTGTCTCTGATCTTGAAATCCATGTGTTTTTAGATGTTCATCAATCCTATCCTTTAACATGGTTTCCATCACTTTCCCCACTACTGAAGTAAGGCTTACTGGCCTATAGTTGCCCGACTCCTCCCTATTACCTTTCTTGTAAATGGGCACAACATTCGCTAACTTCCAATCTTCTGGGACTACTCCTGTTAACAATGATTGGTTAAATAAATCTGTTAATGGTTTTGCTAGTACACCACTAAGCTCTTTTAATAGCTTTGGGTGTATTCCATCAGGTCCCATTGACTTATTTGTCTTTACTTTTGACAGTTGAAATAGAACCTCTTCCTCTGTAAACTCACGTGTAATAAATGACTCCAGTGTAAGGCTGTGATCTGGGCTTGTATAGTTACATCTAGTGTTAGAAAGGGGTGAGTACAAGCAATGTTGACCTATAATAGGAGGGGTGGGATCACATACAGTAATGGCAGCAATGCCCCATGTAATGAGTCCGCTAGAGATGGATGGAATGTGAATGTCCCTAATTGATACATTATTTTTTTTTTTATAAGCAAAATGACATTTGTGGTGCACTCAGGAATTGCTCTTGTCGTGGGTGGGTCATTTTACCATTGAGTGTTAATGTCTCAATCAATTCCTTTCTATCTCAGTATCTCCTCTCTTCCAGGAAGGGAACAGCTTCCACGTCTTTGACCAAGGTCGTTTTGCCAAGGAAGTTCTTCCGAAGTACTTTAAACACAACAACATGGCCAGCTTTGTGCGGCAGCTCAATATGTGTGAGTACTAGCTCAGTAATACATTCATCATGCCGGCATTGGTAGATTTGAGTGGCAACTCAAGCTGTCATAACAAATGCCACTTGGGGTAAGCATTGGGTGGTAGCTGTACCAATATAATTGGAACTCTTTCACAGCCCCAGGTAGAACTCCTCAAAAACATCTCAGCTTCACCACAGATAGACATCTGGATGCTCTATTAACATTATTAAACGTGACTTCACTGTTAACTGGTGGCGGTCAGAAGCATCTGGTTTTATTCTGACCTTCAATGTACCGAAAGGTCTGCATCGCTGTTCAGGGTCTCTATCCGCAGTTCCGAGTGGAACCCTTTTACTGTTACCTCATTGACCACTTCTACTCAGATAGGATGGATCATTTCCCTCTGAAATATCTGCTCTGTTTAGATATTAAGCAGGAAGTGTGACAGCTGTTATTTATTCTGTTTAAACTGTCCCTATCTGCCCCTATTTATTCTGTTTAAACTGCCCCTAATACGGTGTACATGACATGCTATCTCTTTACTCACCGCCAATGAATGAATGTTCAGCAATTGATAGTGTCAGACTTCCACTTCAGCTTATTAATCCAGAACAGGTAGCACGGCAGGCACAGGACAGAGCCAAATAAGGATCAAATCACCCATTAATGGTTTGATGGCACCAGGGCACTCATGGAACCATAATCACTACGGTGTGCCTTAGAGTCACCCTTAAAGGAAAGTCCTTACTCCACTGTCCCAGTAGAAACACATTGAAACCATTAACAACAAATTTATACCAAACCATGGTATGCACAGATTGACACACATTACTTTTTAGATGGCTTCCGTAAGGTTGTTCACATTGAGCAAGGAGGCCTGGTGAAACCTGAAAAGGATGACACCGAATTTCAGCACCCCTTCTTCGTCCGGGCCCACGAGAACCTCTTGGAAAATATAAAGAGAAAAGTTAACAATGTGAGTAATGGGGGAGGGACGTAGGGGACCCTGACTGCTTGGCAAGTGACATAACCATAAGGGGAGAAAAGATAGACGCTATGAGAGGTAGGAAGAAGGCAAGGCAGCACAGGAGCAGGCAGTGTTGGGGCACAGTGCTGGCAGGATGGGATAACTGGTTGGCGGGATAGGGTCACAGTGCTAACAGGAAAGGATAACGAGTTGGCAGAGGAGGGGCACAGTGCTGGCAGGATGGGATAACAGGAGTTAGTGGAATAGGGGTCACAGTGCTGGCAGCATGGGATAACTGGGTGGCAGGATGGGATAACCGGGGTTAGCAGGATGGGGGCACAGTGCTAGCAGGATAGGATAACGGGTTGGCAGAGGAGGGGCACAGTGCTAGCAGGATAGGATAACGGGTTAGCTAGATATGGGCACAGTGCTGGCGGGATAGGGGCAACGATAAGACATGGAGAGAATGGTGGAAAGGCAGCGAAGAATATTGTGCAGATAAAAAGTAATACCTTGTTTCCTACTTGTCAGTTGGCCTGTGTGAAGAACGAAGAGGTCAAGGTTCGACAAGACAATGTCAGCAAACTGATTACTGATGTTCAGCTCATAAAGGGAAAGCAGGAAAGCATGGACTGCCGTCTGTTAGCCATGAAACAGTGAGTAACATTGACTGCTGGCTGATAGCTGTAAACCAGTAACATTGACTGCTGGCTGATAGCTGTAAACCAGTAACATTGACTGCTGGCTGATAGCTGGGAACCAGTAACATTGACTGTTGGCTGATAGCTGGAAACCAGTAACATTGACTGCTGGCTGATAGCTGGAAACCAGTAACATTGACTGCTGGCTGATAGCTGGAAACCAGTAACATTGACTGCTGGCTGATAGCTGTAAACCAGTAACATTGACTGCTGGCTGATAGCTGTAAACCAGTAACATTGACTGCTGGCTGATAGCTGTAAACCAGTAACATTGACTGCTGGCTGATAGCTGTAAACCAGTAACATTGACTGCTGGCTGATAGCTGGAAACCAGTAACATTGACTGCTGGCTGATAGCTGGAAACCAGTAACATTGACTGCTGGCTGATAGCTGTAAACCAGTAACATTGACTGCTGGCTGATAGCTGTAAACCAGTAACATTGACTGCTGGCTGATAGCTGTAAACCAGTAACATTGACTGCTGGCTGATAGCTGTAAACCAGTAACATTGACTGCTGGCTGATAGCTGTAAACCAGTAACATTGACTGCTGGCTGATAGCTGTAAACCAGTAACATTGACTGCTGGCTGATAGCTGTAAACCAGTAACATTGACTGCTGGCTGATAGCTGGAAACCAGTAACATTGACTGCTGGCTGATAGCTGGAAACCAGTAACATTGACTGCTGGCTGATAGCTGAAACCAGTAGCTGAAACCAGTAACTGCTGGCTGATAGCTGTAAACCAGTAACATTGACTGCTGGCTGATAGCTGTAAACCAGTAACATGACTGCTGGCTGATAGCTGTAAACCAGTAATATTGACTGCTGGCTGATAGCTGTAAACCAGTAACACTGACTGCTGGCTGATAGCTGGGAACCAGTAACATTGACTGCTGGCTGATAGCTGTAAACCAGTAACATTGACTGCTGGCTGATAGCTGTAAACCAGTAACATTGACTGCTGGCTGTAAACCAGTAACATTGACTGTATAGCTGTAAACCAGTAACATTGACTGCTGGCTGATAGCTGTAAACCAGTAACATTGACTGCTGGCTGATAGCTGGAAACCAGTAACATTGACTGCTGGCTGATAGCTGGAAACCAGTAACATTGACTGCTGGCTGATAGCTGGAGACCAGTAACATTGACTGCTGGCTGATAGCTGGGAACCAGTAACATTGACTGTTGGCTGATAGCTGGGAACCAGTAACATTGACTGCTGGCTGATAGCTGTAAACCAGTAACATTGACTGCTGGCTGATAGCTGTAAACCAGTAACATTGACTGCTGGCTGATAGCCAGTGGATAGCTGGAAACCAGTAACATTGACTGCTGGCTGATAGCTGGAAACCAGTAACATTGACTGCTGGCTGATAGCTGGGAACCAGTAACATTGACTGCTGGCTGATAGCTGGAAACCAGTAACATTGACTGCTGGCTGATAGCTGTAAACCAGTAACATTGACTGCTGGCTGATAGCTGTAAACCAGTAACATTGACTGCTGGCTGATAGCTGTAAACCAGTAACATTGACTGCTGGCTGATAGCTGTAAACCAGTAACATTGACTGCTGGCTGATAGCTGTAAACCAGTAACATTGACTGCTGGCTGAAAGCTGTAAACCAGTAACATTCACTGTTGGCTGATAGCTGGAAACCAGTAACATTGACTGCTGGCTGATAGCTGGGAACCAGTAACATTGACTGTTGGCTGATAGCTGGGAACCAGTAACATTGACTGCTGGGAACCAGTAACATTGACTGCTGGGAACCAGTAACATTGACTGCTGGCTGATAGCTGGGAACCAGTAACATTGACTGCTGGCTGATAGCTGGGAACCAGTAACATTGACTGCTGGCTGATAGCTGGGAACCAGTAACATTGACTCCTGGCTGATAGCTGGGAACCAGTAACATTGACTCCTGGCTGATAGCTGGGAACCAGTAACATTGACTCCTGGCTGATAGCTGTAAACCAGTAACATTGACTGCTGGCTGATAGCTGTAAACCAGTAACATTGACTGCTGGCTGATAGCTGTAAACCAGTAACATTGACTGCTGGCTGATAGCTGTAAACCAGTAACATTGACTGCTGGCTGATAGCTGTAAACCAGTAACATTGACTGTTGGCTGATAGCTGGAAACCAGTAACATTGACTGCTGGCTGATAGCTGGGAACCAGTAACATTGACTGTTGGCTGATAGCTGGGAACCAGTAACATTGACTGCTGGGAACCAGTAACATTGACTGCTGGGAACCAGTAACATTGACTGCTGGGAACCAGTAACATTGACTGCTGGCTGATAGCTGGGAACCAGTAACATTGACTGCTGGCTGATAGCTGGGAACCAGTAACATTGACTGCTGGCTGATAGCTGGGAACCAGTAACATTGACTCCTGGCTGATAGCTGGGAACCAGTAACATTGACTCCTGGCTGATAGCTGGGAACCAGTAACATAGACTGCTGGCTGTAAGGTGCAAAACAGTAAGTGTTATAGATGATAAAAAAAAATCACAAATTAAGATGCTTTCAGATTAGGTCGGAGGTTTCTTCTTGTTAAAAATATTTTTGGGTGATGGGGGCTGGGCCTAAGCATCATGACGGGTTGACGTGCCTCGCATGAGCTCCGAGCCTAAACTAGCTACAACACCGTGTACCTGGCACCCAGGCAACTAACAGCCTCTCTCAGCGACTTACCTGATCCCCGAGACAGTCTTGCTCCCTCGGAGCATTAACATCCCGCAATTCTGATGGAGGTTTCCGCAGGGCCTAGCTATCTAGACGGATGGGTGAGACAGCCGATCTCCCGTTCCGCATTAAACAGTGCATAGCAGTACTCCTTGTATTTCTGTTCTCCCCTCCCCCCCTTTTGTTCCAGTGGGGGTTATCCCAGACCCAACTGGCTCGCACGAAGCACCAGCGTGAGAAGTGGAAACAGCACCTGCCCGCAATGTGGCCACGCAAGATGGCGCAGATGCTCGCAAACCGGATAGACCCATCTTGACCCCAGTATCCCTTTTATGCAGCGGTTGGATGAGGTTTTCAACAGTTTCTAGGCCTCACTAGAAGCACGGCAACTGGCTATGCCTCACCAAAAGCAGGAGGAGGATCGGACGGGTGACCACCGGACAGCGCACATGCCCCTGCCGGATACTCACTTCAAGAAAGCACGGATGGCACTAGCTACTGGCTCCCCTGGGCGGAAGGCCAACAGGGGCACAGCCCCACAACACTGGCCACATGGACGGAAGACAACTTGCATACAGCAGCAACGAGCCACGCAGACCTCCAATCTAACCCTGGCGGATAAGGACACGAAAGGTCCCAAGTCCATAGCTTGAGGTTGCAGGCCTGCACACAGGATGGGAGGATGGCCATGCGTTGCAACTCTGGGGCTGCTACCTTTCTAACCCTTCGTGCCAACGACTCATGCTTCCCTATCTTGGGTGTAGGTTGACAGTCAGTTACGACCCAAGACACTGACACGGTTCATCATACAGGACTCACCTGTGTGTTCAACTACCATAGCTGTATGAGCTCTTATCGGCATCATGTCGTGTTGTCTAAGTTTCTTTTTCTCCTTATTTTTACTTTTGCAACCCACATCCTTAAGCAATTCCTCACCTAGTGATACTACTCATGTTCACTCTTTTACTTAACATATTTCTCATGTCCAGTTTATCTATCTAAGCATCCAAGAGCAGTTTAATTACCAGGAAAAAACATATCTAACCTGTATTAAAGGACCACTATTGGCACCCAGACCACTTCAGCTCAATTAAGTGGTCTGGGTGCCAGGTCCCTCTATGTTTCACTGAGGGGTAATCCAGCCTCTAGTGGCTGTCTCACTGACGGCCGCTAGAGGCGCTTCCGCGCCTCTCACTGTGAAAATCACAGTGCAAAAATGCTGGACATCCATAGGAAAGCATTGAGTAATTCTTTCATATGGGCTGTTTGAATATGCGCGCGGCTCTTGCTGTGCATGCGCATTCAGATCTGACGTCGGCATGGAGTGTGGAGTTCTCCAGCACAGAGGGAGCCTGGCACTGTTTAAAACCCCTTCAGCCCAGCGGGAGAGGGGGTCCCTGAGGGTGGGGGTAACCTATGTGACAAACTGCCTTTTGTCACAGTTTTTTCACGTGACAAAATACCCTGTGCCCTTGGCTTATGGAGAAGCCTGATTGCCAGGCTCCTTCCTCATGATTATGGCCCTTTAAAAACTTTGTATGGGCATATTGAGACTTTTTGTTACAATGCCCCTTTAAGACTGTGTCCTCAGACTGTAAAAATGCTTGGTTTATGTCATTTTCCTATATGGTTCGGTAAATGGGGCTTTCCCGAACCACACAAGTGGAAGTGTGCAGCCTATTTACCTCCCAAGCTTGTGGTTAACCACAGGTTAATTGCCGACCGCTGGGTGGCCGCCGTTCGTACAGTCGAACACGTGGCAGTGGCCATCTTTATTTAGTCGAACGCGGTTAGCGGTGTGTGCCGTCAAATTCATGGAACTGAAATCTGCAACAAAACGGCACGAACACCGCTGACCCTTACCTTCTCCTCCACTTCGGCTGCAATCTAAGTGCATTCGACAATTCGAACGCACTGTTATACTGGACTATTTGCACGAACGGCACCCCGTTCGCGCATTCGAATGGGACTTAATAACTTTTCTGTGTAAAATAGACCGACCACACATCCCAAATCTATGGAACTGTTTTGGGCAGTAAAGCCATGCTTGCGGTCGGTCAAAAAGGACTTCCACCTAACTTTTAAACCACTGGAGGGAATTGTCTGATTTTGAATATGTTTGTATTTGGAGAATGCTGATTTAGAATATGTAATTTTTATTAATATTGCATGTATACTTTTAAAGTTATAAGAATTGTATAAAAACTGTATTTTCCTGTCTGATTACATTAGCCCATTGTGTACAGTAATTCTATCACAGGCAGAGGGGAGGATTTTGCTGGGATGAATGGGAGTGTTTGACTGTATTATCATGTGTTTGGCTGTTCCACAAGACCATGTGAGTGGTAACTTTGCGTAAAAAACGCCCTTTGGTGCCGATTAAACAGATCTTCTTGACCCTCTAACGCGCCGCCTCGACTCGTGTTTGTAGGAGACAGCTATAATCACTACAGGGATTGCTATGCTCTGCATTAGCTACTGAGCTCTTGTAAGAGCTCTTGTTCCTGATCCTGCTTCGCTCTACAGAAGGAAGAGGTTCACCCACTGGAACCTGGAGCCTGGTCATAGGTCCAGGGTGGATAGCAGACGGCGAGATACCGGCCCAGCAGCGGCGGTTTGTGGAGTCTGCAGTACTTATGGTGTCTACGGTGCTGATGGTCCTTTGCGCAAAGGAAAACCCCTGGAGATGCTCCTTTAGTGACCCTAGGGGTAGCAAGTTAAAATTGCCAATAAGAAGAATTCCCTGCAGTGACCAAGCGGTAGCAGGAAGTGGCAGAAGAACCTCACCTTCTAGATTTTCTCTCTTTTTCTATGGATATTATTTGTGGTTATGTGTCCCCCCTTCCACCTTTTACTGACTCTGTTACAGCTGCTAATATTAAGGTAAGGGTTTTTTATTACCTTATTGTAAGGTAACTGTCTTTTTCAGCCATAGTCCTCCATTTTAATAGGGTCCTCTGTGTTTATTTGACCTGGGGGAGCATAGGGATGGCTTTTTCGGCCACAAGCTTCACAGCTCCAGTCTCTGGGAGTCGCCATCTTGCTCGGCGTCCTCCGAGCATTCTGCGCATGCGCGGGCAAGCGGATCACGTAATGCTTGCTTCCGCGCATGCGCATTATGGCCGCTTTGTATACTTCTGTGACGTCACACGCCTTTTTTAAGGCGCCAAATTCAATTTTTTTTTACCTCTCTCAGGTCCTTCTGGCTTCTAGGATCCTTCCCAGTGACAGATTTCACTTTTGAATTGTTCACTTCAATCAATATTTTGCTGATTCTCAGGTATGCTTCTCTTAAAGGTATATTCCTCCTTTTTTCAAATTGAATTTTTTTATACTGTTTAGTATAAATATTTCAATTCTTTCTACGCTAGCCTGTAAAAAAATGGAAAAAACATATCCTTTTCATCAGACTCAGAGGCATCTACACATAAACAAAGGTCACAATCTAAAGGTTATAGGTAAGCCAGTTTTTTTTTTCTCTATTGCAATAAACAAAAAGTGTCTATACTAATTATATTCCCTATCATGATAGTTCTACGGGAATTAGAGCATCTGGAACTTCCAAAGGCAAGTCACCTATGAAGAAGAGATGCGAAGCCTGCAACAATAAACCGCTAGAAGGAAAGCGTTTATGCACAGAATGCCTGTCAGCAGCAGATGGAGCCTCTAATACTACTCCTACACCAGATATAATGCAGTTCATCAAACAAGCTGTCTCCCAAAGCATTAAGGAAGCAGGAAAATCACACAAAAGACCCAGAATTGCCGACCCCTTTGATTACTCTCAGGAGGAATCCTCAGACGAATCCATGGATATGGACTCCTACAGAGAAGGGCCTTCCTCTTCAGAAGAAGAATCAGTAGCCCCAGAATTTATGGAACCTGCTCAAGTTGATTACCTAGTTACCAGAGTACGCAAGTCCTTGAGCCTAAAAGAAGTTTCCTCAGAACAACCCTCTACTTCCAGCAGATACTTTGCAGCTCTTAAAAAGAAAAGAGCTACTTTTCCTGTACATGAGACAATTAAAGAACTAATTGAGGACACTCAAGAAACTAGCAGCACAAGGTAGAATTGCTCGCCTTTATCCTTTCGGGAGGAATGACTCCTGCTGCTGGGATTCTGCTCCCAAGGTAGATGCAGCGGTGGTAAGGGTGGCCAAACACACTACCCTACCTGTGGATGATGCAGGGTCATTTAGAGATCCCATGGATAAAAAGACGGATCTTCACCTCTCTAAGGCTTATGTGGCTGCAGGCACAGGCCTTCATCCAGCAGTGGCCCTTACTTCAGTTTCCAGAGCCTTAAGGATCTGGATGGAAAATCTAGAAGAAGACATTCATAGAGGCAAAAGCAGAGCCAGTCTTCTAGAAAGCCTCAAAGACATAAAGCTGGCAGTAGATCTGGTTAAGGCTTTAGCCAGAAATATGGCTCTCTCCATTTCAGCCAGAAGGGCCTTATGGTTAAGATCATGGGCAGTGGACAATTCTTCCAAAGCCAGTTTGTGTGCCTTACCATTCCACGGAGACATGTTATTTGGGAAAAACGTGGATGAATGTATCAAGAGAGCGGCCGAAGGGAAAAGAGCATTTCTACCACAAGATCGTAAACCTAGAGGATCCTTTAGGTACAAAAGATACCCTGACTACTCTTCCTTTCGAGATTCAAGATCATACAAGCCAGGAAGAGAACATGGAAGATCCCAGCCATGGAGAGGAGGTCAGTCATCTGCAAGAGGTGGAAAGTCAAAGGGGGCTTCATTCCACAAGAATCCCAGATCCTTATGATGGGCCCCTTCCCCCCCAGTCAATAGGAGTGGGGGCACGTCTGTTACTATTCCCAGACGCATGGAATCAATCCACCACAGACAGATGGGTATTGGATATCATAAGAAGAGGATATCGTTTAGAGTTCTCCAGACCACCTCCGATCCACTCTGTTCAAATAACAAAATGGCCAGGAGAGGAAGAAAAAAGAAAAGCTTTGAAGAAATTCATCTTTACACTCCAGGAAAAAAAAGTCATCATTCCGGTTCCTTTGAATCTACAGGGTCAAGGGTTCTATTCTCATCTGTTCCTCACCAAAAAAGCTTCAGGCGGATGGCGGCCTATCCTAGACCTAAGCAAGTTAAATCAATACCTACACATCCAGAAATTCAAGATGGAGTCTATCCAATCCATCATAAAGACAGTTTTTCCAGATCAATGGATGATTTCTATAGACTTGGCAGACGCCTATTTTCATATCCCCATAGCAATAGAACATCAAAGGTTCCTTCGCTTTGCAGTAGAAAAAGGGCATTTTCAATTCCGGGCCCTGCCATTCGGTCTCAGCACAGCTCCAAGAACATTTTCCAAGGTCTTAGTCGTCTTAATTGCGGAACTCAGGAAGAAGGGCATAGCCATTTACCATTACCTAGACGACATCCTTATATTAGCAGAAGACAGAGATACCCTTCAGGCCCATGGCCAAATCTGTATGCATTTCCTACGTCTTCATGGATGGTTGATAAACGAGAAAAAGAGTCTATTACAGCCAACCCAGAGGATGAAATATTTGGGAGCCTTGTTCAATACCCTAAAGGGCTCAGTACGTCTGTCTCAAGAAAGAGGTACAAAATTAATAAGAAAAGTCAAAGAAATGTTGGCATTCAATGTGACTTCAGCAGAGAAATGCATGAGCCTTCTAGGCTCAATGTCCTCAACAATAGGGCTAACAAGATGGGCCCAATGGAGGATGAGGAGATTCCAGAAGAATTTCATCTTCCAATTCAGATCGGGAAACCCACGACAGCCTATCAAGATTCCTCCTCAGGTCCATCAATCCCTGATGTGGTTACAAAAGAAGTTCCTGTTCAGAGGATTCCTCTTAGGAAACATCACGTGGACTGTTGTAACCACGGATGCAAGTCTATGGGGATGGGGAGCTCACCTGCAAGACCACTTCATGCAAGAGAAATGGCCCTTTTCAACAACAGACACTCCGTCCAATCTTTTAGAGCTGATGGCAGTTCACAGAGCTCTGAAATACTTTCTCCCTCTTATCCGTTTCAAGTGGGTCAAAATCAGAACAGACAACGCCACCGTAGTAGCCTACATAAATCATCAGGGAGGAACCAGGAGTCAAAAGATGATGTCAATAATGAAACCCCTGATGGCCTTCACACAAACACATCTAGCGGGTATATCAGCTGTACATCTTCCTGGGAACCAGAATTCCATAGCAGATTTCCTGAGCAGAGTGGAAATAGACCCAGGAGAATGGAGCTTGTCAGACAAGATATTCGAGAAGATAACACAAATATGGGGCATGCCACAAATAGACCTGATGGCAACAAACAAGAACAGGAAAGTAAGAGACTTCTTCTCAAAAAATATCGATCCTCTGGCTATAGGAAGAGATGCCCTATCGAGCGATTGGCAATTCAACCTAGGTTACGCATTCCCTCCTACTCCACTCATCTTTCCACTTCTGAGACGGTTAAGACAAGAGAAAGTATCCATCATTCTCATAGCCCCCTTTTGGCCACGCAGACCTTGGTTTCCCCTACTATTGAGCCTTTGCAAATCAGATCCTTGGCAGCTTCCAAAGATTCCTTCGCTTCTACATCAAGGCCCTGTTCTCCACCCAGACCCAGCATCTCTCAATCTGATGGCATGGAAGTTGAAAGGGAAGGGCTAAAAGAAAAGGGATTCTCACAGGCAGTAATAGACGCTCTACGTCTACCACATATTATAGAATCTGGGGCATCTTTTTCTCCTGGGCTACATCTAAACAAATCAATACACAGTCAATCTCCACTACAGATATTCTGGAATTCCTACAACTAGGTCTTGACAAAGGGTTAAGCCTCAACACCCTTAAAGTTCATATTTCGGCTCTTTCAGCCCTAATGGATCACAGATGGGATTTGGACAAGGATGTGATCAGGTTCATGTCAGCAGTATTAACGATAAAGCCTCCTATCAAGCCATTTGCCATGGGACCAACCGCTGGTATTAAAAGCTCTTAGCGGTCCTCCCTTTGAACCTCTAGAATCCATCTCTCCTCATTTTCTTACCATAAAAACAGTTCTGTTGGTAGCCTTAGCCTCAGGTAGAAGGGTATCTGAGCTCCATGCCCTATCAGCCAATGAGCCCTTTACAGTGGTTCACAAAGACTGAGTAATCCTGAGAACTATCCCCGAATTTCGACCTAAGGTGGTCTCAGCCTTTCACATCAATGAGGAGATTGTACTCCCAGCTCTTCAGTCGGAAGAAACTGACAGTGAGTCAGAACCCAAGTGTGGCGAAACCAACCTCGCCACTGTGAACTGGAGAAGCCTGGTTGCTCGCCTGCTCCCTGTGGACTATGGCCCTGCAGGTTAATCCGTTTATTTTATTCGTGCCTTTCTGCCGGGGTGTTCGGTAGATTCCAACTACCGAAAGCGGGACCACCGGAGAGTTGGAGTGTGCCGCCAATTGACCGCCAATTGACCGCCCAGAAGCTGCGGTTAACCGCAGCTTAATTGATGAACGCTGGGTGGCCTTTGTTCGTTTGCCGAACACGTGGCAGCGGCCATTTTAAGTCCCGAAAGGCCAGCGGTGCTCAGCACTAACACTGTGGAACGGAAAACGGACACTTCCTTGCGCCAACACAGCTGAGCCGTCCGCCCCCTGGTTCCAATTCGTGCCCTTGGTGTCGAACACCGGTTCAGTCGGTACTTTGGGATATGTGAATATGTTAACCCAGATAGCTAAGCCATGGAGCCCATTCGTGTAACAAAGGACTATGTGAAAGACTTTGGCTCCATGGCATTTAAACTGTATGTATGTGATCTGAGTGCCATTCATCTAATAATGTGCGCTCAGATCTAAGCTATCTGGGGATATGTAGAAATGTGTGTCTTATGTACTAAATGTATCAGTATGCAATTTTATGTCTTTTACTGTCTTTTTGTCTGTCCTTGGAGATAATTAGATTCCTTCCCCAATTATCTCCAGGGCAGAGAGGAGGGATTGTGAGGCATTGTGGGAGGTAACTCTTGTGTGATTGGTGTATTGGGTAATTGTTGGATTCTCCCATGCAAGGGAGGGATTTACTTTATAAGCCTGTTGTGTGAATAAATCAGTGTTGTTCCTGTTTAACCCTCAAAGTGAAGTGTCGTCTCATTCTTGGGGGGGATTTGACTGTATGCCGATTGCCAGGAGTGTAAGCTGTTCGTAGGGCTTTTCCTGTTCGGCTGCTTCCAGGGTTCGTGTGTCTGCTGTTCGAGAGTTCTTGAATACGTGCAGTTTGGAGTTCGGGAGGTTGGTGATTGCAGTAGCTGCTGGTCTATCTGGAAGGGGATTATCGCCTAAACGGTTTTTATCCCCTTGTGAGCGAAACGGTCCGTTACACCAAGTCTTCTTCTTTAGATCTGGTCAAATGTCTATTTATTTACAAAGATCAACTGCTTGGCGTACCTCTCAAAGACTATTCATCATTCCTAACGGTCCCCGAAGAGGACTTCAGGCTTCTAAAGTAGCCATCAGCAGGTGGATCGTAGCAGCCATCATACAAGCTT